>CM074783.1:10483645-10961891 GCA_037355745.1 Pseudo-nitzschia multiseries
TCTGGATTTCTTTTTTTTCTTTTTGCTAACGTCGCTGTTTCTTGTCACCGCACTGCTCTTCGAGATGTCGTCCGCCATAAGACTCGTATTTTCGGCATCTGAAATTCTGGATTTCCTTCTTTTAGTTTTGTCTGTGTTCTTCTTGGCCTTGCTGCTACTGGAACTCATTTTGCTATCTGCCACACTGCCAACCGTTGCTAGATCATTTTCCATTGTGTCCCGGCGCAGTTTGCGTTTGGATTCTCCGCTGCGCGCATTTTTCATACTTGGCTTCTTTGGTAGCTGTTGTCGATCGCTGTCGGCCGCAGTAGAGCCCGAAATAGAGCTCGTGGGATGTGCGTTTTGTGTTCTATAGCTTCCAAACTCGAATTTCTCGGATATGCCCGTTAGGTATGATGGTAAGCGAAGCCCCTTAAGGTTTTGTGACTCTCGTCGTTGGGCGTTGGTGTCCATAGATACCCTTCGCTTACCTCCACTTTCCGTCGTGTTTTGTTGGTCATTCCGACGCCACTTCAAAAAGCAACCAACAAAGCAACAAATCAAGATCAAACAAAGTACAACACCTACGATGCTGTATAAGATTAACTTTTGGTCATCGCTTAGAGTCAAACGTTGCTTCTTTCCTTTAGCGAGTTCGCTTTCGACAACATTGAAGAAGGCATTGACACCCGACTTCCCTGCAAACCACAAGTCTTCGTGCTCCGAATCGTCGTCCAATTCTTTTAGATTTCTGGAACGAATACGAATACGAGCTCGTTGTCGTTGATTTTTGTGACCTCCAAATTGCAGAGTCGCATGACCGTTTACAACCATTCTTGTTTCGAAAGAGAAAAACGCATCATTCAATGTGGAGTTGAAAAAGCATTGCTGGGCACCACTAGTGCAATGAAGTTCGGTCTTGTCATCACTCGAAACTTTCCCAAACGAATCAACAGCCATTTGAGCCTTGCCAGTCGATCTCCCGCTTATAGGAAAAGGAATTGATGGAATTCATTCGAACACCTGCACGTCTTGCTTGTTGGTCCGGTTGAATGCAAATCTTTATTTGCTCATTTCGATGCAAAGGGTACTCCTCTGGAATAGGATCGTTCTTTGCGTCACATCGAAAGGCTTCCGCCGAATAAACCTCGTGGCTTCTTTCGATGCTCACAACGTGTGCGACAGATTTTTTGCCCATAATGGTTCCTTCCTCCGAAAGAGCGAGGGAACGCGTGTTCGTCGAGGATGGCCCCAGCTCGAATTGTACCGATCTCCTCAGCAAGCGAGCTTTCCTCCCGTCTTCTGCACGGCCAACTTGAAGGTACACACTTCCCATAGCCTTCACTTCACCGCCTTCGCTGAAATAGAAGTCGTTTGATAAAACACTTTCTACGACGCACAAGGTACTTCCACGCTTGCAGGTAACTTCGGTGACTTCGTCGGGTCCGTAAGATTCCATCGCATGCTGAACAATACCATCTCTCTCGAACCGGAAAGAGTTTACAAGCGCCAGATAAATTCCATCATCGGTAGTGTCTTTCGTGGGCTTCAGGCACAATCTCAAACTATTAGCGGGTGATGACAAAGAGGCGCGCAACAATGAATATGAGTTGAAAATCGATTTTTTTGTTTTGTTTTGTTTTGTTTTGTTTTGTTTGGTTTTTTTCAGTTATTCACCGTTTCTGTTTCGACGCTTGCGACTTCTCGAGCATTACTGTTGTTTCTTCAAAGTGCACTTACGTTTGTCCATTTTTGACAGCAGGCGAAGGCTCAACTATCAATCGATCTTGGCTATCGCAGCGAAAGATGTCGACACCCCAGTGAGGGCTGTTGTCATCGAGTATGTTCAGGATACCATTGAGATCTTTGAGATCGGCTTTGACAATGACATAGTTATCGCGTGGTGGAGAAATCGGAGAAGGAACAGTCCCGGGTTGTGTGATCCAAACTCGAGTGCAAAATTCAATCACAGCATAGTCGTCTTTGAAGGATACATAACGAGCACCGTGAATTTTTTGGGGGTTGAATAGCAAAGATAGTTGGACCGAGTTATCCGATGTTTCGATCATCGAAGGTTCAATTTCATCCACCGAAATTGCTCCACCTTTGCATTCCCTGTCACTGTAAACAGCGTATTCGACTTTGTCACTACCAAGTGGAGAAGACAATAGATAGTCCATATCCAACCGGAAGCCACTCCATGTCATCGTGGGTTCAGAAACAGTTATTTTGTAACCATTGCCATTCAAGCTCGACGTTTCCGCTGAAGGGGAGCAAGCTCCAAACTTCAAATTCACAGTCACTAGGACCAGCACCAGGAAAAAATTCATGCTTTAAGAAGGGCCGAAACAGTAGCGCTCGTTTCAAATGGATTCGTTGTTCTTGTTGTTGTTGTTGTTGTTTTATTCAAAAACTATTTTATTCAAAAACTATGGGGTACTCCTACTCGTACGAGTATTCGGACCGGTAGGTTCGCTTCGGGTCAAAATAATGATAGACCTTGACGCGGTTTGAGGTTGCACAGCGATAGGATGGTCGTGTACGGGATATTTTACTGTAATTAATCGAACAGAAGTTGTTTATTACTCCGTACAAGTATTATATTATTTGTTATGACCTCTGCGATCGAAGAAGTAACGATTAATTATGGATCCATACAGTAAAATAACGCACGTAATCGTACAAAAGTAACTCGAGCATTCTGTCGGTCGTGTTCGCACGACGTTACGTTCTGAATTCCGATGCAAGATTCACCGCAATATACGTACATTATAATCAACTGTTTCTTGATAATGTCACTGACATAAAAAATAATACTTGGGCCTACGGTACCATAATGACCAAAAGAGGACCATAGTCATGGGTGATAAGAGCCGTTTAATCTAAGCTCCTCTGATTTGTTGATTGGAATGTTGAAGATAATGATTAATGGGACGTTCGGTCTTGCAAGATTGGCGAAAACGTGACACCATGGCCTTCCGAGCAAATTCGAAGAAGAAACAATTTTTTTCGTCTTCAACCCAACCCCTAGTGACTCAGATGAATCACGATCTAGCTTGCTGTGCGCAAGCTGGTTCTTTTCTCCCAATAGCATTGCTCTCGAGCAAGCTGAAAGCTCTCAAACCTGCAGAGAGATGTGCTGTTCCAATAAATCCGACAGCTGACCTTTTGATTGCATCGTCTCGTGACGACAGTCGATACCTCAATACTATAGTCTTTGATCCGATTGCAAAGTCCACCGAACGTCCGCAATAGAAGCCCGTAACTATCTGGACACGGCGATAGCGGTTTTTCCTCTGACGAAATCAAGTTCACTGTCTCTTTTTCTGTTTTCGCGTCGCAATCCGAGGGTGCTATCCGGGTGCCATCACTGCTACCAAGGATCTTCCGACATGGAGTAGAATCTGTCAATCACAGGCCCACCTGCAACATTCAAAAGCTAAATCAACAGCCGGGTCTTGTCCAAACCAGATGAAACAATTGATTACGCAGAGGCAGTCATAAACCAGGGTTCCATTGTTACCACTTATGTCTTCGGCCTTGCACGGAACCATCGTCCATCGTTTCCAGCTTCCAAAATCATCTAGCGATGTTCCCTTGTCAAAAACAACATGTTTGAAAAAAAGAAACGAAACAAGAGTGCGGGAAAGCTGCAACGATGTAGACGAATGTGTTTGTTGCGGGTTCATTTTCGTTCCCTACGGTGAATCACCTTCCAATGAGTATTTGCTATCATTTCCCAAAAGTTTGCTAAAGTTAGCTTGCGATGCCTGTCGGTTGGGACGGGAAGTATTGATAAGAATATACACGGAAATTCCGATCCTTCGAAATTATGCTGCTACCAATAACACTGAGGACGACAGCTTGCCATCGTCGTCAAATTCTTCTTCGACTGTGCGTTCTATGATAGAGGTTCATGAACTAGACCTCCTTCCAGCAAGTTATCAAGAAGAATCATGTTCATCAAGCTTTCCCAGTAGTGCCTCCACAGATAAGTGTGTGAACACTACCAACGACAACAGCAGAAACAACAACAACTTCTGGACCCTTACACAATTTTGGAGAAAGGAACGCGTGGACTTCCAGTCAATCAAAAATTCTCGCCAAAAGTTCACCATTCTTGCAACAGTCAATGCCATATCACCTATCGTGTCTATGGATCCATCAAATCCATTTGCGCTTATCGAAGTATACGACAAAGACAACACCGACATCACTTGCGTTATTGTGTTGCACGGGAATCAAGCCATGCTGAATCATTCAGCAATACATCCACTGGATACGCTGTTCTTTCGTGATGTCGTATACAAACCATGGTCGGTGCCGAAGCTTCTTCACTGCAACCAAAAAGCGAATAACTCGTCAGTCTCTTCTATCTTTAGTCACTTGAAAGGTCGCATTCCCTCTCACGTTTTTGTTGCGACGAGGGCCGAAAGTGCTCTCCTGGAATCGTTCGAGCCGTGATAATATTTACAAAGCAACATCTCCCGTCAATAATGGTTTCGACGAGACAATTCCATCAATCGTCACTCCTTCCAATCTCATCACGGCCATTCAAGGCAGGATTTACAACGTATCCACTCTGTCGGTGCCTACAGACTTTCGTGTGGCAACTGTCATTCACTACGTTGACATGATTCTTATCGGCAAACCGGATGCTGATTCAAATGATGATGAGAATCATGTCCTCTCTAACACCAAGTCGATCGAGACTATTTCAGACAGTTACCAACCCCGATGCAGGCTCTTTCTTTCCCATTTTCCAATGTCTATTGCTCTCCAGTGGAGCCTTCGGCCCGGCGCAGTCCTTGAAGCTCACAACATACATCTGGTTTGCTTACAGCCGAAGTCCAACGAATCTGACTCCAATACGGAGATTGTAGCGTCATATGGCGCTTGCCTACGATCGACTCTGGTGCTTCTGAAACATTCAACCGACGGCATCAACCCCATTGCTGTTAAGACTTTAGGAAATCAGTTAGATAAAAGACTCGAAAGTTCAGAATTTGCGGTCAGCGGTGTTCGAAGTGTTGAAATCCAATCCTTTTCAACACAACCATACGATCAACCCATTTGGTCAACAGATTCCCGATCATCTGCATTCCAGCTGCGAAGAAAAGAACTTCATGCGAGCATGAAAAGCAATACTGGGCGACAAGTTCTCGAGGGTGGGTGCTGTTCCACTGACCCACACCATGCATTTCTAAATCATGGATTTCGGAAAATAGATCAAAACTACCTGCGAACTATTTTTAACGAGCTTGTCGAAAATTGGAGGCGTCGGAGTTTTCAAGGACAGTTAGTTGTATCCTTAAACAATGATCGTTTGAAAGAGCGGGTGCCTAAAACGTGGATCGTGAATGTCTTACTGGATTTTACGCGAAACAAATTCGTGGACAAAGATAGCGAAATGATTCGTAAACGTGGCAGTCGCGACGAAAACTATGCTGATCCCATTCCTCTCCAAACCAAGCCCAAAAAACTCGCTACCCGCAGTCCTTACTTTGAGTTCTTTGATCATTCCTTCTCTTGTCAAGTGACCCAGCAGATTGACGATGGGAAGAAAAAACAAGATTTTCTGTGCGGTTGTCACCTTTCGATGGAGGATCGCAAGAATTCTCCTTCAGTACCATTGGCATTCCTCGATTTGAATGAAATTCGTATCGCAAGCCAACGTTATTTCGAGACACACATTTCAAGGCTCTTGTCATCACCATCAGAATCGCACACTTTCCAACAGATTCGAAAGGGATTCAATGGTTCGATCCGTGTACCTCAACGAGAATTGTATTCTTGCATCTGCAACGGCAGAGCTGAAAACAATAATCAGATGCACGATGTCGAGTGTTACATAGGGGGCTTCGTTAGTGAGATGCATACGCAAAAATCCTCTGGCGTGGCATCCATTGCGGATGGAGCTTGCCAGGTCCCAATTCGTCTTGGCGAAAGGAAATCTGACCATGCTGGTATCAACGATTTTATCGTTGGTCAGTTTGACAGCGTCATGATCTCCTGTTTGTGCATCGGTAGCCTGTCGAAAGGATTCACGGAAAATAAAAAAGAGAACGTTTCGTCGCAGGATATGCTGTCTTCTATTCCGAAATCCTTGTCGTTCCCGACTTTGAACGGGGGGAAGAAGCAACTTCTGGGGAACTGCTCTTTGGTTACGATACATGGATTTTTGTTCGTTGTAGCAATCCAAATAAGTTGCGACGCACATCGAGTACTTCAAGCGACCGATACTTCATCGAAAGGAAAATGTGAAGGAAGAGAAAAATACGTCACTTTGACAGTCGAAGAATGCCTTGAGACACAGATGTTCCTATCGGAAGCATTCAAGTCATCCACCTTGGTAGGGATGGTAACCCGATGTCAATTCTATTCCAAAATGAATCTTGATGGCTCTTATAAATGCTGTCGCCTGATGATTTCAAGTTTGAAAAGAGATGACTCTCATTCCCTTGAGTCGGATAATTCTTGTCTACAAACGTTTGAAATGACACTATCTGTAATGCCAAATACTGCAAGAATGATCAAGTTTAACGAAATGTTGGACATCGTCTGGCCGGGTGTGAATCTTATGGAAGCACAGAGGGTCTTAGGTTCATCATTTTGGGTTTTGGGAGATTCTGGCCGGACCGTTGCATTAACGTTTGGCGGTAGCGATGATATCATGCCATGTTCGTCATGCTCGAAATTAAGCATCAAGGTGCATTTTCCATGCTCTTCGCTACAACTGACCGATCTGGGCTACACCTGTTCCCAATGCACCCAAGATCTCGTGGATGCCGTTTTCCAAAATCACTTACGGGATAGCAAGGGCGACGAATTAAATGATTCATTAACAGGAAGAATGAAGTGCCGCATGTTCGACTTTGTGGGAGGTTTGAAAGTTGTGAATGGAATGCTTCAACGAAGACCGTCTCGTAAAAATATAAATCAGTTGGACAACTCTTTCTTTCGTCCTATTGGGGAGTTAAACACAGAACCTTCGAATGCAATACCAATGAACACGTTGTCCGAGTTACACGAACTCATCTATCAAAGTCTTCGGGAACCTTTTGCATCACGAAAAATAATGAACCCGACGTTGGTACGACGAATTTCCAAGTGTCGATTTGTATCTTTGTCATTTTGTCAGGTACAATGTTACTGTACTCGTTGTCAGTGCTCATTGGTTCACCCCTCAGTGACACAGAAGGGATCAGCAGGAGTGAAGAAGAGAAAGCGAGAAGAGGTCCGTGACGAAGTTAGTTTTTGGCATCTTCCTCATATAGAAGGCTATTTGACGGGCACCCATTGCACCTCGAGCTGCCATGTTTCAATTGATAAGAAGCAAGATTCATCGCTTTCCCCCAATATTCAATCATCAACTCTATGCTGTCCGAAGAAGAATTGTCCAAAGAATATGTTTGGTGTCAAGTGGGAATGCAGCGGCATCTTGGATGATGGTACGGGACAAGCAACATTGTACGCAGATGGAGATGCCGCCTTGACGCTCTTGGGGATGTCTACGGACAGCATTCAGACAATAGAAGATGGTGTTTGGTCGACAACTGGTGGAAATGTTCAATTCATGAAGTCTATTCCACCACCAAAACAGTTGCGAGATAAGGTTATCAATAGTCCTCGCCACACCAAGAAGGGAAAGTAACATGAAAGAATCAAAGGTCAGCGATTTAATTGGACTTTTATCCGCACAAGACCGCGTAACGTATCTCCTCGAACGACATTGTCGAGTATCAAACCGACCTGCGTCGTTATTTAGACTATTATGTACGGTGCAAACCATTGGTGACCAAGAACAAACACAATATGATTCCCCATCTGCAGCACACCAAAATCAACAATTTCTTTAAGGATCGTGATTGTCACAAGAATGAGAGTTTCACAGTCCATCGCAGCCAAGTCTCCAGCTATACGGTACCAACGCTCAAATTAGAACTCGTTGACTGTGGTGTCCATGAATTCCAAAGTCTTCGTCCACCGTGTGGTAAGCTGGAATGAACATTCGTTAGATCGGCTACAGGGGAGTCTGGTTTCAATGCAGTATTGAAAAATGTAAATAAAAAACAATTCCTCTATTGAAAAATGTTCGCTGTTATGGTGTCGATGACGAGCACGATTCATTCGTATCATCAATATCCTCAATGCGCAGCGTTGGTAAAAAATTTGAATCGGTTCCGAAGGATAATAGTTTAATCAATAAAGTGAGGGTTGTTTTTTGCCCTTTTCATTTATGCCTTTTTGAAGGCAGTGTATGCCTTGAATCGAATTCTTCTTTTCGCTGGAACATTGAGAGCTTTTCCGGTTCTGGGATTTGCTCGAACTGTGGCTTTTGATATGTAACTCTCGAAGACTCCAAAGTTTGTCAAGCGCACCTGTTTGCCATCGACTACCCCCTCCACTATCGTGTCAAAAATTGTGTTTACAATTCGTTCAGATTGAGCCATAGAGAGATCGTGCGTCGACGCGACCTCTTCGCTCAGATGTCGCTTGTAGATGACTTCCGAAGTAGACTTGGTTGTGGATTTTGTCGAAGAGGTCTCTGTAGGAGGAGTACTGACTTTCGGTTCATTTGAACCGAACATCGAGATGGATCTAGAACTTGCGGCTAAGATATGACTTCTACGACATTGTCGTGCCAACCGTACCTGGAAGATATTGACGATAGACATGGCGATGGTGGCTGGACATATGGAAGTTCTGTGCTATGCTATTTTGAGAGCAATGCGAACTTCCGTACTATGAGTGCACTTGGATCCGTTCTGAGTGGTGCAAGGTGTGAATGAAGTTTTTACTTGCACGAGAATTTTTCGGGGATAGTACTCGTACGCGAATGCTCGTGCCGTTCCGTGACGGTAAGATACAAGTAGATGATATTTCTCTGTACCGTTACGTACGAGTACGGTACGTACGCATATCTCTCCTAGAGTAGGTGCTCGTAATCTTACTACGTAGAGAATAAGCGGTCACGGAAATTTAAATCACGGCGCGCAGCAAGCGAGCCTAGGAAACTATTCGTAGTACTATTATGCTTCGTATGTATTACGGTAGATACACATTGAGCATGGAAGATACGGTACGTACGAGTACCTCAATACGTATTGAATCGAAGTGCTGAACTGTGTTTTCCATCACGATGCTCGAAGACCCCCCCCAACTTTTACCATACTCATACCGTATGCTATTCAATACGTACGGTAACCACAATCAACAACAACGCAGTGTCTAAATCTCATCTGCATTGCATTGTACTTCGTATTGCATTGTACTGTATTGTACTGTATTTTAGGTATGTATGAGGGACGTGGGAAGCTATTTGAGAAAGAAAAATTGCATTACGCTTTTAGGCAGAAGAAGTCGGAAAAGGTGCAATAATTTAGATGTATTCTAGTGCTATTATTAGTCCTATTACCAGGACCTAGTGCTAATAAGTGCATGCCTTCCATCATTTGATTAAAACTAAGCCTTGCCAATGTTGGGCAGTAACCGAGTGTAATGATGACTATAGAAACAAAGGTGACCACAACATGAAACAATCGTGATCGGAAAGCTCCGCGGAGACTGTTCTAGGGTGATACCGATTTCATCACGGCTTTTTTCTTGGAATGCACCGGCAGTTTTGTTTTCGAACTCACGGTGGATTTTGTTTTCGAGGTAACAACAGATTTTGTTTTCGATGCCACGATACTTGTAGCCTTGGTTTCAGAATCAACCATCGATTTGGTTTCGGGATTCGTAACAGCTTTGGTTATCGACACACCAGAGGCTTTCCCAGGAATCTTCCTCTGTTTGATTGATTTTGTTTTCGGTACACCATACGTTGGACGACCCTTTGGTTTCATTGTCGTCTTAACCTCGATATTCTTCCAATACAATTGGACCAATTTTTCATATTCGGTTGGCTCCTTATTGCCTTTCGCCTTGCCGCGTCGTTTCGAAGATACTTCACCGGTTTCGTTCTTATTCTCTTTAATGATCCCTTTCTCGAAATCTTTGGCAACAGCAATGGCAGCGGCATTCTTCCGTTCCTTTTTGCTCTCCCTTTCACTCATAATTGTTGCCTCGG
Organism: Pseudo-nitzschia multiseries; assembly: GCA_037355745.1. Taxonomy (NCBI): domain Eukaryota; phylum Bacillariophyta; class Bacillariophyceae; order Bacillariales; family Bacillariaceae; genus Pseudo-nitzschia; species Pseudo-nitzschia multiseries. The sequence goes on from CM074783.1 coordinate 10,493,697, forward strand.
CGGGGAAATCGAAAAAAGAATCTCCTTGGAATCTAATCATTTCGTCCACTATGTGACTGTCACCTAAAGTTTCGGAAGGGAATAGTTCCGCCATGAAATTCGGTATACTTCGAGACGACCATCCCGAGATAGCCATGCGCTGAACAATATGTGCCTTGTCCATTGCCGTCAGTGGTGTGTAAGCCGTGATTGCTCGTAAAAACTCTATCAATCGCAGGGGAGTAACCTCGCGATGTTCGTCCTTTTGCTCGGGGAGAGTCAGCATAAAAGCAATATCAATTGAATTGAAATCCAAATAGCCCCTATCCCTCCGAACAGCCAACAATACCCGTGCTAGAGTTCGAGCGTGACCCAAGCTGTAGAAACTGTCTTGTTCAAATTCAATTTCTCTCGACTCAAAACTCGAAACCGTTGCATTTTTTAGTGTCGATTTTGATTTGATTTCATCGACTATAGACGGCCATCTGTATTCCTTGAGCAAAAAAGCTTCTGCAAATCTCGCAATTTCCTGTGCCGAGAGCGCTTCTTTCGAAACGGATTCTCGCAACAAACCTTTCAAGGCAAGAATCCCCTCTCTCGATTCTAAGCCTTTCCATTTCGGTGATCTAACATTTTGAGGTTCGTAAACAATCTTCTTTTTCTTGATTTCCTCGCTGTTATTAATGATGGAGTTGTTGATTGCATTATCGCTGTCGGCTTCTAAATGTCCGAGATAGAGACGAGTCAAGAATTCTGCCAAGTCCGTACCAGTCCAGTGTTGAACAGCCGTTCGAAGTTGCATGCCGGCGTGTTCGGGTGATCCATCGTGGAAAATAGTAAACTCCGCAGCTTCTTGGGGCGTCCATGTAAGAGGAGAAGCGGGATTATACCCCCCATTGAATAGGTGGTAATGCAAGCGAGTTTCGTGCGGTGCGCTTGGTTCCGAACAACGACCACGACAACGGTGATCGACGGTTCTACCGGAAAACGCATGAATGCCGCTCCGGATGGGACTGCTCTCCCACACCAACCCGGGGCACAGAAGAATCAGAGAAAGAACTTGCGATCGGTTGGGCATCTTGGGCATCTTGGATTGATTCACTCTCTCGGGTTGTTTGTTGGACAAGATACCGTCCCTTTGGAAGAAGATTTTTTGTTGCTGGATGGAAATCTGTCACGGTTGTGAAAGCGATCGCAATCAATCATCGAAGGAATGCAGTTCTCACTTTGGATAGAGAGAACACACTGGAAGGAGTTCGTACGTACGACTTCGGTACGTACGACAACGGTAAATAGTTGCGCACATAATCTTAGATGATTATCGCTAATTGCTATTGCGTCAGCTGGTTTTTGAGACAAATATTTTTAAGGTTAGAGATAGTGTGCCGGTAAGTACCATATTTCCAAGTCATGTCGGCTTTTCTTTCCCTTCATACCTGGACTAAGTGGACTAAGTGCATGCAGTATGTCCGTCACGTTTGCTTGAGGGGCTCATTAATACAAACATACGAAGTAATTACGAAGTGCATCAGTACTTCCTAATTAATGGGTGATTCCCAAAATACTTTTTTATAACGTACATAGATTTCTGTTTTTAGTATTTCGGGAATGAAAATTAGCATACCCAGATTTTTGGCGGGCCAGCGTCTAAAATCTCATTTTGGAATGTGGAATCTCATCATATGGACAATAATAATAGCCAAATTTGTCCTCTTCATACGATTAAAAATGTGGGTTTAAATACGTTCAGATTTTTCAGCGACTTGATCAATTTTTTCATTTTCAGCGACTCAACCTTTCAGCGACTCAACTGATGATAGGTACTCAACCGGCAACATAAATAGTTGCCAATTCGTTGACTATGTCACTTGAGTTGCTTGTTTGCTTGTGTCTTTTAGAAGAGGAGGAGGAGGAGGAGGACAACGACGATGATGACACAGAAGAAGAAAGGCGTCAAAGAGATAGGAGAACATTAAGGATAGCCCTACGTTGTCATTTGGAGTCCCCCTTTCTTTATCTATTCAACTCAGGCAATAAACAGGCTCTTCTCAACTGCTGTGGTGTCAACCACAAGGGTCTTTGGAGAGCTTCTAGGTCTATTTGAACCCACATTCGATAGTTACACGGTCAATAGATACATCGACGCTATTCAGAAGAGGAAGGTTGACGCAAATGGAGTATGGAGTGGAAGAAAACGTGAGGCAAATGCAACATGCTGTCTTGGTCTAGTACTTCATTGGTTTAGAACACAAGGATCTGTTGCAAGATCCGTGTCAACGGTGTTTGGACTCACCTCTACTGACTGTTATGTACAAATGGTTGAAATTCTCCAGAAAGGTTCTTTTGTTCATATTGCAGAAGCATATAAAGGCAATGATTAGACTTCCAGCTAAGGAAGAAGGAGAGGAATATGTCACCGTGATTGGTGCAAAATACCCCAGACTACAAGAACACTGTGTCTGGGGTGCGGCCGATGGACTCAAAATCAAAATTCAGCAGTCTTCCAATTGGTTGATTCAGAGTCAGTATTAGTACAACAGCTGGGTCTGTGACACATATGTCAACAGTGCCTTTGTCTTTGTCTTTGCGGCCGATGGACGGATCTGTATTTGCTCTTACAACTGCCCTGGTACCTGGCATGACAGCACAATTGCCGATCATGGTGTTTATGATAAAATAGAAGAACTGTTTGTCAAGTTTGGAGCAATGGTTTGTGTTGACTCTGTGTTTAGGGTTGCCACAGGGAGACACCAATGCCTTGTCCAAAGTTTGCAGACTGCTCCAGATACCATAGAGGCTATTCTGTTGAACCCAGAAGCAACGTCCCTTTGCCAGTTATCAGAGTGGGGGATGTAAATGATCCTGGGGCAGTTTCCGCGATTGAAAGACAAGCTCCTATTGGAGACATTTGGCAATAGGAAGATCATTTTGAACTTGATGATGCTTCTGTACAATTACCAAACAAGTACCATTGATCACAACCAGATCCTGAATGTTTTCATGCATAAGAAGGACGAATACTTCTCTTATGCCGACGAGCCAATGGAAGATGCCACTGGCATGTTTGAGTAGGCAGTCGAGCGTTGAGCCATTGAGCCGATCGAACTTGGATGTTTTGCGATTGGATTTTGAAGGAAGTTGAACTTAAGGTTTGGATTTGGAAGTTCTGCTTTGGGTGGTTGAGTAGATTATCAGTTGATCAGATCACTATGGTCGGCCGGGATCAGATTGATTGATTTGCCATGGTCGATCAATCGATTTTCCATGATGGTTGATTAGATTGCAAAGTATAGATAAAGACTAATCTGTAATAATGGATTAGATTTCGACATAGCTTTTGCTGTTGATGTTGCTAAGTTTTGGAATTATGAGGATGGAGTGAGCTTGGAGCTTGCTGGAACGATACGAGTAGTTTTGATTTTTGATCGATCCGGAGTAGTTTCACTTTTGGTGTTCGGGTTCGTAAAAACCACACGACTCCTTAAGAGAGGTTCAACACAGCGCCGGACAAAGTTAATCCCATCAGTTCTTTCATACATGGAAATGGGAATCGATGTGGGAATCATTGATTCCCATTGATTTGATTCTGATCGATTTCAGACTTTCGTGTACCAACTTCACCAACTTCACAATTTTGCATGAGTTATTACTAGTAGTTACTAGTAATTCATTATTTTTACTAGTAATTGTTCATTATTTCATTTTCTTTCCAAGTTGCAAGGCTCATAATTTGTTTTCTTGCAAAACCAAAAGCAACGTGTTACTAACTTCGAATCGAATCTACTAATCTTCAAATTATCTAAATAATATCTTAATCGACCATGGGGCTGATGAAGCTCCGATTCAAAGTCGACGATCCAAGCTGGGTGGAGGTGGACCTTGACCTAAGTCCATGTCCAGTTCAAGTTGTCAGAGCTGTCTCTATCACAGACCCCATCTCTTCTCAAGTGACGTGGCTGGAGCCTTCCCTTCACATTGAAGAGCTACCAAATGCACAACTAACTCTTGTCACTGAACAGGAACCAATGCCTTAAGTGGAATTTCCGGCTGGGGGGGGGGGATCTGAGTTGGAGTTGGGATTCGAGTTGGAGTTGGGACGGAGCCTGTTTAAGAATATGGTGGCAACATCTACTATGGCGGCCTTCAGCAATTCCAAGGCATCCTCTCTTCGTTGCCTCTCAGCTTGGAAGACAGCCTCTCTATGTTCCCTTTCGAGCTGGTGATCCTCTCTTCTTTGTTCCCTCTCAAGCTCAGAATTCTCTCTCAAGAAATCAAGAATTTCCTGGCGTCTGTTGGTGTTCCTGTACTGTCTCTTGGACCGCAGAGTGCTGCTGGGAGAAGGGGAAGAAGCAACAAACCGTTGAGATGAAGAAGAGGAAGCTGACTGAGAACAAGAGCGTGGAACAATTCTTGCTGGTGCGTTTATGGCAATTGGTGTATTGAGTTCTGGTTCTTGGGTTGGTTGGGAAGGTTGATGAAGCGGTGGTTGTGTTGGCTGGGCTGGCTGCTGGGTTGGCTGGGTTGGCTGCGTTGGCTGTTGGGTTGGCTGAGTTCTTTGGGAAGGTTGATAGAGTGGTATCAGAGGAATGTTATCATCATCAGGAGAGTCATCATCATCCTCCTCACTACTTATGTATTCTTCGTCTTCCATATTATTCTTATATCCTTCTTGCAAATCGTAATGCTCTTCTCCATCACCAACTCCGTTCTTGGTCTTAATTAACCACTTGACCCTCTTCACCAAGAACTTTACCTCCTCGGGGCAATTTGGATCACCAGTAGGAACTTTTTTACAGTAAAGAGCACCGTATCTCATACGGAGGTTTTGAACACTTCAGTTGGTATCAGGGAAGTTGTCTTTATGGATTTGGGTGACTTGTGCCCATTCCTCAGGACCAACAGGAAGGATTTCTTTGAGGGTGTGTAGGAATTCCAAGACTTCAGTTCTGCTGTAGTTGATCACCCCCGGCCTGCGTCCTTTCTTTGCCATCGCTGTTGTTGGCTGATGAGTCGATGGGCTGATGAGTTGATGTTGCGATATGAAAATTATGTACGGAGCTCAATATGTATCTCCTCCCCCATCGTTGTCACATAGCAGCGACAGCAGATAAAGCGTTCTTAATATTGATACGATTTGGTTTTTGTTGTGCATTGGAACGTTATATTTTGTACTACATGACATACTACTTGTACTGTAATCAGCCAAAATTGGAGACCCGATACGTTGGATGTGTGATAAGTCAGTTGGGTGGGTATTAGGGAATGAGAAAAATTTCAGTCTGGGATTCAAAAAAATTCTGGGTATTACCCAGATTTCTTCACGTTGACCAGAATCTGCGTACAAAAAGACTGGTCAAGAAAGAAATTCCCGGTCTGGGTAGTACCCAGAAGTATTTCAGGGAATCACCCAATGGGTGATTCCCGAAATACTTTTCTGGGTACTACATAGATTTCTATTTTTAGTATTTTGGGAATGAAAAAAGCATACCCAGATTTTTTGGCAGGCTAGTGTATAAAATCTCATTTTGGAATGTGGAATCTCATTTTGGAATATATGTGGAATTCTTTGTATGGATAAGTATAAACAAGTAGAGGCGCACGAAACATGTGGATTCAAAAAAAAAATTGTGTGTAACGCAGATCCTTGTGGAAGTCAGCTCACCTTGATAAGGATCTATGTATTAAATGACTGGTCAAGTAAAAAATTTCCAGTCTGGGTACTACACAGAAGTATTTCGGGAATCACCCAATGGGTCATTCCCAAAATACATTTCTGGGTATTACCCAGATTTCTGTTTTTAGTATCTCAGGAATGAAAATTAGCATACCCAGATTTTTAGCAGGCTAGTGTATAAAACCTCATTTTGGAATGTGGAATCTCATTTCAGGCACAATAAACAAGTAGGCGCGAAACATTTGGATTCCAAAAAAGGCAAAAAACATGTGGATTCCAAAAAAATTCTGGGTATTACCCAGATTTCTTGTCGGCATCACCTCGACAAGGATCTGGGTAAGAAATGACTGGTCAAGTAAAAAAATTCTGGTCTGGGTAATACCCAGAAGTATTTCGGGAATGACCCAATGGGTGATTCCCGAAATACTTTTTTATAACGTACATAGATTTCTGTTTTTAGTATTTCGGGAATGAAAATTTTGTACATACTTTTTTTGGCGGGCTAGTGCATAAATCTCATTTTGGAATCTGGAATCTCATGGCATGGACAATAATAATAGCCAAATTTGTCTTCTTCATGCGATTCAACATGTGAGTTTAATCCGTTCAGATTTTTCAGTGACATTCAGATTTTCCAGTGACTTCACAATCGAATTTTTCACTTTCACCAAAACAACCTTTCAGGGACTCAACCAATGATAGGTACTCAACCAATGATAGGTACTCAACCGACAACATAAATAGTTGCCAATCCGTTGACTATGTCACTCAAGTTGCTTGTTTGCTTGTATCTTCTAGAAGATGAGGAGGAGGAGGAGGATGACAAGGATGATGATGCGGAAGAAAGGTGTCAAAGAGATAGGAGAACACCAAGGATAGCCCTTCGACGCCATTCCGAGTCTCCCTTTCTTTATCTATTCAACTCTGGTAACAAACAGGCTCTTCCCAACTGCTGTGGTGTCAACCACACAGTTTTTAGAGAGCTTCTTCTTGGTCTATTTGAACCAACATTTGATAGTTACACAGTTGATAGATACGCCAACGCTATTCAGAAGAGGAAGGTTAACGCAAATGGAGTATGGAGTGGAAGAAAACATGAAGCAAATGCAACATGCTGTCTTGGTCTAGTACTTCATTGGTTTAGAACACGAGGATCCGTTGCAAGATCTGTGTCTATGGCATTTGGACTCACCTCTACTGTTATGTACAAATGGTTGAAATTCTCCAGAAAGGTTCTTTTGTTTGTATTGCAGTATCATCCAAAGGCAATGATTAGACCTCCAACTGAAGAAGAATTGGAGGAATACATCAGCAAGATTGGTGCCAAATATCCCAGACTAAAAGAACGCAGTGTCTGGGGTGCGGCCGATGGACTCAAAGTCAAAATTCAGCAGTCTTCCAATTGGTTGATTCAGAGTCGGTATTACAACAGCTGGGTCTGTGACACGTATGTCAACAGCGTCTTTGTCTTTGCTGCCAATGGGAGAATCCGTATTTGCTGTTACAACTGCCCCGGTACCTGGGATGACAGCACAATTGCCGATCATGGTGTTTATGATAAAATAGAAGAACTTTTTGTCAAGTTCCAAGCGATGGTTTGTGTTGAATCTGCGTTTAGGGTTGCCACAGGGAGACACCAATGCCTTGTCCAAAGTTCCCAGAATGATCCGGATACCCTAGAGGCTATTCTGTTGAACAGAGAAGCAACTTCCCTTTGACAGTTATCAGAGTTGAGGATGTGAATGATCCAGGGGCAGTTTCCGCGATTGAAAGACAGGCTCCTATTGGAGAGATTTGGCGATAGGAAGCTCATTTTGAACTTAATGATGCTTCTGTACAACTACCAAACCAGTACTGTTGGCCACAACCAGATCCTGAATGTTTTCATGCATAAGAAGGACAGATACTTCTCTTTTGACGACAATCTACCGGAAGGTGCCACCAACATCTTCGAGCGTTGAGCCGTTGAGCCGTTGAGCCGTTGAGCTGTTCGCCTTCGAATTTCGCTTTGCGTGGTTGAGTAGATTGTCAGTTCCAAGTATTGAGTAGATTGTTGTTGAGTGGGACCATGGTCGATTCGGTCGATTGGTCCAGCATCGCAAAGTGTAAAGTGTAAAGATTGATGACCAATTACTAGTAGTAGTTTTTATTTGGACATAGCTTTCGCTGTTGCTAGGTTTTTGAATTATGAGCTGAATTATGAGCTTAGAGCTTGTTGCTGGAAGGATACGAGTAGTTTATACGAGTTACAAGTAATACAAGTAGTTTCGATCTGAATGGAGTAGTTTTGCTTTTGGTGGAGTAGTTTCGCTTTTGGTGTTTGGGTTCGTAAAAACCGCACGGCTCCTCAAGAGGGGTTCAACTCCTTAAGAGGGGTTCAACACAGCGCCAGATGGGTTAATCCCATCAGTTCTTCCATACATGGAAATGGGAATCGAAATGGGAATCAACATGGGAATCGTTGACTCCTATCAATTTGATTCTGACTGATTTGAGACTTTCATGTACTGCCACCAACTTTACGATTGCATGAGATATTACTAGTAGTTGCTAGCAGTTGCTAGTAATTCATTATTTTTACTATTAATTCATTATTTCATTTTCTTGGCAAGTTGCAAAGCTCATAATTTGATTTCTTCCAAAGCCAAAAGCAAGTTGCACTTGTTGTTACCACTACTAACTAATCTACTAATCTGATCCTACTACTAATCGTAATCTTCCAATCGATCCTACTAATCGTAATCTTCCAATCAACAATGGTGGTACTTTCCAAACAAGAAAAGAAAGAGCTTCTTCGGTCTCTTAAAGCCAAAGCCGACCAAGAACACCAAGCCAAAACCAAACGAAAATACAGGCAACTGATTGTTTATCACCGGCAAGAGATTGCTCGACACCGACAAGAGATTTGTATTCTTGCACAAACTATTCCAATAATTCCAAATGCAATCATCAATCCACCTAGCAATCATCCAGTCGTTACGAAAGTAACCATCGATCCACCTTCCTGGTTAATTAAGAATGATTCGGATTTCGGTTCCGGTTCTGATTCCGACAAAGTAATTTCTGAAATTACTACGGAACTTCCTTTCATTAAACTGGAACCAACGCCTTAAGTGGAGTCGCCGCGTCGGGGGGGATCCGAGTTGGAGTTGGAGTTGTTGGGATTTGAGTTGGAGTTGCTGGCACGAAGCCCGTTTAGAAATATGGTGGCAACATCTACTATGGTGGATTTCAGGGATTCCAATGCAGCCTCTGTTTGTTGCCTCTGAGCTTGAAAGGCAGCCTCTCTTTGTTTGCTTTCAAGCCGTTGATACTCTATTCTTTGTTCCCTCTCGCGCTCGGAATTCGCTATCAAGAAATCAAGAATTTCCTGGTGTCCGTTGGTTGTGTTGTCGGTGGTGGTGTTGTTGGTGGCGTTCCTGTGGTACTGTCTCTTGGATCGCGGAGTGCTGGTGGGAGAAGGGGAAGCACGCGCAGCAGGAACAAACCGTTGAGATGAAGAAGAAGAGGAAGTCGACCGAGACCGACAGCGCAGAACAACAATTCTTGGTGGTACGTTTATGGCAGTTGGTCTATTGAGTTCTGGTTCTTGGGTTGGTTGGGAAGGTTGACAAAGCGGTGGTTGTGTTGGCTGGGTTGGCTGGGTTGGCTTCTCCGTTGACTGTTGGGTTGGCTCCATTGACTGTTGGGTTGGCTCCTCCATAGACTGTTGGGTTGGCTGAGTGGTTGTTTGTGAAGGTTGACCGAGTGGTATCGGAGGAATGTTATCATCGTCAGAGTTGTCATCCTCCTCCTCCTCCTCAGCACTACTTATGTATTCTTCGTCTTCCGTGTTGTTCTGGTATCCTTCTTCTATTCCGTATGGCTCTTGTCCATCACCAACTCCTTCCTTGCACTTAATCAAATACTTAACCCTCTTCACCAACTTTACCTCCTTGGGGCATTTTGGATCCCCAGTAGGAATTTGTTTACGATATTTACCGTTGTATTTCCTACGGAGGTTCTCAACACTTCGATTGGTCTCAGGGAAGTTGTCGTTATGGATTTGGCCGACTTGTGCCCAATCCTTGGGACCAACAGGAAGAATTGCTTTGAGGGTGTATAGAAGTTCCAAGACTTCACTTCTGCTGTAGTTTTTTTTTTTCGACCTTTTCCCTGTCTTCACCATCGCTGCTGTTGGCATTACGATATAAAAATTATGTACGGAGCTGAAGAATATGTATCTCCTCCTCCATCGTTGTCACATAGTAGCAACAACAGTAGATAAAGCATTATATTATTGATACGATTTGGTTGTTGTGGTGCGTTGGACAATATTTTGTACTACTACTACTCGTACTGTAATCAGCCAAAATTGGCGATCTGATCCGTTGGATGTGTGATTAGTCCGTTGGGGTCCTGTTAGGGACCAAGAAAAATTTCAGTCAGGAATTCCCTTATAAAAAAGTGTAACGTTACAAATCATAGTCGACATGATCATGTCGACTATGATTTGTAACAAAAAGACTGGTCAAGTAGAAAATTTCTGGTTTATGTAGTACATAAAAGTATTTCGGGAATCACCCAATGAGGGAGGGACGGTCAACGGGAGACAACAAAATACCGGTACTTCAAAATCCTCCCATCAAACCATCGGTGACTGAAAACTCCTACCTACGCACGGTAAAAAATTATAGTTTCACATCGGAGTAATCTTACTCGTACATAGATACTAGATACTGTACTCTTTTATTTTTTTCTACGAAAGAGAGAAACTGCAAGAGATGAAGCCCTTCGATATTATTTCTCGTGGTGCAAACCCAAAAAGTCACACAATCTGCAAGTATTGATACAAAGTACAATACAGTAATGCCGTACCAGTATCATGGTATGTATAAAAATTTACAGATGTTGTGTACAGTAGGAATTGAAACTCAAGTAGCTGGACTGACATCTCTCGTACGGTTGTTCTTGGTTCCGAAACAAGGACTTTCGATCGATTGATTGCGCGAAAGCACCTTCAAGAATGGTCTTGATCGTTTGCGTGAGCTTGCTAGTATTGTACGTGAATCATACGGATAGAGCAGCGCCTTCCGGCCGTGTTCCGTTTCGTATCCACGACCTCGTGACAGTTTTCGGTTCCGATGATCAGGATTGATTCCCTACAGTGCTGCACATTCAAAGGACCAAAAGTGAAACAGCAAAAGCGGACTGGATCAACCGTGTGTGTTTGTACATCGACTTCGAGAGTGACCGTCCTTCTCTATTATTCTTCCGAGTTGCTGGATGGTGCAAGTTGCATACATGATATCAATGAGTAGAGTTCGTCAGCGCGCAGCTAAAGAACTTTGGAGTTCCGTTGTCTCCCAACGTGAGTGTTATATTCATTGATAACTGATGGATTGATTGATTCGTAACGTCAGTGAAGTTTTCCAATAGAGGGAACATCGATTAGTAAAATGCGACATATTTTGGTCGGACTAGCACAACAAGAGTGTTGTCATCCATTCGTTACCACACACAACCGGATGCTCTGGCATATCGATGAATTGAAAGACCGATTCGTTCGGAACCGGTATGAAAGACGGCCATACTATGTCCACGAAAAACTCACCTTAATGTTTTGCTTCGATGTGACTGGCCCCGTCCAAAATCGATCCATCGAGTTGTTGTTGTTGTTGTCGGCGCCGGCGCCGGCGGTGGCAGCGTTGGCCCCGGAGGTCGCGTTGGCCCCGTTAGTAGTTGTAGCGGTGTTGACGTTGTTGTTGTTGGCCGTGTTAGTGGTGTTGGTTGGCGTCTGTGGAGTCTGCGTCGTCGTCGGTTCCTCGGCTGTTTTGAGCATCTGCGCCATTGCTCGAAAAATGTCCTGGTGGTTGTGTACCAGGTTGAATAGGGATTGTTTTAACATGTCTTCCCTGGTGTTGTACCCCAGCAACGTTTGAAACGACACGTTGCATTCCAGGATGCGTCCGTCGAGGGCGGCGATCCCAAACGCGGTCGGGCATTGTTCGAAGACGCCTCGGTAGTCAATACCCTTCACGAAACAAAGATCCGAATCGCCGCCTATTCCGTCTGCGGCGTTGTGTGGGTTTACCTCTCTCCCGTGTCGCCAGGCGACGTGGCACGTAGCGTCCGACGATTCGTTGTCGGTGACACCACCCGTAGTGGAAGACATGCCATTGTTGTTGTTTGCTGCATTGGCGATCATTTCGTTTGTCTGCCGGACCGTAGTTATCAGTTTTTGGTGTTCGGCGTCCAACATGATGGCCCTCGATTGGAGTTGTTTGATGTATTCCACGACCTTGAGCAAAATGGAGTATTTGTTGGGTTTGAAGGGCACGCTGCAATCCGACAACACCTCTCGCAACTCCTTTATTTGGCTACTAATTTTGGAGGACCGTTGCTGTTCTCTCAGGTTCCGTTCGTACCGTCGTTTCTCGGCCGGATCCTCCGCCTTGGAAGAATCTTCCGCATCGTTCAACTTTTTGGTTTGTCGTTGCCTCTTGTTGGTACCTTCTTTCAACGGGGCGGTGTTGAACGAAACCACGGAAGACGCAATCTCGTTCGCCAGCACCCCGCTGTTCATGTTCATGTTCATGTTGACGTTCATGTTCATCCCCAGGGGTCGTTTCTTGGAGTGTTGTTGTCCGGGAGACGCTGCCACCGCGTGTGGGTTCAAGACCGCCGGGAGTATGAGGGGATGTCCCAGCGGGTTCGCGGCTCCCGCCAGGTGCGCAGCCGCGGCATGGTGGTGTTGCGCCTGCTTGGGTGCACCGGTTGCCGTAGCCACCGAGATCTGCGAGGGGTGTTGCTGTTGCTGTTGCTGTTGTTGCTGCTGGAGGACCTGTCCCTGGGCGGTCGCAGCGGCGAGGGCAGGAAAGCCCTGTGCGGCCGCCGCGGAGAAAAAGGCGGGAGTGAACAACAGCGGGTGCGTTCCGAAATCTACACTTGCCGCTGCCACCGCTGCCGCTTGGTTCGATGCCGCAAGGGCAGCGGTGGAAACCCCCGGGGTGGCCGCCGTAGCAGTTGCAGCCGGCAACAAGAGAGAGTTCGGAGCCGGAGCGCCCGGATACGCCGTGGTGGCTGCTGCTGCCGCCGCCGCATTCGGTGCAATTTGTTGGGGTTGTATGAAAATATACGGATTTTGGGCGACCGTAGCGGGAGCTGTAGCTTGCGTCTGATTGTGTGCTTGCGTAAGCGCGTGAGAGGTGGGGGTTGGTGCCGGAGTTGGCACCGGCTGTATGGGTTGCAGCTCTTGGGCCGTACCCGTAGCCGTTGGTGGCTGCGAATAGGATGGGACCGGCGCCGTGGACTGAGACATGGACATCCCTACTCTCCCACCAACGCCGTTGTTGTTATGGTTATGGCTGTTGCCTCCGTCTCCAACGCCAACTGGAGCACCGGCAGCAGCCAGCAAATCGGCGGGAGTCAATCCCGCGGATGCGGACAATTGCAAAGCCTGGGCTTGCAACGGATCGAAAGAGGACATATCGTAAAGCAGCGACTGGGATTGTTGATGTATTTGTTGTTGCTGTTGCTGTTGTTGCTGATGTTGTTGCTGGTGTTGTTGCTGGTGTTGTTGTTGTTGCTGCTGTTGTTGTTGTTGCTGTTGTTGCTGTTGCTGTTGTTGCTGTTGTTGATGATGATGCTGTTGCTGTTGCTGTTGCTGTTGTTGCTGTTGTTGCTGTTGCTGTTGTTGCTGTTGCTGTTGCTGTTGATATTGCTGCTGCTGCTGCTGCTGCTGCTGCTGTTGCTGCTGATGCTGCTGTTGCTGCATGACTTGATGTTGATGTTGATGTTGATGCGGTTGTTGCATCGGCGTAGCGTGCATCGAGGGAATCACGCCTTGCATCGGATGAGGAGCCAACGCGTTCACATTGATATTGATATTGCCATTGCCATTGCCATTGTTTTGGCCATTGTTATGGCCAGAGCTACTGGTTCCAGTGTCATTTGGATTATTCATCGTGCAATTAGGGCCAAACGATTGGATGCCGATAACATTGCAGTCGAGGGGATTGTTTCCACTGGTACTATTGGTGACACCACCGGCTAAGCCGCTGTACTCCGCGTTCGTGTAAAAGGCAGAGGCCCGATATCCGCTCATGGGGACGTCGGGACGAAGAGAGTGAGTGAACGACAGCCAAGTTGGTGCTGCCCCGTAACGCAAGGTTACTACTACTACTCCCTGTTTCTAAACTAATTCAGGTATAGTATCAATATCAATCAAGTCCGGATGCCGTGCCGTCTTGCCGTACTCTACTGTTCTGTGCTGAGCTCGAGGCGCTTCACTGTAGGTAGAGCCAGGGCCAAGAGCTTAACTTGGGTTGCCAGTTGCCTTGATAATCTTGCGAATAGGTTGTTGTGTTCTTCATATAATTTCGCTCTATTCATATACCATCTGCCCGGGCCATCTGGCAACAGTTCATTTCGGGCGTCAAATCGACGAATAATGTTATATTTTAAAAACAAAAACAAAAAAAATACTTAACGCAAAACGACGTCACTGACACATTACAGGGTCCACGTCACTGTCTACTTCAATTCGTCTACCAGTAATATACTGGAATACGAACACTCTGTGCAACGAGAAATTACGTGTGTGATGAACGATGACTAATACAGTAGTTTTTGTTCGTAGTTACTCTAATTACTACAAGTACCGGTACAAGTACCGGCACAACCTGCAATCTTGTGTCTTACCGCACATTCATTGTCTTGACAGGCCGGGCGAAGGCGGGACGAGACCGAGGAGGCCGAGTCTTCTGATTAGATGAGCGAATGAACTCGAACAATGGAATTCATTTTTCATGGATGGCTGTACCGTACGGTACGGTACGGTACGGTACGATACGAGTTTAGGTGTGAATGGGGGCGATCATTTTGAGACAGCTTTTTCCCCCTCCCCCTTGATACACCAGTCAAGAAAATCACGAAAAATTATAGAACTCCATTAACACACCCATCACAATACCAAGTGGTCTCAACCCAACCATTCCTTCACCACAGCATTAGAGGCCCCCACTACTCAGGGTTCTCTTCCTTACAACAAGTACAACAAGACCCACAAAAAGTTCCGGATCGATCGAACAACAGAAACAACGGTTCGACGAGGAAGGGCAAAAATCCACGTCGCCGTTGTTGAAGCGCCCCCACCGCCGCCCCACGCGGCAACAAAATGAGACCAATTCAGATCATGAGTGTTCTGTTGTTGATCATTTGGTTTGGTACAAATTCTATGTAGTCCTACTTTGTCTCTTCGTCATTAACACATAAACTCGTACGGTGAGTGTAAAATAGAAAAATACCACAATAAATACAAAGTACAAAAACCATGTACAAGTCTAAAGGAAATAAACATGCATGTGTTTCTGTACACTGAAGGCTCTTCAAAAATAAAACCAGTGAAAAGACCTTGAAAACACAGCCAAATGACAGAGAAAAAAACTCCCAAGACATTTTTTTGACGAGAAGTCCAATCATCGAAATCACGAATGTCGGCCCTGCATTGACCCTTCTGTTTCTCCTTCCATAGAACAGACCATAAAGGCTCACTAATGTACAAATAAATAGTATAAAATGACACCAACTCAAATACCTACATGTTACTACTTGGTTTTTGATCTGGAAGGGTACTCAAACCGTAATTCTACTACTACAAATAACACGAGTGACGACAAAGAAAAAGCAAGCCAATGATGACCCTCCTCCAACCCATCTGTTTCCCCTCAAATAGAAGGGATGATGAAGGTTCACATGTACAGATACTACCACATTTGAATGGCAGCATCTTGCTCTACTGCTTTGCTGACCTGGAATGGCAATCAAATGGCTATTGGATGGCTATTTTGATGGCAATTTACGAAGATGCGGGGGGCACCATTTCCATTTTGATGACCATTCTGTTTCTCCTTCAATAGAACAGACCATGAAGGTTCGCCACTGTACAAATAGTACAAAATGACACCAACTCAAATACCTACACGTTACTCTACTTCGTTTCCAATCAGGAAGAGTATTCAAACGGAAAAATCTACAGCAAATAACACGAGTTACGAAGATACAAAAAAAATGAGCCAACGACAGCCATCCTCCAACGCATCTCTTTCCCCTTGGTTAGAGGAGACAATGGAGGTAGGCATGTACAAAACCTACCAGCTTTGAACACCAGCATGTTACTCTACTATTTTTTTGACTAAGAATGGCAATCCAACGGCAATCAGATGGCAAATAACCAAATTACAAAGATTTGAAAAAATGAGTTGACAACAAACCCGTCTCGTTTACCACCGGCAGATGAGAGGATAAAGGCCAATTTATGAAACCTCTACCAAAATCAAACTCCAGCATGTTACTCTACTAAATTTTCAACTGGGAGTGGTGATCAAACAAACTAACGCAACTGATTGATTGATTGATCAATCGATCAAACATTAAAATCAAAGAGAGGATGAAGGCAGACATGTAAAATGATTACCGCATCCAAATGCCAGGATGTTACTTTACTGATTTTTTGACCAGGAATGGTGATCCAACAAACGCAACTGCAAACAGTGATTGATTGATCCATCGATCGATCAATCGATTGAACAAACATTGTTACCACGGCCCTACAAAAAAGCCGTGGGCCCTTAGACATGTAGACCAAGTTTCAACACAGTACCAAAATATTACACAGCATGCTGATTGCTTGCTTAGAGGGGGCTGATTTAGCAGCAATAATAGGGGGAACCGGCGCTTATTAGTCATCTTTGTCACGTTCGAGAAAGTGAGCAAAAAGAAAAGCACCTCCAGGGACATTTCTTAGAAAGAAGAAGAGTAAAGATCAACGGTCATGTAAAGTACTTGTGGTATTTTTGGTATTTTCTGAGTTGCACAGAGTTTTATACCACTAAAAATGAAACAATACTATATGTGGAAATGCGCCGTGTACCTCTGATTTTTTAGGGGTACGACATGATTTCTACAGATAAAAACAGTAGGGAATTTTCATTATTGTATGTACCATTAAGCGTACCTATTTCTACTTATGTGCCACAGTAGTGGCAGGTTAAATACCATGATTGTGGTATTTTCTTATGTATGCTGGTACAAGTCTTGTACATGCCGGTATTATATGTACTTATACATACGTATTTTTTAGGTATTGGTTGATACTGCGCTCACACTATTCTGAGCAGCCCCCATCAATGTACTGTGAGTGTACGTTATAAAAATACCACAATAAATACCCAGTACCAAAACCATGTAGAAGTCTACAGGAAATAAACATATGTGTGCTCCGCACACTGAACTCTCTTCAAAAAAAGAACATGTGAAAAGACCCTGAAAACACACCAAAAAACTCACTCCTATGACAATTTTTTTGATGGGAAGTCCGATTGTTGAAATCATGAATGTCGGCAAATCGACCTTCCATCGACCCTTCTGTTTCTCCTTCCATAGAACAGACCATGAAGGTTCATCACCGTACAAATAGTACAAAATGACACCAACTCAAATACCTACACATTCCGCTACTTGGTTTTTGATCCGGAAGGGTATTCAAACGGCAATTCAATGGCAAACAAGCAGGGAGACAAAGATAGTACGAAAAAACGAGCCGACAACACGCCCTTCCCCAACCCATCTGTTTCCCCTCCAATAGAAGGGAAGATGAGGGTGGACATGTACAAATACTACCACATTCGAACACCATCATGTTCCTCTACTGATTTGCTGACCTGGAATGGCTATCGAATGGCTATCGAACGGCAATTTGGATGGCGAGTTACGACCCTCCAACAACCCTTCTGTTTCTCCTTTGATAGAACAGACCATGAAGGTCCGCCACCGTACAAATAGTACAAAATTACACCAGCCCAAATACATACATGTTACTCTACTTCGATTTGGAGCGGGAAGGGTATTCAAACGACAATCAAGTGGCGTTTTGGAGCGCTGTTTTGAGCGCCGTTTCAAGCAGCAGGAAACCAGCAGCAAGCAGCGGCGTTTGGAGCGCCGTTTTGAATGCCTGCATGTTAGTCTACTATTATTTTGACTGGGGATGGCAATCCAATGGCAATCGGACAAACATTATGATCAAAATGAGCGTTACGATCGAAAGGAATGAATGTTGCCACCAAGGTAGATACATAGTAGACTAAATTTAAATACTACAGTACCAAAATATCATACAGCACACTATTAGGCTAGTACTAGCTTACTCAGAGAGGACTGATTTAGCAGCAATAATAGGGGGATTGGCGCTTATTTGTCAATGAATAAGTCGTCTTATCTATTGGTCTTATCTATCGGTCGTCTTTTCGAAAAAGTGAGCAAAAAAGTGTGTCATGAAATAAGCACCTCCAGGGACACTTCTTAGAAAGAAGAAGAGTAAAGAACACCGGTCATGTAAAGTACTTGTGGTATTTGTGGTATTTCCTTAAGAGCTACACAGAGTCTAATACCACTAAAAATGCAACAATTCTGTGTATGGAAATGCGCCGCGTACCCCTATTTTTTGAGGGGTACCACATGATTTCTACATCTAAAAACAGTAGGAATAGTCATTAAAGATATGTATCATTAAGCGTACCTATTTCTACTTACGAGCCACAGTAGTTCCAGGCTAAATACCACAAGTGTGGTATTTCCGACGTATTGTACTTGTACTGTCATGAATTATGCATGCAACAGAAAAAGTTGTCTTTTTGGGAACATGTGCCAACCCTATTAACACATATTGTTGAAAAGCTTGTTCCAAGACAAACATGAATCTGCTGTTTGTTTCCCAGTTTTAGTCGTACTGCCAAATATAGAATTTTTTGTCTTCATTACTGGATATGAATATAAAGAAATAATGAGAGTTTTGATGTTCTGTATGTTCTATGTTCAACAATTTTAAGACTCTGCGCATTCACAGCACGCACGCCCAGCCACTCAGCAGTCATTGGACCGTTAAAAAAATACTCCACATGTAATTAATATCAATTCAAATTATGTATCCATATTGCTGTATCTATGAATGGTATGATACCACTTAGGAGTAATAAAATCAAACCCAATGATCTATCAATGGGAAGGCTGTTCCAACTGTCTCTTGTGCAATCCTTACTAACTTAGGCAAACCAGATCTGAAATATTTCTTAACCTTTGGAGGGCAAGGCAAATGGCAATTGCAAGAAAGCAAAACCTAGACTCAAGCAGGAGCTGAGCGTCACAAGTATTTCTTTTTGGACTGGGTTCTGTGGTTTTTCTACTACTACTAATCATTGCCTAGTCCGGTCAGAAATACTATTGGACTTCCAGTCAAGTGAGTGTGAGGGCAGGAACAAGCCACAAGCAACCAAAAAAGGGTTAAACCGAGAAAGGGGTCGGCAAGCAAAGCCTAGAGTCAAGGCAGGAACTGACTGTCACAAGTATTTCTTTTCCAACTTGGTTGTGTACATTTTGTACTACTACTCAGCACAAGCCCGATTGGAAATGCCGTGAAACGTTGGATCGAGCTATTTTCAAAGGCAAAAACAAGCAAGTGCGAGCAACCAAAAAAGGCGAGCAAAACCTAGACTGAAGCAGGAACTCACTGTCACGAGTATTTCTTCTCGACTGATTTGTGTAGAATTCCTACTAATCAGCACAAGTCCGATCGGAAATACTATCGAACTCCCGGTTGAGCTATTTTCAAAGGCAAAAACAAGGGAGTGCAAGCAACTGAAAAGCAACCAAAAAAGGGATTGGGGAGCAAAACCGAGACTCGAGCAGGAACTGACTGTCACAAATTTTTCTTTTCCGACTTGGTTGTGTACATTTCATACTACTCAGCACAGGCTTGATTGGAAATACTATCAAACTTCGGATCAAGCTATTTTCAAAGGCAAAAACAGGCAAATGCGAGCAACTGAAAAGCAACCAAAAAAGGGATCAGCAAGCGAAACCTAAACCGAAGCAGGAACCCACTGTCACGAGTTTTTCTTTTCTGACTAGATTGTGTACATTCTGTACTAATCTGAACAAGCCTGATTGGAAATACTATTGAACTTTGGATCAAGCTATTTTCAAAGGCAAAGCAATCGAAGCAAAACGGGATTGTGAAACCTAGACTCAATCAGGATCTGAGCGTCACAAGTTTTTCTATTCCAACTAGGTTGCATCCCTTCACTACGTATCTGAACAAGTCCAATTGGAAATACTACTCAACTTCTGATTGAGCTATTTTCAACAGCAGCAAACACAAGCAAGCGCTTGAAACAGGGAGCGGAACCTTGACTCAAGTAGGATATGAGCGTCATGAGTTTTTCTATTCCAACTAGGTTGTGTATGTTCACTACTACTCTGAACAAGCTTGAATGGAAATACTACTGAACTTCCGCGACACCATATTTGAGTGTCACAAAAGCAATCCGCCCAATATGCCGCCCAAGAAAAGAAGAGCAACTGGAGCTACCGCCAAGAAGAGGAAACAAGTGAGGAAAAGTACTTTGCTTGTGCGGGAGCAAAACAAATTGAAAGAAATGGAGGCTGCTGCTATGTTGCCACAAGAGGATGACTCTAAACTACCAGCAAGGTCCCCTCCGTTGAATTATGCGGAGAATGAAGATGAGGACGAGGAAGAAGTGTTTGGTCCAGAAGACTATTGGGAATCGTTTGCATTTGGTGTTTGGATGGATGCTGCTGGTAACGGTCACAAGATTAACTTAATATTTGAGTACACAGAGAAACAAATGATCACTCACGTGGATTGTAACAGACTGAGACTCCAAGCAGTCGCTTTTGCAAGGTCAAAAAAAGGTGAGTTTTGTTCTTTAATGTGTTTTTTGGTATGAGTCTGATCAAGCTTGAACACTCACTGCACCTTTTCTGCTTCTCTTTTTGCAACAGGCACTCGTTCAAGTGTTTGGATTGAAGACCCTTGTCCAACTGCTGGTGCTACCTATGCAAACGATTCCATCAAAGTCATTCTGAGGCTAAAGCAGAAAACCTTTGATAAGCTGCAGCTTCAGGGTATTGTTTTGGTGAAGGATATGAAGGCTCTGGCTGGAGACACTGATAGGATCAATGTCATCATTGATGCTTCTTGTGGTATTTCACGTAAGGAGCTTACCAATTTTATCAAGGCAGTGGAGGAGTGTCTTGACGGTGATCCTCTAACGCCCGTTGATCATCAAGTCGCCGACAGTCCCTATAAGCCCTGGTATGATGGCTTCTTGTGGGAGGCTGAGATTGATAAAGTCTGTATGACGGGTCAAGTTTGTGTCACTAACCTAATCAACTCCATGTTTGAAGAAACCCAAAAAGTATTAGGTGACTCAGACTTCCTTTTTCATGATGCACTTTTGCTTGTGACACCTACAAACACCGTAGCATACATGAAAGAAAGGGGGTATTGCAATTGCTGGATTTTGCCAGAGCACAACCTTATGGGCCCGTCAGGTGGTGTTGGTGGCTGTCTCGCTCACTACAGTGATTGCCCAGTTGGTAACATGCTGGAAGTGAACCCCCTTGACATATCACTATTCAGTCAACTCCATCGTGCCATTGACTTTCACGTCCATGTCTTGTCAAATCTACCAGATGACAAGAAGTTCTCAAAGGCTACACCTTCTTATCTTTGCAGTGCATACAAGAGAGTTTGGACGGTCCATCCACAGTCTGAAACTATTACTAAGGACATCAACAAGGTTCTTAGATCCTTCCATGTTATTGCTGAACATGAAGGACTAGCTTTTGATGGTATTGGCGATAGGAAGGGAAGGAGATATATTCCAAGGAGTGAGCAGGAAGGAAAGAGAGAGAGAGAAAAAGTTTGCAGAGGATTGCTATGACCACGAGAAAATAGAGTTGCATGAGAATGTAGCCTCGGCTCCAGAGGCTATCGTGAAAAATGCACAGATAAAATTTGAAACAGCAGAAGTAATAGATACTGAATAACAACTAATTTAAATGATATTGCACACACGAAACGTGCTAGCGAGAGCCTCCATACTGGTCGATTGAATCGATAAATAGCTCGATTGTCATCTACAATGCATGTAGATGGGGCCTGATACCTCTAGCATGTTCTACATCACTCTGGAAGCAAAGTTATGCCCTTATCAAGACATGTCTCGCCATGTTTTCTGCAAAATCCCGGACCCAAATACACTCATCAGGTGGTGACACACAAACTATCACACATAACTCACTTCTGTTTCTTTCATGATTCATTTTATCCATCACAGGAACAATGTTTATGGTCAAATCACAAAAACTGTCTGATTTTTGAATTTATAATTACAAATTAGTGTGTATTTTTCAAAACAATCCTGGCCCCCAATGTACTCATTATGTGGCGACACACAAACTATCACACATAACTCACTTCTGTTTATTTCATGATTCATCTTATCCATAACAGGAACAATATTCATGGACAAATCACAAAAAATGTCTGATTTTTGAATTTATAATTACAAACTTAGTGTGTATGTTTTAAAACAATCCTGGCCCCCAATGTACTCATTAGGTGGTGACACACAAACTATCACAGATAACTCACTTCTGTTTTTTTCATGATTTATTTTATCCATAACAGGAACAATATTCATGGACAAATCACAAAAAATGTCTGATTTTTGAATTTATTTACAAATTAGTGTGTATGTTTTAAAACAATCCTGGCCCCCAATGTACTCATCAGGTGCTAACACACAAACTATCACACATAACTCACTTCTGTTTTTTTCATGATTCATCGTATCCATAACAGGAACAATATTCATGGACAAATCACAAAAACTGTCGGATTTTTGAATTTATAATTACAAATTAGTGTGTATTTTTCAAAACAATCCTGGCCCCCAATGTACTCCTTAGATGGTGACACACAAACTATCACAGATAACTCACTTCTGTTTTTTTCATGATTCATCTTATTCATGACAGGAACAATATTCATGGACAAATCACAAAAAATGTCTGACTTTTGAATTTATAACTGCAAATTAGTGTGTATGTTTTAAAACAATCCCGGACCCCAATGTACTCATCAGGTGGTGACACACAAACTATCACAGATAACTCACTTCTGTTTTTTTCATGATTTATTTTATCCATAACAGGAACAATATTCATGGACAAATCACAAAAAATGTATGGTTTTGGAATTTATAATTACAAATTAGTGTGTATTTTTCAAAACAATCCCGGCTCCCAATGTACTCATTATGTGGTGACACACAAACTATCACACATAACTCACTTCTGTTTTTTTCATGATTCATCTTATCCATAACAGGAACAATATTTATGGACAAATCACAAAAAATGTCTGATTTTTGAATTTATAATTACAAATTAGATTGTATGTCTTAAAACAATCCTGGCCCCCAATGTACTCATTATGCGGTGGTGACACACAAACTATCACAGATAACTCACTTCTGTTTTTTTCATGATTCATCTTATTCATGACAGGAACAATATTTATGGACAAATCACAAAAAATGTCTGATTTTGGAATTAACAATTGCAGATTAGTGTGTATTTTTTAAAACAGTCCCAGACTCTAATGTACTCATTAGGTGGTGACACACAAACTGTCACAAATAAGTCACTTCTGTTTCTTTCATGATTCATCTTATCCATAACAGGAACAATATTCATGGACAAATCACCAAAAGTAGTTGAAAAGTGCATGGCAAAAGTGTATAAATGTACCGAAAAAAATGTGTGAGATTGACCTGGTACCAACTTCAGTTCAGGGCAACGGTACGAGTGAATTGGCTACGGGTGCAGTATATACAGTGATCGTGATTGTTGTAGATTGTACAGTACACTCTACGTCATTTCGGTTATGATGTTACGTATTCGTAATTACTCGTATGGTACTCTTATTCATAAGATTACTCACCGAGGAATGGATGCGAGTGACCGGCATCCAATCATTGATGAATGGAATCAGGCTCAGGATGGATTGGTTGACATTATTGATTGGTTGATTTGCACATACGGATGAATTTCGTTGGTTCAGATCCAATCCCACATCAAATCAAACCCACATCACCAGGCAGGCATACATATCCCCAGGCAGGCATGCGCATGCATGGTTGAATTTTATTGGTTGGAATTGCTGAAAGTGGTTATTCTACTAAGTCAGAGAAAATTATTGTTAACAGTTAAACTGTGCACAAATTATTAAGACTGCGGTCTGACTTTTCTCTGACATAGTATATAATCTCTTATAAGTTTTTAAGCATGGTAACGCATTAAGGTCCATCTTCTGGGTTCCCAACACCCAAAAACAAAAAAGTCAAATTTCTGTTCCTGCAACCTTTGGATAGATTTCTATTTAAGCTTTCCACTGGTATGTTCAACATCTTCGAACTCCACCAGATACTAATTGAGTTACAGCGTGTTACAGTTAAAAATGCATCTTCAGTCTACAGCACCCCCTCCCCCCCTTTGCAGGGCACTTAGTAATTTCAACAGGCATTGTTTGAAAACTTGTCAGCCACGCAAACCTGTACCGTACAGATATTGAGTTTATTCAAACTGCAGCTCCTGTTTTTAATATATTCTAACAAATTTGCAAATTTCTCATTTTGAAAGCTAAGCCCAAGACACAAAGTTCTATACCTACTATGTCTTCATTGTGTTTTTAACATGTCATTGGTTCTCATCAATGCTTATGATGTTTATCATCATTGCACGTGACCTTCACATAATGTAAAACCAAAATATCTAGACTATTTGTTATTATAGTCATTAATTTCTATTTTACATAACGGAATGACATTCACTAAAACAAAAATGCTCATTTTCCTAGAGGTTTGGTTTTGTAGTCAGGAACAGACTTCTGGAACATTGTTTTTTGTATGACATTTTTTTTATTTTTCCACCTCGACTTTGTTTTGTGAATTACTCCAAATGGAAAACTGTAGATTTTTTGGCGCATGCAAGAAGGGGGTGGATGTTTCTGCGTTATTATTCTTGTTTAAACTCATATTGGGTTTTTGGACTCTTTCTGTGCATATTATTGTTTATTATCCATGTCTGATGATGTTCTGTGCCTCCAGAAAATGGAATAGGCCAGTGCTACACTTATTCTAATACAAAACTCTGTACTAGTAGTACTGGTACTAGCTACTATGTATGAGGATGATTAATGCTTTTCGAGAGTGCCTTATGTTATTTGATGGTGACAATACTTGTTGAAAAAATTAGAAAGAAAAATAATAGAGCTTGTTGCATCTACTCTTACTTTAGAAGTTTAGTATACACACACCGTTTTTTTTTTTTCAAAATCATTTCCTTTGTTAGTCGACAAGCTTCTTGCTCTTCTTCTTTGCCTTTGAATAAGTAAACTCTGCAGTTATTTTTGAAAGGAATTTTATTGACAGTGACGTCCATTGTGTTTGTGCCATAGTGGTTGCTAGTGAAGGAGACATTCAATACTGCATTTAATAATGCGGGATTGCACTGATTTTACCTGTTGTTTCAAGATTCATTCCAGCAAATAGTAGGCATGTATAAACAAACTTCTGTCACGTTTTGGTTTTCTGATTATACAATTTGAAATTCTCCTACCCAACTTTCAAACTGATTTTTTTAAAATATGCTGATCAAAACCAGCCAATCTCTAGTAGTTCTGGTAGGTGCTGGGGAAACTCTCAAGTACATGATTATTTGTTATACTTTGCCTGTGCACAAAAGCCCTGAAAAAAGATTTGGCCTTAGAATAGTAGTATTTGTTGATTAAAAGATTCATTTACTCCAACCACAGTACTGGAGCATTCATACAATAATCACCAATCAACTTGTGTGTTTATGTTTTCTGTTTTGGTTGCCTAAGTTTTGTTATCGTAATCATGCATGTAAATCCTCCTGATGTCCAACAAACAATGTTATTTTTCTGTCAGCTCTTTTTCATCTGGGAATCCACCAGCAAGCACACAATTTCAACTCTTCTGACCAGGTCTGAAATCAATATCAACATCCATGAAAATGACTTTTTTTTTATTTTAACAGCAAAGGGGGATGTTCCACATAGATTTGATGACATCTCAATCATTTTGTAACTGATTGAAGAAATCCTACTCAAGATGAGAATGAACCAAAGTTTTCTACTCTGCTTTATCTTAGGAGAACTGGTACTTGTTCAAACATATCTAAACTGTTGTAACATTTTGTTGAAAAAGATGAAATGATTCCCAAAAAATGGGTTTTGCCAAAACCAATTGTGGCTAGGTTGAATTAACCGTAGGTTGCACATATGCTCTGAAATCGCAGAATGTGAAGCAAATCATGACTTGCAAAGCCATGTAACAGAGAAAAAATGAGCAAGGTGACAAGATTGTGAAATTCTGAGAGATTGCTGTCAGCTTATGAAGATAAAGTTACATTTCTACTAGTTGCTGTTCAGTACCTGGTACATAACAATTTTGAAACATATACTATGCTCCGGGCCCTGGCCCACATGGTCAAAAAGCACAAAAAATATGCAGAACAGCATTTGGGATTTCAAGCCCTGTATGTGAAGCTGAGTACTGTACAGCATATATTTCAAAAATATCACACACACGGCTGAAAGACCAGTATTTCTGACACTTAGCATTTGGGCTTCATGTACTATTGTTATGAAAATCCCAGTTCAGTTTTTGTGTTGTTGTCTTACTAAGGTTAAAGTATGTACATCAAGCTTTGATTATCATATCTCTACTTAATATTTTAACAAATATTACCACATGCCTACCTTTTTCATGTCTTCTGTTGACGGATAGTGGGAAGAGCCTGTAATTTACTACTCGTATCCTTCCTTTGTTCATTTGATAAATCAACTACCATTCCTGGTCACCTTTAATTGCTTGATCACCATTCCTGGGGAAAAAATCAGAAGAGTAGTATGCAAACCTTTTAATGTGGTAGGGATTTCCAAGTCTACTTTCATCTTCTCCTGTGTTGGTGGTGAAGGAGCAAAAACTTGGACAGTACTATGCTAGCAGTCAAATGTTGCTGTTTTTGTACATGTGTGCCTTCCAGTTGCTGTTTTTGTACATGTGTGCCTTCCCAGGGCTCTTTTGCTGGTGGTGAAAGAGACGGGTCTGTGACCAGCTTGCTTTTTTGTATCCCCATAAATCAAATCAACTGATTGCTGTTGTTTACTATCAAATTACCATTTTAATACCGCCCTCCCCCCAAAAAAAACAAGAATGTGCACTAGCATGCCAGTATTTGAGTTGCTCGTATTTTGTTATATTTGTACAGAAGTCAACCTTCATGGTCTCTTCTATCAAAGGGGAGACAGAAGAGCAACCAGAATGGCCTTCAATCAAATAGTTAATCTTGCTGCCTTAAACCCTTGTAAAAAAAACTGTGCCTTGCCATTTATTGTGTTATTTTGCTGTGATTGGACTTCATCAATTTTATTCAAAAGGCATAGAACACCCCCAGTAGATTTGGACATGGCTTTTGTAATATATATTTATTACGCTACAGGGACAATGTGTAGTTAAACTACCCACCTTTCAATTAGTAACATCTCCATCAATATTTAACTCTTTTCTTTATTTAAAGTACATACATTTTTCTTCAGACCCCTTAGGATAGGAGTGAGGAATGCTTGATTCTGCTGGGAGGTTGGGAACTGGGAAACTATTCTGTTGCTGACATAGCAGGGAAGCCTTTTTTCCTTGTCAATACCCTATGCATAGTATGATTCAAACTTTTTGTGGATGTATTCACAAAATAAGTGATTGTAACAAACCTGGATATGAGAATGATACACTTTTTTGATGCAGCTACTGCACTTCATCTATCTGTTAAAACTACTCAAATTACTACTCCTTCTTTGTTTTCTTTTCATCCTGTAATGCCTGTACTTCTTGTCTAAAACCAAAAACTGTTACACTACTGCTTGTTTAAGTGTTGTCTTTACGGCTCTGAATGTCTTTAAAGCATCTTCAAAGACAACGCAGCAGCACCCTTTTTGACAAGCAGCTCAAATATTTTATTTCTTTTGCCTTCTGCAAGTTGACATTTTTTCTTCACAAATTTCCTGACTGTGAATGCAGATGATGTGATATCCAACAACTGATATCCAAATTCAAAATATGCTTCTGCCACAGGTGTCATGCGCCCTCTGTTTTCTGTCCGCATGAATGAACTGTAGTATTGTTCAAGATACTACAAGCCAGGTAAAAATTGAAACACTGGAAATATTAATATGAGTTTAGGAAAATTAAAGAAGATTATTGTAAAACTGCAGTAGCACTTCCTACAGCATTCCACCGGAGCAGGAATAAAACATTGTATACTGTGTCAAGCCCGACTGTGCCATTCATGACCCCTGACCAAGAAGACCACATTGGCTTGCTGTAAAATTTGTACCAGGAAGCATGTTTGATTAATTCTTATTGATTTCCTTCACTAGCAATTTACAGTGGCACTTTTGTGTTTCAATTGTTAGGCGGCACATATCATGCTTCTTTCGATCTTGACATTCTCCTTATCTGATAAATGACCCTTTCGTGATTGTTATCTTCAGACTTCTATAAATCTAGTGGTGCACACGACGCATACCACACAGAACCCAAAAAACTCACATCCTAGCACAGAGCTACTAGCACCAGCAGAACTAATTTTTACTGACAAACAATTTTGATCATGACACCTTACTAGTACTAGTATGTACTAGTGACAAGAAGGAAAGAATGAGACTTAACACTTTGCATCAGTAATAGAGCAGCTTTAAAGAAGTACCACACAAAATCCCAGAAGAATCAAACATTCTTATTCTAAAGATTCTAAAGCATAATGTATGTACCGTACTTTACAAGAAAGAAAAGAGTTCAATATTGATTGAGTCGATAATGATTGAAAGTTGGGTAATCTTAGTCGAACTAGCAGTAAGATTAGGGTTTGTCTGTAAAATTCATTTTCTATTGGTTTGGGTGGTACAAGTACCATACGACAAACGGTAGTAGGTCACTTCTGCCGGTATTTGTGCCGATCACAGGGATTTTTTTGGAGATTGTGTGGTGTTTGATACAGAAAGAGTGGTCCTCGTAGCACGTCACGTTCCTTGTTATTATGATGACCCCAGTGACCAAAAACTGCACCGGTATGATACTAGTCATTACGGTACGAGTACTCGTACGGGTATCTTACTTCATGACGTCCTCTCCGGTGAGACGAACACCATAAAAGACGTTACTGGTTTCTGTTTCCTGAATAAAAAATACGAAGTACAAAAAAATAAAATAAGCTTAAATTGAAAAATTCACTTTTGTGAGCATCTGTTGAGGTCGCGCCCGTATAACGACGGAACAATTAAATACGCATGCAACAGATGCATTTTGTTGACGTGTCTTCCTCAAACGCATTCTAAATTTGTCTTCATAAGTAAAAATTGCGGTTCTCGTGATCCCGAGAAGTATACGGGAAATACAATTGTGCATGTTGTATGATTGAGTCAATAGTATGAAACAGTAATTATTTTCCTGTAGCTTCCTTTGTTCTTTATTTGAACACGTAATACATTAAGTTAAATGAAGAGTACAAGAGGAGCAGATGTCACAAAGTTCAAAGCTCAATGTGCGTGCAAGAGTTGAAGCTCGCTTTTTCTTGAAAGGAAACAAGGATCTACAAGCTGGGTAATTAGTACTCCGTATCAATGATACTGCGTGTATTGTACCCGTAGTTCTCTTGGAGTCTCCTTCTCGTACAACAACCGTACATTACAGTAATCTTTCAGTGTCGTAGTAAAACAAACGGTCGTTATTTGAACGCTCTACCAAACTGTCAGCAATAGAATAACACCCGAAGCAGTAATCAAGACCAGCACCGTCTTCAGCCCGCACCCATCAAACATATACGTCCTTTCTGAAGAAAAGTAGACAACGCCAAAGATACAAAAGACTAAAGACAACAATCCTCACTCGTTGGGTATTTGCAATCGAGATCACGATATTGAACGTAGGCTTGTTTTTGATTTAGCGTGATATTTAATTAGCTTCAGATTGAAGATCGCTGTGAGCGAGGCGCAGCGCTGCTGTTCATTTGGTCGAGTTCATTCCTTGGAAATATAACATTCGGTACGAAGCCGCACGTTATAATACAACAATCATGGACGAATTTCAATTTATTGAATCGCTGGATGCGCTCCTAGCCAGCGAGGCCATGGACGATGCAACAGCTGACGCCGTAGAACTAGAAAACTTATCTTCGAACGGACCAATGATTTCATCAATGAATGCGTTGGCCGCAAACCCCACTCCTCTCCAAGGTCAAGGACTGCTACTGGGGACAACGGGGCAGGGTACAATTGCCAGAAGTAATGCAAACTGTAATTGGTTGAGGGGAAACGATGACAACAACAACCACAACAGTATGAATACCAATAGAAATTCTTGCATTGAAGATTGTTTTGCAATGCCCCTGCTATCGGCACCGACGTTGGCGAAGATTAGTACGGCACCCTCCATTGCACCAGCGCAATGCTATCAGCACTGTACATCCACTTCCACGTACATGAATCAAAGTCCAGCCGGGCCTGCAAGTCTCGTAAGGATGAACACAAATCCAACTGGTATAAGTGCAAGTGCGAGTATTTGCACGAATACTAGTGATAACGCCATGAAAGCAGTGGCGGGAGCAATGCTTCCTTCTGCGGTTCCGATGGACCCTGCAACATCCCTTTCGGCAACAATGAGAGCAAGTGTGGCAACAACTTCACCAAATGTACAAACTCAAGCGCCCTCTGAAGCGACATCTGTTTGTTCCGCAAACTCTCTCGGCTCATCCCATGCTTCGTTCCCCCATCGGAGGAGCGGCAGCAACGGTGCCAACGACAATGCCTCGAAATCGTTGTCTCGAAAGAGATCTCGAAACTCTACCGCCGTATCGGAAAGCGAGGACGACAGCTCTCGCAGGCGACACGATCGAAATCTGAGAGAACAACGGCGATCCCAAAAGATCACGCACCAAATCGATGAACTCCGAGAGGTTTTGGCTGCGGCAAGTGTTCGATTTAAACCAGATAAGTTCTCAACATTGGTGAGCGTCGTGGACTACGTTAAGCAATTACAGACGCGATCTTCGATGCTCGATGCGGAGCACAAGAAATTGCTGGATACGATAACGAAGACCAACGAAATGGTTAACGAGCCATACTTGGGAAATTCTGGTGCATCTGCCTCTTCTGCAATGGGTAGTGGTGGCAACGGCAACGGTGCGATGGGCACAGGCACCGATGCCGCACAACCTGACGCGACCTTGTCGGGTGATGGTTCAACATCTGGAAATGGCAATCCGAATGGCGTTGCTGGCGGTCCGAACGATATCTACAACGACGATGAACTGGTGTTTGTACGCAACGTAGATTACAAGTGCATATTCGATAAGTGCGGGATGCCGCTAGCTGTAGCAAGCATCGATGGCCGGCTTATTGACTGCAACGAAGAGTTTGTGAACATCACCGGGTACCGGCGAGAAGAACTTCTTCCAGTAGAGCAGGAGCAACAAAAGCAGCAGCAGCAGCAAGGTTCTGTTACAATAGCGGACGAAGTGGGGTCATCGTGTATGTCGAGCGCCGTTTATCCAGACGCACTAGCTAGTAACAGCGACGGCACGAAGAGCAGCAGCATAACGGTACAACAACAAGACCCAAATGGGCACAATGGGAGTAACACGAGTTCAGCCAAACGGGCCAGTAACACCACTACTGTAAGGAACTTTTCGCTGTTCAACCTCCTGAGTCGGAACCATATGGAAGAAGTTTTTGTTTCATTGAGTGCAATGCTGAAGCATCCACTAAAAGAAGAGAGTGGAAAAGGTTTCGTAGCTAGTACCGACTTCTGGTCTGGCAACGTCCGTCTCAGTCGAAATAGCCATTTGGAGGTAGGTCATGCTATTCCATGCTATGTTACGCTATGCATCTTATGTGGTCTTTCATTTTTTAATATGGATTCAATGATTGAACCATACTAACGCAAGTACGATTTTCTTTCTTGTTGTCCTTTTGCTTTCATTGTTCTATCGGTCTACCCCAGATGCAAATAAATGTGTCGCTCGTTCGAACCCCTCAAGGTAGAGCCAAGTTCTTCGATTGCTCCCTCACGCCTGTCACGCCAGTCCCATTAGGGTGATCATGCCATTTACCGAATGCCTGATGCCAAGCATTAATTAATAACAGTTTCGGTATCATTACAACAGCGAAAACCTATACAAAGCAAGAAAGAAAAAGCGATTAGGTTAATCGGAATCGATTCCTGGCGGGATTTACATGCATTCAATACAACGCATTTTCCCACGGTCTGTGGTTGCCTCGCATCTTCCATGTTCCGTTGGCCCATACGAATCGACGATTTTGCTTTTGGCATATCTCTTGTGTAAGAAAAATATTTTTTCGAAGTCTCTGTTTCATTGAAATATGATTCAAGAACACAAAGAATCATCAGTTTGAAGCATAGCATCATCTGGTGGTCAGTCCGAAAACGGTTTCGGGGCATATCGAATATCTCGCACTGCTGTACATTTCCTATCCATTAGTCAACGCCTTTCCAAGCCAATTTAGATTTTGACCACGCCCAAGTTCCCTTCTCATTTCTATTTGTTCCACAAACCAAAAACGTTGCTATCAGCACCGACAAAGGTGAACTGTTTCTCTAGGAAAACACACAACAATACACTCTATTCAATACCACACGTAGGTACGATACAACTAGAACTCTAATTTTAGCAAGTTTTTGGTTCTTTTGAAGAATATATCGACTTCTCTGCAACAGTTCTATTATTTCTTATCATCTTCCATAACGACGACTTCTACCTTTAGCGTAGTTTCGGATGACATCCATAAGATCGTCCTTTTCCATGGCGGGCCAAGGTTTGTCCACAAAGAAAAACTCTGTGTAAGCTAGTTGCCACAACAGAAAGTTACTTATCCGTAACTCCCCGCTAGTTCTTATCATGACATCTGGATCACCACCACAGTTGTGCGTCAATAGTCGTTCTCCAACGGTGTTTTCATCGATTGCCTGGGGATCTAATTTTTCCTGTAGCACGTCCTCAACTACCATCTTCGTTGCCCCTACAATTTCACCCCGACTTCCATAACTCATACAAATATTCATGATCATGCCATCGCAATTCTGTGTCTCGTTCACCATTTGTTTCATTTTAACCCGAACGTGTGCTGGTATCTGTATATTAATTTAATCGAATACGATCCACAAGATACGACAACAATGTATTGCAAAAGGAAGAGAGGGAATGGTTTGCTTAGGAATCGAGTTAAATCCAATCGACAAAGTGCTCCGAAACCAAAACCAATGGCTACTAAGACTACATAACGACGTGCGTCATCGTCTGCCTACGTTTTATCGCTGCAGAAAACAGCGTCCCAAAGTCGTCTACAACCGGGGACTGATGCTCACCTTTTCGTAATCGGTGGACAAAACCATGATTTTAATGTTTCGTGCGATGGCTTCCAATCGAAGTTCGTCGCAATATTTTGCGAATATTTGCATCAACGATGCGATCTCGGATGGGTCCCGTTTCCAATTCTCACTGGAAAAGGCAAACACCGTCAACACGGCGATCTGTTCGGCGATGCACCACTTGGCGAATTCCACCAATTTCGAACTCCCGTCCCAATGGCCCCTCGCTGCGCTCCCGTATTTGCTTTTTCCGTATCGACGATTTCCGTCCATAATGACAGCGACGTGCTTCGGTACCTGCTCGAGCGGAACTCCACTTTCTCTCGTGGTTCCTTCGCCGCTTTTCAGAAATTGGCGGATTTTGGATTCCCTTGCTTCTAGCGCCACATCTCCGGAAGCACCCGCTGCTCGATTCTCACTTTTCCAGTTGCGTTTCGTGCTCTGTACTATATTGCTACTAGAACTTCCACTTACGGTAGCTACACCCGGAGATTCGAGTTGAATTTTCGTCGTTGTAGCTGTAGCTGTAGCAACTCTCGAGGTCGTAGATGATGCCGACGATGATGCCGACGATGACTCCTCCTCCGTGTCGTCCGGGAAGAAATAGCAATAGAAAACAAGGCACAAGCGGAACCAAAGGAGAGAGAAAGATTCCATCCATTTCCAATCCCAAATGCGCGTTACCCGACGTGGTGGTTCTTTCTCCCGAACTTTTCGTTTGGTCGCGGTTGTAGTGTGCGCTTTCACTGGAACTTGAGATTGTGAGGATTGATGCCACCTTCCGATAGCATATCCAATTGTAAGCCCCAATAACAATGGGGCAATCGCGAGTAGAAGAGGTTTCGCGTGATAGGATCTGGCAATTTTGAACAGCACGACTTTCATCCACCGCAGTGCCAACCACCACAAGGGCTTGTTTTCGGGATGATCCTGACAGGAGGACGCCAAATCCAGATTTAGCAACACTGGAGACGAACATTGGTTGCTCGTGTTTTCGATCATGGGAAAACCTGCGACTTCCATGGCCTCGATATCGGTGTTGGAGATGGAAAAGGCATTGGCATAATAGAGCGCCGCATATTCACCGATCGATAAGGAAGACTCATCGGCAGATGTCACGGCATCGTTGCCGACCGCGATACCGCTCATTGCGGTCGACAATTTCGATGCAAGTGGCTGGTACATTATTTTCGTTCGTGTCGAGGAGTATGGTAGAGCACCGGTACAAGTATTCAATGAAGAGTTCTTGTGCCGCCTATCTTATGAATTATGAACAGAGCTTGTGACGAAGGAACACGTAGTCTTACCTCCGTTATACATCTGTGACTAATAGCCGATGTCTTTCGTACGGACAGAATGGACGGTTTTCGCGGCAAAATTCACTTACCGGTATGTTTTTCCGCAAAGTTCCGACGGAAAGCTAGCGTTCACCTCGATTCAACGCGGAAGGCCCGAAAATACATCTGTGAAAATTTTGGATTACAGGTATTTTACGACGTGTATTAAGTGTACAGTATTCTTCGTCTGATTTTTAATACTACACGTCGCCTAAAAAGAATAGCCAACGTCTACGTGTAATCCGGACCTTATAATTGGTGGATTTGTAATTATTTAATCTATACTTAACTCTACTACACATAATCCAGCAGTCCAATAGAGAGTCTGAGAGGGACAAAACTTATTAAAAATAAGAAGTAGTTTTTAAGCGTAGACCTAGTACTACTTCAACTGTAAGAAAGAAGGGTGAGTAATGTATTTAAGTAAAGGTTTTCTATTGGTCAAAGCTTTTAAACTATGGAGAACCCATCTAGTTTTAGCAGAAAAAGGACAGACCTCTTCAAAAAGGGGTATGGACTAGAGGGGCAAAATGGTCTTCAACCAAATAATATCCGACTTTCAACACAATATCCCCCCAAATCGAGTTTTTAAGGGTAGCCGTAGTAGTACAAGTATTCTACTGTTGTAAAGAAGGGAGAGTTCTGCTGTATTTAAGTAGAGGTTTTCTACTGTCAAAATATATGAACAAAACTTCGGAGAACCCATCTATTTTTAGCTCAAAAGGACAGACTTCTTCAAAAAGGGGACATGAAATAGAGGGGCAAAATGGTCTAAAACCCCTTATTAAAATTAATAGAAGTAGAAAGTAGAAGTTCTTCATCTTAGTTTATTTAATGCCCCCCCCCCCCCCCCAACTTGAACTTGTCATTCAGGGTTCAACTGCTTTATTCAATTTCTATTTATATATGAAGGTACTCAATCTATACATTCTTAACACTATGGATAAGATAGACTAGTACTATGTTAGAAACAGGAATGAAATTAACATGATACTTTGCACATCATCACCTCAGCCTCACAAGCATTTTCAACATTACTATGGATATGATAGGCTATGAGACAAGAAGGAATAACCTGGGTATGAAATTTTGCACATCAACACCCAAGTCTTGCTATCTGGATTCTTCCCACTAGTATCATAGATAAGATAGACTATGCACCGATAAAAACAAGAACGGAAATTGCAATGATTCTTTTTATATCAACACCTCCTATGTCTCACAATCATTGTCAACATTCTTCATACTAA
Organism: Pseudo-nitzschia multiseries; assembly: GCA_037355745.1. Classification (NCBI taxonomy): domain Eukaryota; phylum Bacillariophyta; class Bacillariophyceae; order Bacillariales; family Bacillariaceae; genus Pseudo-nitzschia; species Pseudo-nitzschia multiseries. The sequence continues at coordinate 10,529,308 of CM074783.1, forward strand.
AGATAAGATAGACCATAAAAAAAGCAGGACCTGCATTGACATGATACTTTGCTTAAACACCCAAGCCTTGCTATTCGCATTATCTGTAATAGATAAGATATTGTTTTATGATAGAAACAGGAATGGAATTGATAAGGAAATCTACTCATTAACATGCAAGTCTTGCTATCTACATTCTTCACACTATGGATAACATATGCTATGATAGAAACAGGTGTGGACTTGACAATAAAATCTGCACATCAACACCCAAGTCTTGCTATCTGTCTTCTTCACAATAGAAAAGATAGACTATGATAGAGACAGGGATGACATTGACTTTGTCATTTTATTTTGCACATCAACACCCAAGTCAGATTATCTGAATTCTCCACAATAACACTATGTATAACATAAGCTACAACATAAACAGGAATGAAATTGACCTCATAGCTTGCACATCAACACCCAAGTCTCCCTGTCTACACTCCTTACACTATGGATAATATAGACTATGCGAGAAACAGGAATAGCATTGACATGCTGATAGTATGCACATCAACATGCAAGTCTTTCTATCTACATTCTTCAGATTGTAGATAAGATAGACTATGATAGAAGCAGGAATGGAATTGTCAAAGTAATTTGCACATCAACACCCAAGTCTTGCTATTTGTATTCTCCACACTATGGATAAGATAGACTATGTTAGAAAAAGAAAGGGCATTGGCATGATATTATGCACATCAACACCCAAGTCTTGTTATCTACATTCTTCATACTATTGATTACATAGACTATGATAGAAACAGGAATGGTATTGGCATGATACTTTCACATCAACACCCAAGTCTTGCTTTCTACATTCTTCCTGTTATGGATAGCATATACTATGTTAGAAATGGAATGACATTCACGTGCTGATACTTTGCAGATCAACATAGAAGTCTTTGTATCTACATTCTTCAGATTTTATGGTATACTATGATAGAAACAGGAATGGAATTGACAAGAAAATCTACTCATCAACATGCAAGTCTTGCTATCTGCATTCTTCACACTATATGTAAGATAGACTACAATGTTCGAAATAGGAATGAAATTGACCTCATAGCTTGCACATCAACACACAAGTCTCCCTGTCTACACTCTTCGCACTATGGATAGCATATAATATGTTAGAAATGGAATGGGAATGGGAATGGGAATGGGAATTGCATTGGCATTGGCATTGGCATTGGCATGTTGATACTTTGCAGATCAATGCAGAAGTCTTTCTGTCTCCATTCTTCAGACTGCAGATAATATATGCTATGATAGAAACAGGAATGGAATTGACAAGAAAATCTACTCCTCAATATGCAAGCATTGCTAACTACATTCTTCACACTATATGTAAGACAGACTATGATAGAAACAAAAATGAAATTGGTATGATATTATGCACATCAACACCCAAACTCTTGCTATCTACATTCTTCATAATATAAGATAGTAGAATATGATAGAAACAAGAATGGCATTGACAAAATCCTAGTATGCACATCAACACACAAGTCCCCCTATCAACAATCTTCACAATATAAGATAGACTATGTTACAAACAGGAATGGAATTGACAAGCAAATCTATGCATCAACACCCAAGTCTCCCTGTCTACACTATTCACACTATGAATAGCATAGACTATGTTAGAAATCGAAATCAAATTGACCTGATGCTTTGCTTGTCAACACCCAAGTCTTCAGACTATTGATAAGGTAGACTATGATAGAGACAGAAATGGAATTGACAAGGAAAGCTGCACATCAACAGCCATGTCTCTGTATCAACATTCTTCACACAATAGATAACATAGACTACTATGATAGAAACAGGAATGTCATTGACATGATACTATGCTCATCAACACCCAGGCCCTACTCGCAATATTCTTCACAATAGATAACATAAACTATGATAGAAAACGGAATGAAATTGACAAGATACTACGCACATCAACACCCAAGTCCCTCTATCAACATTCTTCACATGATAGATAAGATAGTGTACTATGATAGAAACAGGAATGGAAGTGACATGATACTATGCCCATCAACACCCAAATCTTGCTATTTGCATTCTTCAGACTATAGCTAAGATAGACTATGATAGAAATAGGAATGAATTGATAAGGAAATCTGCACATCAACACCCAAGTCTCCCTATCTACATTCTTCACACTATAGATAAGATAGAGTAAGATAAAAACAGGAATGACATTGACCTGAAAGCTTCTTGCACATCAACACCCAAGTCTTGCTACTATGTACATTCTTCACAATAGATAAGAAATACTATAAAACAAACAGGAATGACATTGTCATCTCACAAGCATTCTCAACATTCTTCATACTATAAGATATACTATGAAAGAAACAGGAATAATGACATTGCCCTGAAAGCTTGCACATTAACACCCATGGCTTGTTATTTGCATTATTCTTACTATAAATAAGAAAGACTTTCAAACAAACAGCCATGAATGGCATTGGCATGATACTTTGCACATCAATACCTCAGCCTCACAATTATTTTCAGCATTATTCATACACTGAATAAGATAGAGAAACAGGAATGTAATTGATCTGAAAGCTTGCACATCAGCACCCAAGTCTCACTATCTACAGTCTTAATATTATGCATAAGATAGAATATGAAAGAAACAGAAATTGTATTGGCATCAAACTTTGCACATACGCAGATTAATCTCACTACCTCTTAATTATACTACAAAATATATAAGATAGACTTTAAAACAATCAGAAATTGCATTGACCTGAAAGCTTGCCCATTAACTAACACCTCAGTCTCACAAGCATTTTGACCATTCTTCATACTATGAATAGGATAGACTATGATAAAAACATGAATGACATTGACCTGAAAGCTTGTACATCAACACCTCAGTCTCACAACCACTTTCAACATTACTTATACTATAATGGCATTGTCATGAAACTTTGCACATCAACACCTTAGTCTCAAAATCATTTTCAACATTATTCATACACTGAATAAGATAGACTATGATAGAAACAGGAATGGCATTGACCTGAAAGCCTCCACATCATTTCAAGTCTCACTGTCTACATCCTCCACACTCTAGACAAGATACTAGACTATGAAAGAAACAGTAATTGCATTGATATTAAACTTTGCACATTCTCTCACCATCTTCATTCTTAACACTATGGATAAGACAGACCATAGAAGAAGCAGGAATACTAGCACTGAAAAAAATCTGCACATCAGTACCCAAGTCTCTCTATCAGCATTTGTCACACTATTGATATGATAGACTGTGAAACAGAAAGGAATGGTGTTGACACTAAACTTTGCACCCAGTTCCCCTCCTAAGGATGCACCAAGTGCTGCTCCAAGTAAATCACCAAGCTATGCACCCAGTGTTGCCGTGCGGCCCCTAGTCTTTCCCAGTGTCCCATCCGCCTGCTTCTTCCGCCAAGTCATGCGGCGCTATGCCCCTACTATGTCTATCCCCTTCCTACTGTATGATTGTCGGCAGCTCCCTCCAGTTCGGCTTATGCTACCAGTATCCTTCATCAGTTTGTCCTTGTACCCCTCTGCTTGCTTTCAGGATTCGTTTGACAAATTTGTTGTTCTACAACTTGGGGCTTAAACTCTCTTTGATTGAGGCGACGTTAAAGTCTGGATACAGAGTGAGTAGTTTAGATCCACCTTTGGTGGTTACTAAAGTTACTTAAATACGTATACTAATTAATTAATTAAGTTGACACTAAACTTTGCACGTCAACACCTCAGTCTCTCAATCCTTTTCAGCGTTCTTCACAATAGATGGAATCAAATCAAATAGAAGCAGGAATGCCATTGACCCAAAGCTTGCACATCAACACCTAAGGCTCACTATCCAGTACATTCTTAATACTTTAGATAATCTACTGAGACTGTGTATGAGTAATCTAAAACTCTGCTGTATTTCATACCTAAAGATTTGGCTCCTAGTGCGCTTCTATCATCTAGTTGTGGTGGATGAATCCATGGAACACATTTTACTAGAGAATTTATCAGTAAAACTCTATCTAAAGAGATACAAAAATCTTGTGTTTTGGTTGTTTTGAGCTACTATGGGACCATTTTGTGGTACTGTACATAAAAAAGTTGTACTTAAATAATGCAAATGTTGAGTTTTCTTCTCATGGGAATAAAGGAGTAACATTTTTTGACAACAACTCCACCTCGCCCCTTCAAGCGCCAATTGTCATTACTAGTGAAGCCCGGATAAATGGTAACCTAACGGTACTACTGAGCCGTGGATGGTGCAGTGGTAGAGGTATTTTGATGAAGCAACACACAAATACGGCTCCTTGTTTTTGTTTCGATTTTCACGAATGCTCTGTGGTATTCACCCCCTATGACTGAATTCCCACGATTCATAAAAATCTGAAATCTGATGTCTGATATCAGCAACAAATGCCACACCAGCCGGCCTTCAATATTGAAGTCTGGATGAAATACATATCTTAATTCCTCTATGTGCAAGAGCAACTGTTTAGCAATAAAGACAAGCTTTTGTCAAGGCCTCTTTGGAGTGGTTGACACCAGCTTGCTCACAATCTTAGTTTTAGTAGTTCAATTAACACATACATACCTACACAGTGTATTACTACGTTGCCTTCTACTTAGAGGCACACGACACTGTTTAAACAGTCAAATAATTGCTTCAACCCACTATACTATACTCGAGTAACTACTAACAAGCAAACATCTGCTCCTTCCCAGATTGTCCAGTAATGACAAGTTATTCTATCATTCCCTTCAAGTTTGACTTTGACCAAGAATCTATTGATAAGATAGAATTTAAACACACCAGTACCACTACCAATGGTGGCACAGAGACTGTCAAGGTTAAAGTAACTCTCATTACTGCAGGGGCATCCCTTTTCCAAGTCCTTTTTGCCGTTAATGAATTCTCACATGGAAAGAAAATTCTTTTCTTAACAACAGGACCAAAGCAATATGACAGGTTCTCTGATCTCCTCAGAGACTATGCCGATAGGAATTGGTGGAATGAGTGTGTATCATCCAATATACCAAACTGAACTGTGGACAACTTCCTAACTACCATTGATGCCTTCATCACCTACAAATTCAACAACAACACAGATGCATACAGATACCACAAATGATTCCTCAACAACATCAAGAAGACCATCAACATGCCTGTACACCAGTTTGTCTCCATGGTTACCCTCCACAACCATGTTATCCTACAACTGCTTCCAGACCAGCATCCATCCAAGAATTCAGCTATCAATGATGAAGACTTCAAGAGTTTGATATTTGAATCCATGTCAATTGAATGGAAGGACACCTATGAAGAACACTACTCTCCCTATGAAGATACCCTTACACAAATTGTAAGAAGGATGGAGAGATACCAAAACAAAGAAAAGAAGAAAAGTAAAAAAACAATCAAGATAATTTCTCCCAACACAGGAACAACAACAACAACAACAACAACAACCGGAACAACAGTAACCACCGCAATTCAAACAATCAGAATAATCAAAATAGCAATCAATTGATCAGCAGCAACAACAACAATAACCAAAACCGACAACAAGGCTCCAACAACAGCCAGGGCAACAACAACAATAACAATCCATCCACTAGAGTAGCGGATGGCTCACCATGTCCTATTCACCCTGGAGCTAACCACACTTGGAGACAGTGCTACCTCAATGCCAAGAATCCAAATCAACCTAACCGGAACAACAACAGCAACAACGCACATGTGAATGATTGCAACTTCAACAGCAACAATAGCAATCAATCAAGCAATTCATCTTCCTATGGCAACAATTCACATGAGCCAGAGCAACACATGTGTGTCTTCATCAATGAACCAGAAGAAACACCACCTCCAACAGAACCTTGGCCAGATCTCTTCCATGTAGATATGGATGTTGATACCCAATACTATAATTTTGACTTTCAAAGATTTCCGGAAACATCGGATTCCCGCAACAAGGATGATGATCTTGCTCCAGCCACAGTCAGTGTCTGTAACTCCATCAACAACACATCAGGAAAAGTCTATCTGAAGATCCTCTTTGATTCCAGATCCACAGACAACCTCATTGTTGAATCCGCCATTCCTGCTGAAGCCAAGAAACACTCCCTTGCTCAACCAATTCAAACGCAAACAACCAATAGTAGAGCCACTTGTAATCACTATGTGATCTTGGAGAATACCTTGTTTCCAGAGCTATCCTACTCCATGGGAGTATTAAAGATCAAGTGTTTTGTTGTAACCCAGAACATCAACTGCCCCCTCCTCATTGGTTGCCAGACCATAAGAGACCTTGGAATGAAGATGGACTTTGAAGCTTGTACCATAAAATGGTATGAAAAGTCCATATACTTCCATCCTCGGAACTACTTTAATAAAAAGTCCATGCTCCAGAAGGTCATGTCAGCACAGCCTCACTCTGTTGCCAAAAGCTACTCCAACCAAGCAGCTCAACAAGCCTATGCCAATGGCCCCTCCATGTATGAGAAGACAGACCCCCACAAGTTAGTATCTGAACAAGAACATCTCTCCGACAATGAGAAATCTTGCTTGTTGAAAATCCTTCTTGAAAATGCAGAACTTTTTGAAGGTCTGAATGACAAGAAATTGGGCATTTTCCCCAATCAAGAGATCCACATTGATCTCCAGCAAGATGCAAAGTCATTTCACATCAAACAACCATATCTGGTTCCACTCCACCAACAGGAAGCTGTGAAGAAGAAAATTGACCAACAAGTCAAGCTCGGCATCCTTGAGAGCTGCTACTCCACTGAATGGGGAATGCCAACCTTCGTAGTTCCAAAGCCAGATGGCTCCTGTTGGCTCATCAGTGACTTTCAGGAGCTCAACAAGGTAACCAGAAAACTCCACTATCCACTTCCAAAGATCCAAGATATCTTCCACAGAAGAAGAGGGTTCAAATATGTCACCCTCATTGATGTCAGCATGCAGTTCCACACCTTTAAACTTGATAAAGCCTCCACTTGGCTCTGTGTCCTTGATACTGCATTTGACAAATTCCAGCTTCTTCAATTGCCAATGGGCTTCCTCAACTTTCCAAGCTGGGCACAAGGCTGTATGGAACAAATGCTGTTCCAATTGAAGGACATTGAAGTATATATTGATGGCATCGGAATCTTCTCAGGCACTCGCAAATCTCACTGTAAATCTGTCTCTCTGTTCTTTCCTTGCTCAAGGTCCACAGCTTTGCTGTCAAACCCTCTAAGTGTCATTGGTTCCAATTGCAGGCACCATAGCTTGGTCACATCATTTCCAAAGATGGAATCAGACCAAATCCAAACAAGATAGATCCAATATTGAAACTGGCATTTCCCTCAATAACAACCCAACTTTGATCCTTTGTTGGCATGATCAACTTCTACCAAAACTTCTATCCAAGACGCGCTGAAGTCCTTGCCCCTCTCACCGACCTCTCTGATAGAGAGAAAGGAAAGCTCACTCCAACTCCAGAGCTCCTCTCTGCTTTCAACAAGGCCAAAGCCCTTCTTGCAAAAGACATTCTGCTTGCCTTCCCTGATCCAAACAAGCCCTTCCATATCTACACCAATGCTTCCAACTACCAACTTGGTGCTGTTGTCACCCAAGAAGGCCGCATTATCCTCTCTTTCTCTCAAAAACTCAACTCAGCTCAACGGAAATATCCAACAGTTGATAAAGAGATGCTTTGCATTGTTGAAGTTTTCAAAAAATTCCAAAACATTCTGTGTGGCACACAAATTATAGTATGAACCAACCACATCAACTTGACTTGCCAAAACCTCACAAGCCCTGGATTATGACTTGGCAAATGCTCCTTGAAGAATTTTCTCCAGTCTTTAATTATGTCAAAGACAAAAGTAATGTGCTTGCTGATGCCCTCTCACGGCTCCCTATTCAGCAACCCCTGGAGGAAAAGAAGGAATCCCTGACTCCCCCAACCGATTTGGAGATTAATCCAACCAACAATCCAACTGACAACTCAACAGACATCCTTTCCCTCTCAGACTTGTTCCTCACCTATCCGGAAGACATTCCCATGTACCCCTTAGCGTTTGCTCAGCTTGCAGAAAACCAAGCCACCAACACCAATATCTCAACCAATTCAAGGTACACCACAGAGAACTTCAACAGTACCGACTTGAGAATCATCAAATCCAACGGTCGACAGAAAATTGTACTCCCTCCAAACCAAGTACAAGCCACGATCAAATATTACCACCATGTGCTTGGCCACGCTGGCGCCGAAAGGTTGTATTGAACTATTAACAAATCCGTATACACCCCAAACTTGAAGGACCAAATCAATTACTTCTGTAGATCCTGCGATGCTTGCCAAAGATAGAAGAATAGCCACCAAAGCCATGACCAGCTCCCAACCAAAGAACACCAGTAGGTTCCTTGGGATACCATTGCAATCAATGAAACCGGTCCTTGGAAGATCAAGATCCCAGGCCATGGAACAACCACCATCAATGGATTCACCATCATGGATATGTGCACCAACCTCCTTGAAATAATCAGAGCACCGCAAGTAAACCCAACCGGCCTCATGGCAGTCCATGCCCTCAACAATGGCTGACTCTCCAGATACCCAAAGCCAGTCAACTGCATCATCAACCAAGGGACCAGCTTCTTGAGCAACGACTTCCAACTCCACCTTGTCAATCTTGGAATCAAGGCCAAGGTCTGCTCAGTCCAAAACCCACAGTCAAACGCTGTCCTTGAAAGAGTACATGACACCATCAAGTCTGCAACGCAAACAGAGCTCAACACTAATCCACCACAGACTCTTCAGGAAGCCAGCAACATCATTGATAGTGTCTTTGCTTCAGCTCAGTTCACTGTTAGATCCACTATCCACAAGACATTTGGAATGACTCCTGGAGCCCTTGTGTTCCACTGCAACATAATCCTACCAATTCCTGTAATCACCGACTTGGCCACAGTCCAAAACAAAAGACAAGCTCAAATCGACAAGAATGCCATGGGAATTCAATTGTGAGGGTTTGAACACCACACAGAATGCCGTATGCCTCTAGATAAAGGTACTAAAGTATGACTATATTTGGTTAAAAACTAAGATTGTGAGCTAGCTTTGGCAACTACTCCAAAGAGCGGTTTGGAAGAAGCTTGTAACAGTAAAAAGGTTTTGAACTGAAATTCAACGTACATTGCACATAGAGGAATTAGATATGTTCTTCATCCAGACTTCAATATTGAAGCCCGGCTGGTGTGGCATTGATGCTGATGTCAGATTTCAGATTTTCTTGAATCGTGGGCAATTCAATCGTGAGGGTTTGAATACCACACTCTTTTTCTTCTCATAAAAGTTTTGATTCTTGGTGGCACAGAATTTTGGTGGTCACGTGCAACCAGTATTCCATAGATAGGAAATTTTTAATTGGTGTGATATGGTTTTAGGTTTCAAATATTCATCCGTTGGACAACATGGTTTCCTAAGAGAAAGGAAACTGTACCATTTGTAAGAATTTGCTGGATAGTATAGGGGCCTTTGCTTCTTGCTTCAAAAGCTCCAGGAATTTGCTTTTCATTTTTCATCATAATTTGGTCTCCAACACTATAATCATGAAGCTTCCGGTGGATATTTTCTTTCATTGCATTCTTGTCTATCTGAGCCTGTCATTTGTTTGTGACCATGGCCAAGTTGGTGATTACAGGGATTGGTAGGAACATGTCTCTGTGGAATACAAGGGCTCCAGGCTTCATTCCGAATGTTTTGTTGATGGTTGATCTAATGGCAAACTGAGCAGATGCAAAGACACTATCAATAATGTCTGTGGCTTCCTGAAGAGTTTGCACGGGATTGGTATTGAGCTCTGTTCTCATTGCTGATATCATTGTATCATGGACTCTTTCAAGTAACGCGTTGGATTGCGGATTGCGAACAGAGCAGACCTTGGCTTTGATTCCAAGGTTGGAAAGATGGAGTTGGAAGTCATTGCTCATGAAGTTCGTTCCTTGATCGATGATACAATTTACTGGTTTGGGATATCTGGAGAGCCAGCCATTGTCGAGGGCATGGACTGCCATGAGGCCAGTTGGATTTACTTGTGGTGCTCAGATTATTCGAGGAGGTTGGTGCACATATCCATGATAGTGAAGCCATTGAAGGAGACAGTTCCATGGCCAGGTATCTTGATATTCCAGGGACCAACTCCATCAATTACAATAGTATCCCAAGGAACATATTGGTGTTCCTTGGTTGGGAGTTGTCCATGGCTTTGGTGGCTATTCTTGTATCTTTGGCACGCATTGCAGGATCTGCAGAGGGAGTTGATTTGGTCTTTCACGTTCGGAGCATATACAAATTGGTTGATGGTTTGATACAATTGTTCTGCGCCGGCGTGTCCAAGCACATGGTGGTAATATTTGATCGTGGCCTGCACGCGGTTTGGAGGGAGTACAATCTTCTGGCAACCGTTGGATTCGACAACTCACAAGTCAGTGCTGTTGAAGTTTTCAGTTGTGTACCTTGGATTAGTAGAGATATCTACCTTGGTGGCTTGGTCTTGGACGAGTTTGTCAAACACTAAGGGGTGCATGGGAATATCTTCCAGATAGTTGAGAAGTAGATCCAAAAGAGAGAGAACATTGTCAGTTGGATCTGGAGTGGCGGTTGAATGCATTGGAGCAATGTCCAAGGCTGTTGTTGGCGTTGGGGGTTCCTTCTTTTCCTCCAGAGAGTCTTGCTGGAGGGGGAGCCGGGAGAGCGCGTCAGCAATGACATTGTCTTTGCCTTTGATATACTTAAATACGGGAGAGAATTCTTCAAGGAGCATGCGCCAAGTCATAATGCGATGGCTTGTGAGGTTTTGGCGGGTAAGATTGATGTGGTCTGTATACACAATAATTTCTGCACCCAAAAGAATGGTTTGAAGTTCCTTAAGAACTTTGACAATGCAAAGCATCTCTTTATCAACCGTTGGATATTTTTGTTGAGCAGCGTTGAGTTTTTGCAAGAAGCAGAGGATAATTTTGCTGTCTTGGCAGACAGCGGCACCAAGCTGATAATCTGAAGCATCAGTGTAAATGTGGAAGGACTTGTTTGGATCTGGGAAGGCAAGAAGAATATCTTTTGCAATGAGAGCTTTGGCTTGGTTGAAGGCTTCAATGAGCTTGGGAGTTGAAGTGAGCTTGCCTTTGGATCTACCAGAGAGGTCTGTAAGTGGGGCAAGGACTTCTGCACGCTTTGAATCAAAGTTTTGATAGAAGTTGATCATCCCAACAAAGGATCAAAGTTGGGTTGTTGTTGAGGGAAAGGGTAGGTTCAGGATAGGAGCTATCTTGTTTGGATTCGGGCGGATGCCATCTTTGGAGATGATGTGGCCAAGCCACGGCGCTTGTGATTGAAACCAGTGGCACTTGGAGGGTTTGACAGAGAAGTTGTGGGCCTTGAGTAAGGAGAGGGTAGAAGAGACAGACTTGCAATGGGATTCAAAAGTATCAGAGAAGATTCTAATATCGTCGATATATACTTCACTGTCCTTCAAGTGGAGGAGCATCTGTTCCATGCAACCTTGAGCCCAGCTTGGAGAGTTGAGGAAACCCATTGGTAATCAAAGAAGTCAAAACTTTCCAAATTGAGTAACAAGGACACAAAGCCAGGTGGAGGCTTCATCAAGTTTGAAGGTGTGGAACTGCATGCTGACATCAGTAAGGGTCACATATTTGAACCATCTTCTTCTGTGGAAGATATCTTGAAGTTTTGGAAGTGGACAGTGGAGCTTTTTGGTGACTTTGTTGAGTTCTTGGAAGTCACTGATAAGTCAACAGGAGCCATCTGGTTTTGGAACTACAAAGGTGGACATTCCCCATTCAGTGGCATAACAGCTTTCGAGGATGCCAAGTTTCACTTGTCGATTGATTTCCTTTTTCACAGCCTCCTGTTGGTGGAGTGGGATTGGATATGGTTGTTTCACATGAAATGGCATTACATCTTGTTGGAGCTCAATGTGGAACTCTTGATTAAGGAAATGCCTAGTAATTCCTTATCATTCAAGCCTTCAAAAAGTTCTTTATTTTCAAGGAGTATTGGTAACAAGGTGCGTTTTTTATCGTCTGAGAGATGGGTTTGCTTGTTGACCAACTTTTGGAGGTCTGTCCTCTCATACTTGGAGGTGCCATCTACATATGACTGTTGAATAGCTTGATTGGAATAACTCTCTGCTATAGCATGTGGCTCTGCAGACACAACCTTGTGAAGCAAGGCCTTGTTGTCAAAGTAATTGCGAGGATGGAAGTCCATGGTCTTTTCATACCATTCTATGGTGCAAGTTTTGAAGTCCATCTTCATTCCGAGGTCTCTCATGGTTCGTCTACCAATGAGGAGATGATAGTTGATGTTCTGGGTGGCCATGAAGCACTTGATTTTCAGGACCTTCATGGAATAGGATAGCTCTGGAAACATGGTGTTCTCCAAGGGTACATAGTGGTTGCAAGTGGTTTTGCCATTTGTTGTTTGCATTTGAATTGGTTGGTCAAGTAGGTGTTTCTGGATTCCAGAGGGGATTGCTGATTCCACGATGAGGTTGTTGGTGGATCTGGAATCAAAGAGGGTTTTCAAGTAGTATTTTCCAGGGGAACCATTGATGGAGTTGCAGACACTTACTGTGGTTTGAGCAAGGCCGACATCAGTGTTGCTGGGAGCAACATCCTGCAAATTGTTGTCGGAATCGAGGGTTTTGATGGGAAATCTCTGAAGATCTGAATTATAATATTCATCATCTACTTCCATATCTACATGGAAGAGATCCAGCCAAGGGGTTGATGGAATGGTTTCTCCTGGTTCGTTGATGAAGACACACATGTGTTGCTCTGGCTCATGAGGGTTGCTGCCATAGGAAGAATTGCTGGATCGGTTGCTGTTGGAACTGCGGTCGTTCACATGGGAGCCGGTGTTGTCCTTGTTGTTGGACTGATTGGAGTTGTTTCCGAATTTATTGGCATAGCATTGACCCCAAGTGTGGGTGGTACCTGGGTGAATCGGACATGGTGAGTCATTGGAGATCCTTGTCAAGCCTTTGTTCTTGTTGTTATTGCTGTTGCCTTGATTGTTGTTGCGTTGCTGATTTTGGTTATTGCCATTGTTGTTGGATTGATTATTTCTGGTGTTCCGAGTATTGTTGTTGTTGTTTCCATTGTTTCGATTGTGATTTCAGTTGTTTCCATGTCGATTGTTGTGATTGCTGTTGCCATTATTGTTGTTGCTGTTGCCATTTTGGGATGGATAATCCGTTTTTTTCTTATGATTCTGTGCATATTGATATCTCTCAAATTTCATCATCATTTAAGAAAGAGATCTCTGCGAGGAGAATGATGTTGTTGGTAGGTGTACTTCCAATTGTCGGGCATGGATTCAAAGATAAGATTCTTGAACTCTCTCTCTCTCCTTGATTTCTGCATCCTCTGGTGGGTGTCCTGGAAGCAGTGGAAGGATTCCATGATTGTGGAAGTTGACTTGGGCAACAAATTGGTGTACTGTCATACTGGTTGTTTTCTTGATATTGCTGGTAAGGAATCTTTGATGGTTTTGGTATGCATCGAGGTTGTTGTCGAATTTGTAGTTAACAAATGCTTCCACAGTGGTTTGGAAGTTATCGACATTTCTTTGAGGAACATTGCTTGATATGCAGTTGTTCCACCAACTCTTGCTAGTGTAATCTCTGAGGATTTCTACAAACTTGTCATATAGTCTTGGACCTGTGGTTAAGTTGAGTGTCTTCTTGGATTGCATAAATTCGTTGATGGTGAAAAGAATTTGTAATTTGGTTGATCCTGCAGTAATCAAAGGCATCTTGAGCTTGGTTGTTTCAGGCATTCCATTGAACTCATGTGTGTTCTTGAATTCCACCTTGTCGATAGAGTCTTGATCAAAGTCAAATATGAAAGGGATAATGGAATAGTAGCTAGACATTGTCTTCCTCTTCTTACTGGACAATCGGTAGGATCAGTTGATTGCTTGTTAGCAGTTGTGGTAGTGTTTACTCGAGTAGTTGAAGTAGTAGTAGTTGTAGGTCGAAGCAGTTTCTTCAACTGTTTAAACAGTGTCGTATGCCTCTAGATAAAGGTACTAAAGTAAGGCTATATTTGGTTAAAAACTAAGATTGTGAGCTAGCTTTGGCAACTACTCCGAGGAGCCGTTGGGAAGAAGCTTGTAACAGTAAAAAGGGGTTGAACTGGAATTCAACGTACATTGCACATAAAGGAATTAGATATGTTCTACATCCAGACTTCAATATTGAAGCCCGGCTGGTGTGGTATTGGTGCTGATGTCAGATTTCAGATTTTCTTGAATTGTGGGTAATTCAATAGTGAGGGTTTGAATACCACATGCTCGGAACTCAGGATTCAAAAAAGAGATCCCACTTCTTGCAGACTTCTTGTTTTACCGGTATGCCTATGCAATAACGAACAACGTCGATCCATGATCGTTTAGGTCATGCATGCCATCATCATGCCGGACAATGATGGTGGACGATCGTGCTCAGTTCGCAATATTTAAAGATTACCGTACTTACCGTATTACCGGACAGCATTGCATTACCTCAACCCCGAACAGATTGCTTGGCGTACCTGGCGTACCACTTGTGTTATCGTACCAAACCACGCTGCTGCAGATACTTCTTGTTGTATCGAGGGTGAATTCACCATCTGAACAACAGAGCCGGTTTCGTCAATTGCTTTACTACAATGAGACGCCACAGCCACAGCCACAGCCAAAGCCACAGCCAGCACCATCATCATCAAAATCGCCATCGTCTTCATCCTGGGTCAAGTCGACAAAAAGCGATCATTTCTATATCTGCAACAACTCCAGCGAGATTGTTGTGCCTGACAGTGACAGTTTTCTGCCTTTCACTTTGCTTATTGAAATATTTCCCGACCTTATCATCATCCGACAGCAGTCACAACGTCAGCAAACAACATCGCATTGCGATCATCATTCCATTCATTGGTGAAGGTCCCGACGCAATCCCATCCTATCTCCAACTCTTTTGCGACACTGCGGCCGGGTCGGCTGCCCTGGTGGACTTTTTGATCGTTCACGATGGTGTATTGGGGACAACCAATTCCGCTTCCTCGTTCTCGTGCCCGGAAAATGTGATTTTTCATTCCTTGGAAAATCTAGAGGAATTTTCCCGCGCCCTGGTAAAAGTCACGGATCGCAAACCAGAGGATCAACTGGAATCGGGTGGATCGAGGGAAAAACTCGCGGGAATACTGGCCCAACTCATTCGAAAGTATCCCTACGTAATGGTGGAATTCAAACCCGCTCTGGGGCATGTTTTCGAAGATCTTTTGAAAGGATACTCGCATTGGGGATATTCGGATTTGGACATCATGTTTGGAGATTTGGAACGATGGATCACGCCCGACGAACTCAATGATTTCGACATTGTTACCTACGGATTTGGTGATCAAGAAAAAGTTTATCTCAGGGGACAGTTCACATTTCACCGAAACGATCCGGAAACAATCAATCAACTCTGGCGTAGCTGTGATTATCTTTCGCACATGGACAAGCGCTTTGCAAACGTCAAGTCCGGCAAGGAACTTTTGAGTTTGGAGTCTGCGGAAGGGTGCTACTCGGAAGCAGTTCTCAACAACAACGATATCAAAATCAAATACGCTGTCAAGGCCTTTACGGACGTGCAAACAAAAGATACCGCATACACCCATGGCGTGTACGTAGGAACTGGGAAAAACCAGGACAGGACGGTCATTTATAAAGCCGGAGGGGATACAACACATAATCCAACTGGATTAGCGACACTGCCCCAGAATTGGTTTGAAACCAAGGGATCTTCTTATGCAAATCCCAAGGAGTTATTGTACAAGCCCGTAGGAGAAAGGGAACGATTATTGCCGAAGATTCAAAAGGAAGACGTCAGATGTATGCATTGGGTGAAAAAGAAATATCAATCGAAGCTTTGCATTGACGACGTCGATTCGACTGACACCATTTACTGGATTCACGGACAGCTCTACAAGGAAAAGTTTCAATTAGTAGAAATGCCCGGAGGCATCGCCACGGCTCCATTCTTTCACTTTCAAGAATGGAAACGCTTCTATCGAAAGGCACAACTCGGAGGCTTTCAACGAAACGGACCCTTTGCGGGTTTTGTATTGACCAAGGAAGGAATTTTGCCGTTTTACAAACGAAGCACATTGGATACGGCGTTGAAGATTCCATCCCCTCTTGGCCACTCCCTATTTCAATGGCATGGTGTTGAAAACAATGATCGCGAACAGCTTCCTCGCCGTTTGTATTGTTTGCAATCTGCCACTCGAAAAAGACCATCGACCACAAAATGTAAATTTATGACTTCGTGGTGGGATTCAGACCACGTCGAGATCCTCTCGGGGGCTCCAGCTTGGTCCACGGTTGACTCGAGTTTGGAAGTCACGATGGCAATAACGTTACAACTCCACGCCGACCAAGTAAATGACGCAGCCTCAATGCAAGGCTTCTACCAAATTTTAGGGCTATATCTCAATCGCTGGCAGGGTCAACCGACTGTGATTGTAGTTCACGTAGCCGGGGCGACAAGCGAATTCATTGCCACAATAAGAGAAAAGCTTGGACCCGACTCCGATTTGTCTAACTTTGGGATGGATACTGTTTTGGTCGGCGCCATATTCAGTGAAAGTCCCGATACGCTTAGTCGAAAAGCTTTGATGAATATGGCCATCGATGCTTCTCCGACAAGATTCGTGATCAGTGGCTACGAACTGGAGAGAGGCATTGTCCCATCCCAGGACACTGCCTATCTAGCTCATCGAACAGCTCAAACTTACAAGAATTCAGGAGGGGCTGTATATGTTATTCCGCAATTTGGCCTCATGAAAGGAGCGCACGACTATACAATTGGTGCATTAGAAAAGGCACGTTTGGACGGAGACTTAGGCTCGGTATCAAAAACCGAAGAAGGCGAGTGCGAGACTGATAATGCTATTCTTGAAAACGAAGAGGAGGGATCCTTCGGGATGATTGAGAAGCTATGGTGGCAACTGACGCAGCAGTATGATCAAAATAAAAAGACCGCAGAAGAGATAACTATCGAAGATCAAGCACTAGCTCTTGAGAAGATTCAGTCAAAACTCACAAGTCTCCTTACGGAGAAGGAGCACTACAATTTATATGCTACGGATTCATCCCCCATTCTTCTTTTTGATAATCTTGGTCCCCGTCCGGGAATGCTTACATCGGATATGGTCAGGGAGATCGATGAATTCGGCGGGAAGATGTGCTACAATAGTATACGTCTCGCACAAATGGCTACGCTGGGGTATCATGTACATGTTTTGGCCGGAGCTTTCGCAATATCCACACCTGCTCTACGCGAGGCAATTGGTGATCCCAGTAGAGGTCCTATTGGCGTTTCCCGCTGTGACGTTTGTTTCTTTTTTACGAAAGAAAGAGAAGACGAAGACATACTTGAAGTGATATCTCTGGAAGAAAGGCAAAGACCCGCAAAAATTGCGATTCTATGGGAACAGTCAAATACAAGTTGACTAATGTAATATTTTAACAGCACGATAAAACTGGTTGTAGCGTAACGCATGCTATCGTATTTCTTTCGGCAAGAACGATTTTAATCGGTAAAAAAATGATGTCAATGCAACTTTGTATGTGCGAAACGCACACCTCTTTCCGAAACGGAGGAAGTACTAACTTTTCCAAGCTCAAGTTAACTGGACTGTCGATCAATTTTTTCACACGACTTCTTCAACCATTTCATTGCAAGACTATCGGCTTCGAGGAGGGGGCTCACTTTCTCGAAAACCATTTCGTGGTATGCATCGAGCCAATCAAGCTCCTTGGTCGTCATCAATTTCACATCAATCAGATTCTTTTGTATAGGAATCATAGTAAGCTTTTCAAATTTCAGGTATTTCTTTTCTGCGGACTTTTCGTCTTCTTCAATGGGTTCGTTGTGCTCCGGATTGACATACTGCATCTCCAAAAGATTTTCTATCCGAATCCCAAAAGCACCATCCTCGTAGTATCTTCAAACGAAAATCGACAACGTAAAGAAAAAATGAGTGCTTTTCAATTCATTTGCACGGAATGCTGTCATCGACAAAGCATATTCAAACTCACCCAGGTTCATTACTGACTATCATGCCATTCTTCAATCCTTCTAAGTTGCCAAACCTTGGACTAATCGAAAAAGGTCCCTCGTGAACGTTCAAGGCCGCTCCGACGCCGTGTCCAGTCCCGTGCCCATAATCGAGTTGTCCTTCCCATAGGCTTTGTCGTGCCATCACATCAATCACAAAGCCAGGAGTGTTCTCGGGAAATATCATAGCGTCGACACCGATGTTGCCCTTGAGCACGCGAGTGTAGATATCCCGGAATCGATCGGTCGCTGTTCCAAAGTGCCACGTCCGAGTAACGTCGGTCGTCCCATACGTGTATTGGCCCCCGGAATCAATCAGAATGGGTTCGGAGGTATTCATGTATTTCATGAGGTCGCCCGGTTTGGCTTGGTAGTGAATGATTGCAGCATTGCCACCAACTCCGGCAATGGTTGGAAACGAGTTTTCCAAGTACCCGGGTTGCTCGGCTCTGTATGCGGTTAAGACTTCGTCGATTTCCACTTCGCTGACGGATTCGCCATGGACCACGATTTTTTCTTCCAACCAGGATATGAAGTTTGCCATGGCTGCTCCATCCACCACGTGAGCCTTGCGCATTCCCTCCAACTCTTGCTCGTTCTTGACGGCCTTCATCGGAGTAATGGCGTTTTGGGAGTTGATCAACGACTTTTCTGGAATGACGCTCACCAAGGCCAAGTTGGATCGAGACTTGTCAATCCAAACCTTGTTGTTGGATCCTTTCTCGTTCGCATGTTGATCGATGTCCTCGACGATAGACTCGTATGACTTGAGCGTAACGTCGGACAAGTGCTCTTGAACATCGGATGATTCGACCTTGCGCTTGTCACAATACAAAGTCACGTCATCTTTTGTCACCGTCACATAGGCAATTCCCACCGGACATGTGTCAACATCCCCCATGCAACGGACGTTCAACAGATAAGCAACATCGTCCAACGTACAGAAAATGGCCATCGTCGCCTTTTTTGTTTCCATTTCTTCCCTGATCTTCGTCACCTTGTCCGCAACCGAGACACCCGCATATTCCAAAGGATGAACTCGGAAAGGATTGTACGGGATTGGCGGCCGTTCATCTCCCCAGATGGGATCGATAAGATTTTCGTAACACGGAACCAATTCCCCGATTTCTAAGCTATCGTCGTCCAACTCTTCCTTTGCTACCTTTTTCATTCCTTCCTTGAATTCATCCGCAAACGAAGAAGCGAACACAAAGGGATCGATGCCCACTCGATATGGTTTCATCTGTGTTGTTTCTTCGCCATTCGTTCCGGTTGCCTGGTTCTTTCCTGCCTGTTTGCTCAAGTACTCCACAATGGTTGGCACCTTTGGCTGTCCTTGTTTGATCATACTCCACAACGACGAATCCAATTGCATGCTGGCTTCGTTCCAATACCGCGAGTCCGTCCAAAGCAAGGCTTCGTCGCTGGTGACCACGGCCGTTCCCGCAGATCCACCAAATCCCGTCATGAATTTTCTGCGCATGTAGGCCGCTGGAGCATATTCTATTGAAATCGTACAGCAAGCATCGCATCACATCATCAACGAGACACAGCGATCAATTGGTTCACGATGAGAATGAATGCATCATTGCTTTGATTAATGAGAGATTCCAAAATGCGGTAGACGAGCAGGACCAGACTGACTTACCACTGAGGTGAGGATCGTCCGTTGGGATGATGTAGCAATCGAGGTTCAATTCTTTCATTTTTGCCCGAAGAGCCTCGAGCTTCGAAGCTGGTGTCATGGAGGAAGCAGAAGCCATGCTTCCGGATTCCGCTGTTTTAGTGGCG
The DNA here is from genome assembly GCA_037355745.1 of Pseudo-nitzschia multiseries. Taxonomy (NCBI): domain Eukaryota; phylum Bacillariophyta; class Bacillariophyceae; order Bacillariales; family Bacillariaceae; genus Pseudo-nitzschia; species Pseudo-nitzschia multiseries. The sequence continues at coordinate 10,549,315 of CM074783.1, forward strand.
CTGCAGCCAAATGTTCGGCTTGCGGATTGGGATCTGGAACTGGAACTGGAACTGGAGCTGGAACTCAGCGAGAATGGCAGAGACTGTGACGATCGTCCCTGCACTCCAAACGTGGAAAAGGGAAGCCGGCACGGATTGTTTGCACAAACACCAAGAGAGGAAGCAAGGGGAGGAGATGACGCAGCCAATGCAAAGAAGACAGTAACCTCACACAATCGTTTACTCAAACGGATTCGATTTCGAGCCGATGCTTTCGATAGCATGCGAGACATTACAGACATCATCTCACCACAGATGAAGTTTTTCGCGCCCAGTTATTGTACCGTTGATTACTCCGGTCGTTGAGGCCTTTTGGTATGTACAAAAATGATGTGCAACCCATCTTAGATTCGTTAGTACCGGTACAGCATGCACTGCAATATGTACGGCCAAAATAATAGCCACGGCTTTCAAACAAGTAATTCTAATTTACCCGTAACAGATGATTCAGTCCCTAAAACCTAAAACGCTTCGAATCCGCGCGAACTCATGACTCATGACATCATAAAGCATAACTGGTAAGATACTCGTGCATTCGTACTCGTACAGAACTCTTATGCATGAACCAAAATTCGGATTTTTAAGGTTTTGATGACGTGGAAAATTAGGACTCATGACAAACATTGGGTGAATCCCAAAAACACAGGATTAAAGGGGTAAAAAGTTGTGTATCAAACTATCGAGAAGTTTTTAGAAAGTGATAAAATAGAAAATATGAAACATTAAATCAATATATAAAAGTGGTCTCATCCTGAGAGAAGGATCTCCCAGTCATCGGAACATCCTCGTCTTCCCGGGGGTCATCAGAATCTTCTTCTCACTGTCATCAGAATTTGGTCTCCGATTTGATCTCATGATTTGATCGGTCAGTCACGAGGATTATTGTTACACTACTCCCCCCCCACACACACACACAGTGGCTGATTGATCTATTGTTGTTGTTGCTGCTGTTGTTGTTGCGGTGCTGATGCCACTAGTCCGCGAGATGGAATAATCTTTCGTATGTTGTAGATTTCCTCTACCATCTCAGATTTTTGTACTCTCACCGTTCCATTAGTAAATAACTGAACAATTGGATATGGTCCATGAAATCTTTCTTGAAATTTGGTTGGATTGCATGTTCTGACCACTATCTGATCCCCTACTTGCTAATTGTGATTTACTCTGCTGCTCCTATTCAATCTCACCAAGTTTCAATCAATAAGTTGCTGACGCCGGTCCCTGATGGCTTCCTAATTTTCAATTAATGGTACGTTGATCATCAAATCCCTGCCAGATGTCATTGCTCCTGGTGCAGTCTGTAGGGTGTGATTAACAGCACAACATATTATATGCATGCAACTTGCTAGGGCATTGTCTACTATCTGCTCTGCCTCTTTGTTAATTGTTTATGTATGTGGTTCTCATGGTGACTCGCAAAATATCTCCCATGGTGCAATGTACTAGCCTTTCACAGATTGCATTGGAGTTTGGGTTCTTCACTGTCATTGGTACTGATTTATTTTCATTCTGCATTAGCAAGGTCTGGAATTCATGGCCTATGGTGTGAATTCTCCTCCATTGTCATGTACACAGCAATTAGGTTGCAAATATCAAGCTAACCAGCTGTTTGCCGAATTGATCTGATACATGCTGGCTTGATTTGTTGCTTATCCTGACCATTTCAGCTAGGTTGGTGACTGGGTAAATTGTTGTCAACACTTTGAACTTGTATTGTTGATTCCTGGCTTGAATCTTTCATGGTCCAATAAGATCAACGCATACTTCATTCCAAGGTGCTACCACTGCTTCTCTAGGTGGCAACAATCCATACCCCCTGCCCCTTCCTTGTATTGCTGGCAGTTTGCTGGACATGTATACTGCTTGCATTGCTGTTGGAGGTTTGGTGAATAACATCTTGCTGCAATTGTATCATATAATCATTGAATTCCACAGTGTCCCAGTACTATGTGATACAAGTGGATAACTTGCCGTGTGAGCGTTACTGGGATGACAATATTCTAATCCTGGTTGGCTTTGTTGGTTCTTGCTACTAGTTGTTGCCCATTGACAACAATGATGGGGAATTTTGCTGGATCAACTTGATGAGCTGCTCTGAGATGTTGATCTTGGTTCTGATGTTTTTGGATATTGGTGATCATGATTGAATTTGGCATATCCTGCAGTGGTGGTAGATTGAGCAGGCATTCAATCATTTTGTTGCTTTTGTCAATATTGACAAAGGTTTCATCGCCAATGATAATATTATCATCCTTTGGTACTTGAATGATGTGAAAATTCATGAGTGTGTTGTTGCCTTTGTTTTGCCGTTCACTATCCCCCACAGAGGGTGGCTTTATATGAGGCAGCCTTGAGAAGCAATCGACAATAACATTCTTTTTGCCTTCAATGTGAGTGAGAGTAACATCAACAAATTTGGACATGAAAAGCTCCCACCTGAGGACTCGTTGGATTGAGAACAAGGTTTTGAATGTTAGGTTTTTGTGGTCCGTATGCACATAGAGAACACCTCCTAATAGGAATTTCCTGTATTCTGTCAGTGTGAGGGTGATGGCTAGCAATTCTTTTTTGGTGGTAGTGGTGTAGTTCTGTTGTGCTTTGTAGAACTTTCTGCTGAAGTATGCCATGGCACGTCCTTCCTGAATGATGGATGCACTGAGTTGATAGTCTGAGGTGTTGGTGTAGATGTGAAAGGGTTGGGTATAGTCCAGATATACATTCATTGCATCTACTGCCAGTAGAGCCTTCATTTCTTCAAAGGCTGCCTATTTGCTAGAGTCCCACGTGAATTTCTTTGTGCCTATCATTTCTGTTAGTGGTGCTACCACGTGCGTGGATCTTGGCCAGAAGGATTTATAATAGATAATGGCTCCAATGAGTGAGCAGACCTGTGTGATGTTCCTTGGTGGACCCATCTTAAGTACCGCATCAATTTTCTTCTTCCAGGGTTGTATGCCGCTTGGGATCATCCAGTGGCCCAGGAAATTGCTTTCCTTCACCATTCAGTCACACTTGAGTGGGTTTCACTTCATTCCGTTGGCCACAAATTGACTGAGTATCTTATCCAGTAGTTGAAGGTGGTGGTCAAATGACTGATTGGTCCAAATCCCCACATCATCGATATAGCATGTGCAATTCAATCCTTGTAGCATTTCAGTCATGATATGCTGGGCAATGTTGCCGTTGATTTGACTCCCATGGGTAGCCTTTTATACCTAAACAACCCATAAGGTGTGGTGATGCTGCACAATTTCTGGCTTTCTTCATCCAGCTGAAAGCAATGATACTGCATTGACAAATTGATCTTTGTGAAACACGTTTATTTTCCTTGTCTGTTCATGATATCCTGTATTCTCGGCAATGGGAAAGGCTTGCGTTTAATCATTTCATTGAGCTTATGGAAGTCAGACACCCATCTGACTCTGTCATCCTTCTTTGGTATTATGAATATAGAAAATGTTCAATCCAATGGTCCACATGGTTCAAGGACGCCATCTGCTATCAGTCTAGCCAATTCTTTTCTGAAGATTTCCTACCTTTGGTATGCAACTGGGTATGGTTTCATGTGTACCAGCTTAGCATCATCTTTCAATTCAATATGAATTTTTTGATGCGGGTAGCAACCTAACTCCCCATCAAACACAACCTTGTGATTTTTGAGCATTAATTCGAATTTACGCTTCTCCTCTGCATTTATGTGCATTTGCTTTTGTGCTACCTCCTTTGTGGTCACATGCTGATACTTTCTTTCTAGTATAGTATTGTTGGTGTTGAGTAACTCAGCATCTTTGGCTTCCACCTTGCTCACTCTAGTTAGCAAGGCGGATGTGGAATCTTGCATAGGTATGGTTACATCCATCCATGTTATTGTCCTGTCCTTAAAGCATAGAGATTTGCCAGCCTTCATAAGGAAGTCTGTGCCTAGAACCACATCATATCTGCAATGTGGGGAGTTGACTATTGCTGCAGGAAGTCCTTTCATTCTTCATCCATTTACGAATTTGGGCAATTGTATCTCCTCCAAATATACCTCTGCTGAGGTGCCAAACGCTCCGTTTGCAGTTGTTGTGACTCGTCTGTACCCTACATGTCCTGGTTGGACACCAAATGACATGAAGTGTGTGTTAATCATGGTATTTGTGCTTCCCAAATCACACAATGCCACATAAGGCACCATGTTGGTGGACACTCCTTACATCGTTTTAATCTTCAGCAACACCGCTGGTGTTGCGCCATTCATTGTTGTTTCAATTTTGTTTTTGTTCTATTGGTTGTTTTTGTTCCTATTACAGTGGCCACCGGCCTCGACTGTATTTTTGCAGCTGAAACCGCATCTACTGCTTTTATTTCTGTTTGTGAGTATGCATCACCCTGAACAGGTTCAACGTACAGTGATTGCGTTCGTCATTCATATTTATTTTTATTTTCATTTTACACAGTGAAATGGCTAGTGTCGCTTGCTGTGATGTTGGAAAAGGCATCTTGGCCCTTTGATCTGCAATAATTGTTCTGTCCCCATGATTGGGTGTAGTTGCTTTCATTTGATCCTCTTCTGGCTCCATTCCCCTGGTCGCCAAATCGTTTGCCACCGAATTGTCCACCGCCGAACCTACCTACATTAGAATTTCCACTGTACAATCCTCCAAATGAGCTGTTGCTTGAATTGGTGTATTGTGAATATGGTGTCTGTTGTTGATTCTTGGGATTAAGCCAGCATTCATCCCAAGTATGGCTTCCTTTAGGGTGCTTCCTGCATTTTAGCTGCCATTGCCTTGGCCTTGGCCTTGACCCCTGAATCCGCGTCCTCTGAATCTGCATCCTTGCTGGTTTCTCTTCTCCTTTTCCTCCTTATCCTTCTTCACTTGTTTATCAACACTGTCCTTTTGTTGCGCCATGTAGTCTCTGATTTGTAGGATTGTGATATCTTGAAAATTGACTGCTGTGTCTAGATAAATCTTTCCAAGATCTTTGATGTGTCTTGAAGAACATCCTTTTCCTTTGTTGCTCAGTGAGGTTGTTGTTATCGTTACTACTAGGTAACATGTTGATATAATCAAGCATAATATCGATTATACCAAAATGGTCCTGTTCAGAGCACTCCATTGGTTTTATCATGTGTTTGTGTTCAAGCGCTGTTATCATCGTTCCCTTGGCATCTGGATCTGGCGTGATGGTGCCAATGAACGCTCATATGACTGTCTTGAATCCTTCTCTGGTATGATTGGCGTTTCTGTCTTCCATCATCTTGTTCCACTTCTTTCTTGGGCTATGCAACAGGCATTATCCCCATTGGGTATGCCATCTATTCACTGCCATCTCCATGTCATTGCACGCTTTGACAAAAATATTGTAGTAGGTGTACAAGAACACTTTGTCTATCTCAAGGCTTTGCACCCTCCTAATATTTTTCTTACCTGCCAATTGGTTTCGATTTTGTGCGTAGTCTACTAATAGTACAAGCTTGTGATAATCATGGTCTTCTGTGACGTCAAAGGGTCTCTTGTATTGAATACACGGTGGAAATTGAGTGTTTATCATATTGTCGAACACAGTATTATGTGTTTTCGTAACGTGGGATTTCGTGTTTCGAATAGTCTTAGTGATGTAAATAGTAGTGTGTCAACTATCGAGATTTTTTAGAAAGTGATAAAATAGAAATTATGAAACATTAAATCAATGTGTAAAAGTGGTCTCATCCTGAGAGAACCCTCTCCCGGTCATCATAACATCCTCTTACCGGTCATCAGAATCTTCTCCCGGTCATCAGAATTTTGTCTCCGATTCGATCTCACGATTCGATCGGTCGGTCACGAAGATTGTTGTTACAAAAAGTATGGCACGGTACATTGAGTGGTGATTCTCACCTAAGGAAAGTGAATAGAATCGAAAGTTAATATAAAACATATAGAATGAATATTGCTTTTTTATCACGCCCAACGGACGGATACTTTTATTACCTGCCAAATTTGGAATTCGGAATCCCTAAAGAAGGAACAGGAGTAACTGTCTGTTTAATCACTACCCGCGCCACCTACCGGCCTATTTTGGCAAGCAAGCCTGTTAAGTATTCAAGGATGGCTGGCAGTTGAAAATTTGAGAATTGCATGTACCATATGATTGGATAATTTACTATCCTCGCTAAAACACATGGTTTGCTCTCCAGCAAGAAGCAAACACTCTTTTTGCAAAACACTCTTTCGCGAACCACTCTTTTATAATCGACAATCACCATGGCCCTGGAGTTGTTAGCACTGCTTGGATACAACTAGTATTATGATGGCTTAACCCCCGATTACAACAATCCACAGCTTGGGGAGGAAGAGAAGAGAAGAAGGGACGGTAAAACTCCTAGGATAGCAATTAAGCATTACATCCAATCTCCTTTCATTTATCTCTATCGACCAGGCAATGATCGAGCCCTTTTGAATTGCTGTAGAGTCGACCACGTAGTATTCAGGGAGCTCCTACTAGATATATTTGAGCCACTCTACAATCCATACGCTGTCAATAAGAACACTGGAGTTATTAGACAGAAGATGTGGTCGCCGCGCTCGGCCAGCAATCGGTCGGCCAATCGCAATCAATTTGATACAACTGGGTGCCTGGCTTTCGTCTTATTCTGGTTCCGAACCAGAGGATCAGCAGCAAGAGCAGTTGCTCTAGCGTTTGGATTAACAGCTTCTCCTATGTACAGATGGCTGAAATTTGGACAAAAGCTCCTTCTTTTTGCATTGCAACACCATCCTGCTGCAAAAGTTTGTTTGCCAAATGAAGAAGAGATTCAACTATACATCGATGCTATTGCTGCAAAGTATCCTGTGTTAGCACCTCACAGAGTGTGGGGTGCCTGTGATGGCCTTAAACTGCATCTCCAACACTCTGGTAACTGGATGAAACAGAACCAATACTACAATGGTTGGACTTGTGGGACGTACATCAACAGTGTTTTCATCTTTGCTCCGGACGGAAGGATCTGGGGTTGCATTTTGAATGCTCCAGGATGCTGGCATGATAGTACTCAAGCTGACTATGGGCTCTATGAAAAGATGGAGCTCATGTATGATAAATACCTAGCAAAGCTTATTGTCGATTCAGCTTTCAAACTGTCTAGAAAGCCATACCTCATGCGGAGTTCCCAACATGATCCTTTCAATGCAGCAGATCTTACAGTGAATTGGGCTGCTACCAGCATCCGACAGCTCTCTCAATGGGGAATGCGACAGATCCAAGGCGGATTTCCCCGGATAAAGGACAGCAAGCTCCTGGAAGAAGGAGGAGACAGGAAGATTATTCTGAAGCTCCTTGTTTGTCTGTACAATTTCCAGACAGCTAAAGTTGGAATAAACACCATACTCAACACATACATGAGTAAGACTGAAGGTTTCTTCTCCTATGGATTGGTACCAACAGAAACTGCAAATGATGTATTTGATTCTATCGATTAGTGGATTGGTTATGTTAGCAACTTAGATAAATTTACTTAGAGAAGTCAGCAATACGGTCGAATCGATCGAATATTAGATTGATTAGTCGTATCACGTCCGATCGCTTTGATCAATCGATCGATTACTCATATTTTTGCTCCAGCGCATCTCTAGTGGTTTTGGATTGGTCGATCGATCGATCGATTACTCATATTTAGAGCAGTTGACAACACATTCAAATAATTTTGCTCCAGCGCACCTCTAGTGGTTTCGGATCCCTCTTTAAAGGGGTTGCAATAGAGTTTTTCTATTGCCTACTTTGTAGTCTAAGTTTCTGTCTGGAGCAACGGTGGTAGTGTTGTTGAGGTTAATAATCGATTCCTTCTTTATTTTAACTATCTAACTAACTAACTAACTAATCCATCGAAGAATTCGATTCGTCTAACGATTGACGAATCGATTCGATTTGTCTTTCATTCGACATTGCTTTCATTGCTGCTGCTGCTGCTGCTGCTGCTGCTGTCATCAGCACGCGGGGGGAGTGGACAGTCATCAGCCAATGAGAGTCGAAGATCTTGCAGTTTTCTTTTGAGGGCCTTCCCCTCAGCAGTAGAAGGACCACCACAAGTACCAAGTTGAGCAATGAGTGCCGACAACATTACCTTCCTCTCTTCATTGGCCTTGTCCTGTCGTCTTTGCTGGAGCTCCAATGCTCGCTGGTGAAGCTTTCGATCCTCTTCCTGTTGACGTTGCTGGAGCTCCAAAGCCTGCTGGTGAAGCTTTCGATCCTCTTCCTGTTGACGTTGCTGGAGCTCCAAAGCCTGCTGGTGAAGCTTCCTATCCTCTCGTCCCTCTTTCAATGCTGCAGCAATCACACTCATCAAGTGTGTGTCCTTCTCTGCTTTGCGATTGTAAGCTCTCTTCTTGTTACTAGTGCTGACACCACCACTAATGGTACTGGTAGGAGTGAGCTCCGTTGCTGCTTCATCGATTTGTGTAGGCTGAGTTGGTTGACCAAGTAGAAGTGGGGCGGGACGGTTGTCCTCCATTCCTTAAATCCTTGAGTTGATTGAGTCAGTTGAGTTGGTTGAGCTGGTTGAGTTGGTTGACAGAGTGGAAGTGGTGGAGGATTGGACGGCTCCTTGTCATCATCAGTAGGGACAAACTCCCCTCTTTCAAGATCAAATATTTCTTCTCCATTCAGAATGGAGGCTCTATCACCAATCAGATACTTGATTTCCTTGGCTTGTTTAACATTTCATTTCTGAATTGGATCACCAGTTGGCGTTGTCTTCCGGTACAACCAAATGTATTTGTTTCTGATTGAATCAGTGTCCCTACCAGGATATTTTTCAGCGTGTAGGCTTGCAACGGCATCCCACTCTTCTGGTCCAATTGGTAGGATACTTCCCATGCATCAGAACAAGTTCTCCAACTCAGGCTTTGTGTAGTTGAAGATGCCTGCTTTCCTTCCACCAGCAGCAGTTGGTGCCATGTTGATTGTTATGATGGTAGGTATAGAAAGTATTCTTTCTTTTTGTGAGGGGATTGGGGATCAAATTGATTCATCTTCATCTTCCGATGAATCGTCTAATAAACTAGCAAGAGCAATGGTAGTGATTGTAGTGAAGGGGTAGAAGGACATTGCCCTGAGTCAGCTCGAAAGAAAAGAACTTGTTGTCGTGTTGTTGTGTTCTTGCTTGTCGTGTTGTCGTGTTGTCGTGTTGCCGTGTTGTCATGTTGTCATGTTGTTGTGGCGCAATCTGTGCTGTGATCCTTGAAGTTGAATTAATGGCAATTTCTTGTTGGAGAGACAAGCGTTGCTGTTGTTGCTGTTTCTTTCCGGACTTTCTTTTGTTTCCGGACTGCCATTTTTTTTCAGCTCAGCAAAATTAGCGATGATCACCAAAAATAGCATGCAAGCATGCCCGGCAAAAGAGGTGCAAGAGGTGCACACGATTGATTCAGACTGAAATCTTTGATTTTAAGATTCCGTTGAAATCTAGTATTTGGTGTCAGTTGAGTGAATAAAAACTGTCAGTCGGACAAACATCAACTGACAAATTTTATACCGAAGTGAATACATATATAGAAAACAAATACTTTTTATGTGTTTTTTTATTAATTATACTATTCGTTTTTGTTAGGTGGGAATCACTCATTAATTAGGTTTTTGGGAATGAAAACCAATGCACACAGATTTGTCCGCTAAAAACATTTCCACTTTTGTTTGATTTTTTACGCAAGGAATTTTTGATGGAGATAACATGCGCACAATGTTGAGATAACGCGGCAGGGCAAAACATCTTACCGGCGGTACATGCAGCGAAAGACTCCAAACGAAGCGGATAACATTCACACAGATTTAGTTACAAGGGGGGCATCGTAGCCATATCTATACCAAAAGTGCACTGAATCTGAGCACTTTTGGTATAGAAAATAGGAAAACCGGAATCTGTGTCTTTTGGGAATGGCCCATTCTTAAAGTACAAAGAATTTCTTATTTAAGAAACAACAAGTGTGGTGTGTGTGGTAATAGAGTAATGATGATGACTAATACAGCACCACAAGTCAATGAACAAGAACACTCTAATTACAAAGCACGACTATGCTTGTACCTCTCCAAAGTCTTGCCTTTGGTGGAAAGTTATTTCATTTGTGATTTAGTACTATTATGAGTGTAATGACAACTTGAAAGAAGCAAAATATTTTTTTCAGGAGACACAGCAGGTACTACTACAAGAAACCCAAGAAGAGGATCAGATATGACACAGTATGTGTTTGTAATATGGATTACTGTGTGTACATGAACATATGAATACGTTACACAAACAAGATCCGGGGCTGCTGGGGAATCACGCACATATGTGGGCCAAACTCCACCGGTCCCCCTTTGTAATTTCATCCAATTTTTTAAATTAATATGAAACTTATAATATTTTCACGCACAGTATATCTTCCACATGGATGTTGATGACCCCCCTCCTGATTCAAACATGGCAATTATGAATCCCAATGCCGGAAGGCATGTATCAAATGAAGTGAAGGGGAGGATCAAGTTAATGAAAATCATGTGAAATTATAGCATATCATTAGTTGCAGGGAAGGAATTGTATTGATGGGCTATTGAATCAGAGAGTCTTAATTTATTTTCATGGACAAAAGGAAATCTCATACAAACAAGGTAAAGAGTCATTAAGAACATTTATACAACTGTGCCTGAATTAGAAAGTGATGGCTTTGAACCTCTTCTCATTGATTGGTGTTATAAGAAATTGGTGCTGATGTTGCTGGTCTTAAACAAATCTACATCCGGTTGTTCTAAAAAGCACTTCATTTGCTATTAACAAACATCACATTGGTAAAGGGAGAATACCTGTCTTTTCCCCATGCTGAAGATCCAATGTTACCGGTCCAGTATCCGGAACTACAAGGTAACATTGATATAGATGAACTCCATCACGGTCAATGGTGGATTGATACTTGGGAAAAGAGATGCAACAAAGATAGAAATGGAATTTTGGTTCCTATGATTCTCTACATGGACGGAATCACAATCAAAAATAGTGGTCAAATGACACTGAACATTACACTTTGCATATTCAACACCCTAACTTGGAACTCTTGACCAGATGCATGGGAGACTATATATTTTCACCCCACAGGTACATGTGATAAAGGTGACAAATTGATCAACAATGTGAACAATCTTAACTCTGGCCTTGGTGCTACACTTTCATCTTTGAAAGATGCCTGCAACCTAGGGGCGGGATGGTAGAGAATGGTCTAATTTACCATGGAACAAGAAGAAATGGTATGTTTGAATGAAATTTGTAGTTGCTTATTTCATAGGTGTTACTCCCCAGCACGACCAACTTTGTGGACATTATTGAACGGCCAATACAAAGATTATCTGTAGGCATTCCAATTGTCCAAGGTCACTTGATATTAATGCCTGTGTCAATGTTCTGAAGGTTCCCATTTCAATTAAAAGTGGGAACATGAAGGTGTTTAGGACAATAATGGGGAAGAGTATCATTCTGTCCGTCTATGGAAGATGTCCACTTTCACTGCTCCAATGTTGGACAAAGGAGTGAATGTTGAACAGTATTTCAAGAATGCCTCCCACCACCGTGTACATAATGGTAACACTTTTTATGATCTTGATTTTGGAGAAAACCCACATAATATTCATCTACTTCACTGCGAGAGAGACTTCATATGCCCCAGCTTTGTTGTGTGAAGCAAGCAGCAGAGACGTTCCATGAGGATTTTTCAGGGAATAACATGAGGCTACTTGGTGACATGGACCAGATAGCCAGTTACTATGGTGCTGCTGTTCAGAGACAGTCAGATCGTGACTTTCTGTGAATCAATTTTTCAGAATCAATACATACAGCAAAGAAGGAGGGGAATCAGTACAGTGGCATGCTTTATATGCAGATGCTTGCCTATCTATCTACTGAAGGTCGTCAATTGTTGTTGTCTCAAAGAATGACAACCAATCTTGAGAACAGGAGCAGAAAGTGTGAGGAAGAAATTGACTGACATAGTTATGCCCTTGAGTTGTTGTTGGGTATGGAAGAGTTCCTCAAATACGCTGGAACATTTGATCAGGTTTTCAAACAGGACAAGAAGAGTGTTTTGAATCTTGACAAAATGGTTGTTCATTTCATTAGCTGTATAAATATCGACTTGCAATAAAGTAAGGGAGAGGGGAACAATCTAATGAAGAATCATGTGTATTTCCATTTTTTATCACAGTAAATGAGGTTATTTGGTCCTCCAACTGGATGGGACTCTGCAGTGAGTGAGAGCAATCATAAAACTGAAGTGAAGGCTCTCACAAAGAGAACCCAACAAATCAAATCCACACTAATCAAGCAAACCTGCAAGCAATTAATGGAGTATTGTACTATTGGTTGACTTGACCGTGAATTCAAGTTGCTCATTCACAACTCTACAATAGGAACAATTCATCCTAAGCATTGAGGTTGGTCAGCTGGGTCAAAGTTTTTGATTGGTTTTATGGATGGTTTGCCTTACATGAAGTGAGACAACAAGAAGAAAAATGCTAGTTTACCTTGGTTTCCATTGGGCGTTCTCAAATTTTGTTGGGACGTGGTCCTTCCGGCTGCGGGCACCAGCACACTTGTTTGTTGATCCATGAAGCACAAGAGATATGGTCATTATCCTGGGATGAAGTTACTTTTTTACATCCATCCATTGTTTAAGTCTAATTAAGTACAAGTGACAAATGTCTGGTACAACTGGGCAAGTTTTCATCTAGACCTCCTGGATGGACATGGACTGCAAGTTTATCCCTGTCAGATTCTGTGCCTACTTCATCTTGAAGGCCCTTTTCCCCCTGGAAGTTCTGTCAGCAGGTTTGAATTAGTACACAATGGTTACTACACCGTTGCTTGTTGCTTTGTTTCTGTTGACCCAATATCAAGCAAGAGGGAGAAAGAAAAAAAAAAACTGCCACACGTTGGTGGAGCAGCGGGAGTTGCAAAACAAATTATATTTGTTTGACTGCAATGCCATTGAGTCTTAAGTTGCTGTGGTCAGAAACCTTGGTAGCAAAGATCAATACTTTGTCCTTGATAACCAGGAACAATGGTTGTTTAGTTTCTGCGACACAATGGCTGGATTGGAAAAAAAATCAAATCGATGGTGAAACTGGCGAAACCAGTAGTGATTTTTTATCCTTCCTGGAACGGCGTTGCAGGTAAGTGAAGGTAATGATTGTCTTTTTTAATTGGTGGGTTGAAAGTTTCATACAAAACTTCCTTTAATGCTGCAACTCCATGCCATGTTGACACAATGGATTTTAACATGATTGGTTGTTGTTCCACTTTTTTAAATCCCAGAACGGTGTATTAGCAGTATGGTTTTCAGTACCTTATAATTTTGATGATTTTTATTGGTGGAAGTTTGGACAAATTCTGGTCTGTTGTTTGGAGCTGTGTTGTTTTGAAATTCATTGTCTGTAATGGTGTTGCAGGGTTAGTGTCTGCAACGGTGTTGCACATTGAATTGTCTGGAATGGTGATCATGACTTCTGAATTTGTAACAAATAATATTTCACATTACATAATTATACTTCCATTTTTAAGTATGTGACAAAGATGTATTCCTAAGCAGTCACAAGTTTTGCGATAATGGTTATTAGTAGTGTTTCACGCGTTCCCAGGTGCCATAAGGAAGGGGATAGTTGTTGTACTCCTCCAAATCTTCAGATGAATTCCAACATTTCTTGTAAAGATGCAGCCAGTGCTGAATGTTCCTCTCGTTTCTGTCTTCTTCCTCCTTTTTCTCTTTGTTCTTTAATCCTTTCAGTTTCTGCTTTTTAGTCTTTGACTGTTTTCTAAATTTGTTCATGAATGAATCCCACTGCTCTTTTATACATTTTTTTCTGTGTCTTTGTGTGTTACCTTAACCTCATCCGCTTGTTCTATTACATTTTTCAAACCTTCCTTCACAATTACATATCTAGTAGTTGTTATCCACCAATCAGTGAACTGATTTGTCGTCAGACAGGGACGGTTCCCTGGTTGAAAGTGTATACATTGTTTAATGGGCTTTTTGACTGACTGTGTCAGCTGCTGATACCATTCCTTTGCTAGAAAACTATGTCTATTCATTTCCGTTTTTCTTTGTTGTTGTGAGTCTGCTTTTGGTCTGATGCCAATTGTGTCATAACAGTGAATGTCTGCCTTCCCACTCAGTGCAGGATAACCACATAGAATATAGCAAAGAATGATACCCAGACCCCAAATGTGGTTTGTTGCATAAGTGTTCCCTTTCTCATGGTCCAGTAATAATTTGTAGTGGACATAGTCCAGTGCCTCTATCCAAATCACGGAAGCTTCTGCTTCCTCAAATCTTCCTTTTCTACTGTTGAGCCTTGTCGTTGCAATATGCATCAGATTGCATCCGTCCAGGATTGTGAGTACAAAATGTCCATTTCTGTTCCATAGAGAGTCATATCCTATTTCAAAATGGTAGAAAAAATGATTAAGGTCTTCCCTTTGTATTTCATCCATGCGTTCATTGTAGCAATCACCCATTACAGGAAACCTTTCATCGGTGAAGTAAAAGCTGGTATCATCTGTTGAGTAGCCAAACCATTCCAATTGGTCCTTTTCAATGATTGCCTCTTCAGTCTTTGTGCGCCACTCATTTGACCAATTCATTGTCAGACAGGGATGGTTCCCAGGGTTAAAATATATACATTGTTTTATGTGCTCTCTTGCCTCTGACGTCAGATTACACCATTCCTTTGCTGGCAAAGTATGACCATCCTGTTCCAGTCTCTCTTGTTCTCCGGATTTTACTTCTGGTTCAATACCCACATTGTTGTAGCACTTTATGTCCTCTGTTCCTTTCAATGCAGGATAATCACATAAAAGGTACAATAGAATGATACCCATAGCCCACACATGGTCAATACCATCAGTGTTGCCTTCCTCATAGTCTGGAAACAATTCACCGCTGATGTACTTCAAGCATTCTTCCCAAATCCCCAAAGCTTCATCTCTGTAAAATTGTCCTTTTTTGCTGTTGAGTCTTGTTCTCGCATCGTCAATCTGCTTGCATCCCTCAAAGATTGTGAGTACCAAGGGTCCATTTTGGTCACATAGCACATCAAACCCTGTTTCAAAATGAATGATATAAAAATGGGTTTAGGTTGCTTGTTATTTAGGTTGTTGTGATTAAGCTCTTCCAATTGTTTCCTGTACTCTGCAGAAAAGACAGGAAACTGGGGTGTCTTTTCTGTCCTCTTGTTTGCTGATTCTGTTTTGTTTTCCATCTTCCTGTTATTTCTAAGCCTGCCATGTATGTTCACTTTGGGGATGTGGATACTTCTTCCCAAACACACCAGTACATACTGGCAGCACCACAGGACACAGCAATTACGTGGTTCAAACACAGACAGACTTTAAATAGTGTAACTTTCCTTGAGTGGGTACAAATGGTTGATATTGATGACACTGACGCCAGTGGATGGAGTCCTCCATCCTGGATGACAATAACCAACCAAAAAAGGACAAAGTATCACGTACATGGTACTGTGCGTACTCACAGTACCTAATTTTTTGCTCCTATTCATATCCAGGGTCCTGGATGAATTAAAAATTCATAACCCCTAGAGTATCATCAGTGATTTTTATACCATTTTTTTTCAGAGTCCATCCCATCCATAGTATGAACTATGTTCATGATGAAATTTCAAAGAATGTACTCCATTTACACTGAAAAACTTACTAGCAGCTAGCCATTATTTCTGACCATGATGTCCAGGTTCCTGAATGAACTAAAAATTCATAATGCCTAAACCAAGAGTGATTTTCACACCATTTTTTTTTCCATTATCCATCCCATCCATAATATGAGCAATGTTCATGCTGAAAATTCAGGTAATGTACTAGATTTACACTCAAAAACTGATGAGTAGTAGCTAGCCATTATTTCTGACCATGTCCAGGCTCCTGAATGAACTAACAATTCATAACATCTAAACCAAGAGTGATTTTCACATCATTTTTCTTGCATTGTCCATCCCATCCATAGTATGAACAATGTTTTTGCTGGACTTTTAGGTACGTTTACACTGAAATAATCCAGAACTGATTAGTTGGTGACATGCAAAATTTTGGCTTCTTTCATGTCATTCTTTTTTCATAGTGTATATTATGCATTATATGAAAAGGACTGAAACTAGAATATCAAACAATGAAATAGCTTTGCACTAAAAGATGAATTTTAGTGGGTATGGTTGGTCCAAATCTAGACTCAAATGCACTAAATCTCACAGTGATTGTTATACTTTTGTTATTACCTGATATAATGGTGATTCCTTATTTATTTCATGTATTGCAAATGAGAGCAGGAATATTTCCACATTGTTGAACAAGTAAAGAAACAATATAAGTTTTACCACATCACATTGTTATTGATGGTGTTGTTGTAGTACATATCAATGTTTATGTCAAATATTGGTTGAAAGTAGAATAACAATGAGAGGAGTAAGGATGAGCATCTTTTTAGAATACTCTTGAATGGTTGGGACATTGATGATGCACAGTATAATGATGATATTTTTAAACAAGAAGAAAAACATCTTTTCAGAGTTGTCATTGTTGGAAGGAAAGCCAAAGTCAATCACACCAAGAACTTACACTTTGAACTATTATTATCATATGTACGAGATGTTTTCTAATGTTGACACAAGAAGAAGACAATTCAGCATAATGCTCTTTATAAATATTGAATAAGTGGTGCAATGTTGATCAAAATGGACAAGACATTCTTGATTTAGTACATGAATATTGCGAGCACTTGCGTTTGGTTTGTGAGATCAGGCATATGGGGAGTAGTAGGATCAGTTTGCCATTTCATCATCATTTCTGTTCTTGTCTGACACTTGTACATGAGGTGATGCATCCTTCCAATTGAATAAATTGGACAACGTGGTGTACTGCGGTATATTTGCCATGATATAGTCATATGGGAACCAGGTTGCGCGGGATACCTGTGTGCCATCCGGTTTTATCTTGTACACCATGTATCCAGGAAACAAAGGAAATTGGTCCTTCTTCTTATATGCATAACTCTTGACTACCCTCATTCCAGGAGGTGGCATATCCTTGATTGTAAGCTCGCTATCAATTGGGAAACAAGGATACTTGATCTTGGGATCAATGTCTGACAACAAAACCTTGACATTACCAGAGGACTGTTCCGTAGCACTGGCTATGGGACAAGGAACTTGAATAAGGTATCCTAGATTTTCAACATGGCCCAGGTTTGGAGAAACCTTCCTCTCCTTGTGCTTGTCAACGTAGATTTGATTGATCTGCTGTAGCCGTTTCACGTTTGTGACCCAGGCGCAGCAACGATCTTGGTGCCTTGGGCTTTGAGGGTGACTTCTTATCATTTTCTTCATCCTCCCCTTGGAAGTCATTTGGGAATCTTTCCCCATCACTTTCTGATTGTTTGTTGACTGCTGATTCATCATCCCAAGGAGCTCAAAAGAATGACTTCACTCCACTGCGCCCTTTACTAGTGAACACTAGCTATCCAACAGAATACATATCATTATTTTTGCTGAACGATTCCAATTTCCGGCGTTGTTTTTTGAGGAAATCCCACTTTGCAATGTCGGATACATTGTGACGATCAAAATGTGGTACCTTGATATTCTCAAAAACCTCCCCCAAAGAAAGACCAGCATCCAATAGTGCATTCGTTTCATTGTCTTCTAATACAAAGCCAACTTCCAAGTTTGCCTGAACAACCCATTTTTGGTTCTTTACTACTTGAGGCAAAAGTTCCTGAGTCAAAGGAGTGAACAATTTCCCTTTAACTGGTAGGTAATTGTGCATAGTGAGAAATTCTAGGGCCCTTGTGAAAAAATTACTAGCGTGAAGTAGTATTTCTGGGCGGGTGATAAAAATCTCATGAAATGCCTGTCTCCTATGCTCGCAGAACAACTGGTCCTCCACCATTTATTGGCAGTTCTCATCAAAACTAAGGAACCTTGTAACTGAAAGGAGTTTCCCATCTTCTTTTAAGGGGTAAGTCTCCTTAGATGCGTGACATCTTAGAAGTTCTGGGGGAGTCAGCTCATCAAATTGGATGAATCTCCTGCCATCTGTGGTGTAAATGTATAACTGATCTTGGCAGTAACCTCCACGGACGGCAAAGTTGGACAATGACTGGCACTCTGCTTTCAAATATAGATCCATCTTCTTGATCGCTGTGTCAAGGTTGTGTGTTGAATACTGCATCAACTATTGCTTTCACAACCATACTCCAATCCACCAGCACACCTTCAAGTGTTGGAACACATGACAACTAACTTGTTAGTACATTATCAAGCAACTTGCCGCACAGAATATTCAACATTTCAACAGAGTTGGGCGTCAAAACAACATCATCACACCAACACAAAGTCAGGCTTAAATGTTGCAACAATGTCTTTACGTGCTCTTGGCATTCCGGTCACAAGTTAACAACAAATATGTTCCGTTCTGTACTCAACTTTGAAGTAGAAAGAGTCCCCAAATTTTTGTTGAAGTCAACAACTACTTTGTAACACTTGCTCAAAGTTTTCCTGTGCTCCACAAGCTTTGAAAAATGAAGAGGAGATAACAGTTGAAATCCAATTCTGCCAACAGAATTGTCCACTCCTCCTATGTTGTACCATCCAGCCACAAATGAACACAGATACAGATTCGGAAAAAGTTTCTCATACAAATTGTCATCAACGAATGACTTATCAGCAAAGTGGTTGAGGTTGAATTCTTCAAAAATTGTTGTCTTCATTTGTTGGAATTGTACCCACAAAGACATGAGGACCTTGTGAAACGCAAGATCTCTCTTTGACACATCGGATGGCCAATCCAACTTTGGGGTACTCTGCACATTTAGTAGAAGGGACTAACTCTACTGATGGTGGACCTGTCTTTATTTGGCCTAAGACTTCCCTGCCCTGAATTTGTTGGATAGACTTGTCCATTTGTGTGACCATCAAAGAAAGAGATCATCTTACGGACATATCGTTTGCCTTTACGGACGCTGTCTTGAAATCTTTGAAAGAAAAACGGACCTTGCTCATCATTCAAAGGTGCCAGTGGGAATTCAATATAATGAATGTACCACCAAAGAAGGCTGATGTACACTTTCATGTACTTCAGTATGGTTGTGTAGTTAACCACATTGGTTGACCAAACAGCGTACAATTTTCCTTCAGCTAATTTGTCTTTGGATGTTCTTCTTTGACGCGGGTGTACTCTGTGATATCAGTAGTATCAACGGTGTGGATAACGGAGTTCAGCACTTGCTGAAAGGCATACCATTTATCTTTCATGTTATAGACCTTGGAACAAGTTGTCAGTTGGTTTGGATCCAAGATAACTGTTCACCAGAGTCACACAGGAAAATATTTACCATCACGTCAACGACCTTGGAATAGCACCCAATATCAATAATGCATTCTCAGCCCCCTCTATCAGGCTGAAGTCAGGACGGGTTCCCGAAGAAAAGAGACTGGTGACAATGTAAACTTTATTCATCAACTGGGTGAAGACCGATTTAATGTCCCAACTTACGGCAGTGATCAATTTGTCAGTCAAAATAGCAGAGAAGTTGTTGGCACCCTGGTTTTGAAGGCACACTTTGTCATGTCTTTTCCTCACTTCTTTGTGAACCTTGTATTGCAAATCATTCTAAAAAATGTCAGACAATGAAATATAACCACGTACATCACCTTGAGTTACTGCCACTGTTGGAATTGCGCTGTTTTGTGCTTCACCTCTATGACAGCGTAGCTTTGGATGCGGATGCAGCTACATGTGCTAATGCATGGAACAGTGTGGTTGCGGTTGTGAGTGCCTATGTTGTTCCAGGCACAACATGTACATCTAGAGTTCCAGGAGCAGCAGCGTGTGCAACTGCGGGTGCCTCAGCTGTTGAAATCACATCATTGGATATGGATGCGGGTGGAACTTTTGGACACAAACTTCTCGTTTTGGTTGCGGCTGCGGCTAAAAATTTTTGAGACAAACTTCTCGTCTTTCTTTTCGTTTTTCTGGCATTTTTCAATTGACAATTTAGAACACAAAAAATAAAGTTGTGTCAAAGCAATCAAAGTTGGTACAATTTGGTAACAAATTAGAAAAATGGCAATTCATTACACAATGATTACTCAAACTCACCAGTTGACCAAGATTACATAACTTTGCACATAACAAACCAGATAACACAACAAAACAAACATAGGAAGATATCCCAAACTGATGAAACAAAAAATGCATTGGAGTCAACTCTCAACAACAAAACCTGAAATGCCGTTCCAGCACAAAAGTTGAAAAAACACAAAAATAAAACAGACAACAACTGAACATCATGCAACACTGTCAAAAGGTTTTGAGATTTTCCATCCAATATATGGCTGTAAAATGTAAAACCCGCAATGCCGTTCCAAAACAAAAGTTTAAAACTCACAAAAACAAAGCATAATGGAATGAAACACTGATGCACAATTTTTAGATTTTCCATCGGCAAATTTGAACAAGTTTCAAACAGAAAGCCTGCAAGAACGCTGTTCCAGCACTATGATTCTGCAACGCCATTCCATGATTGTTGTCATTAAATGTACAGAAATGGATTCACCCCTCCAACATAAGTTCTTACTGTAATACATTACTACTTTCATCATACATCCCAACTCACAAGATATTACTATGCTTGGGCTAAGACTATAAGGGTGGAACATACAATTGATAAAGTAGAGTACACAATAATATTGTGCTCCGCCCCAGGCTTTTGGTCTGCGCCAGGATTTTCTGGAAACCACATTCCAGATTGTCAGGGCACACGCGGACAAAGGATAGGCAGACATCAGCACAACCCCCCTCACAAGTGCAACAATAAAAAATAGTAGTGATACAGCACTCCTCAAGATGCAGTAAATCAAGCACTTACAACAATTTATAATTTTAGCACAGAACGACAATGTAAATGACAACTAAAATCTGCATACTCCAAAACAATAGCTCCCATAAAACTAGCACTCCAAAATACTAAACAGCAAACTTGGTAGTTTCTATTTGCAATTTAATGAAGAAATAATGGTATAACAAATTTGCAGTCTGGTTCAGGATACAACAATTGATACATATAGAACAAACAGCCCAGCGAGCAGTGTATCAGGAAGTGAGCTGACGGACACAAATGATCACCAAACAGATACAACCAATAGCAGTATCAACAGCAATGCAATACATGCAACAAAAGATCACACCCACAAAAACATTAAAGATGATATCACCGCATACGTAAAGGAAAAAATGTTTAGGATGATGAAATTCCTGATAATTACCGACCAAGGTGCACTCTAGTACATAATATCGATGATTACCAAAATTGTAAAATTGAACAATGAAAACAAAATACCAAGGACAATGAATGTTCATGCACCAAAGTGGACTGGAATTTTCTGCAGAGCAATCACCACACGTAGGCACAGCACTCAGACACTAGCCAGGACAAATATAAAGGTAAGAACCAACAACATCATAGTTGCCAGTATACACAGTTTCATCATTTCTAACCATATTGTATTGTTAACACTGAAGCCTAGACAATAAAAGGAACAACCAGATACCAGATAGTTTCCCAGGAACATTTCTAATCCCGGAAAACAAAAACACGAACTGCAAAAAGAAGTACAAATTACACAAAGACTATTGACGTAAAAATTACCTGGATTCCAATACTTCTTCAAAAGAATTCTTGGAGCAGTGTCACCAAAACAGACAGACTTTGAAAGGAAATTGTTACAAACAACAATCAGTAACATTTTCACCTCAAGCAATGAAGCATTTGCATTGCTTTTCCTTTACAACGACTACGATTTGTGACTAAACACAACAAATGGCGCAAGGAAGAGAAAGAAATTCACTGACAGTAAGTTGGGAAATAAAGAGGGATGGAGTGACAAGCAACTAGAGCTTTACACATATTTCAAAAATGAAATAGAAAAACAAAGGGAGGAACAACAGTCAAAAGATTTAGTGATAGAACTACTTAAAACATACCAACAGCAAAATGGCAATCATACATAACAGCATAAAGAGGAGAAAGAAAATAGAACGGAGCAAAGACCAACGCAAAAATATGACATGATGGAGACTCTTGATAAGGATGACAAGGACTACAAATGTTACATCAAAAACGTGAACAATTTGTAAAAGTAAATGGTGGTAACAACACTATAGTACTGCTGCAGTTAGTTCATTATTATTTTATGTCTGTTTGCACAATATATTTGTCTGCTGTTAATATTGAATAGTATAAAGGAGATTATTGCAAATGCAGATAAAATACTTTCTTCTTCGTACAAAAATATGTTTGTCGGCTTTTGGTATTCAATATTTGTAGTGGGAGTATTGTGAAATGGACATAACATAATAGATTGCCGGTTTTCAAGAAATAATGCTATGACAATATCATTGCACACAGAGGATGATAATAATACAAAAGATGAGTGTCATGAGGAAAAAACAAAAATCGAGTGGAAAATAAATTATTAGTGGGGTAAGCATGAAATGAGGTTGTGCCAGAAAAAAATCGTGAAAGAACCATAATAATGGGGCTGAAACTATGGGTGCAAAAATAGTCCTCCTAGAAATCGTTGCATGCAAAAATACATAGAGAGTTCTTTTTCATGTGCGCAACAAACAATTCCAATTTTTTAAATAAATCGCACAAATTTGATACAAGCATGAGCATAGTTTAAGTGACATAGTATCCATTCCTGTGAAATAATAATAATATACTAAGCATTGCCAGAGAAATGAATACCATGCAATATTGGTATCAAAGGGTTGCATTTTTGTCTGATAACAACAGTTGGGGGTTGGTACAAACCAAACATAATGATTCTGAAAGAAGAGTATTTTTGATATGATACAGAAAAGTGAGGAGGCCTTGAACAAGGAAGTGACTGAACTATTAAGGTGCACTTGCATGGCAACTTAATCCAGGCAGTGTGTTTTGATAACTCCATGATTACAATGGAGGGAGACATTGAAAATGGCAAAAAAGGAAGATGGATCAACAAGTTCAACAAGAACAGAATTTTTGTTTGACAGAGATGGTGAATATGAAATAAAATGCAAGTGCACAGAAAGTAAGAGTGCCTGTGCCAATGATTGTTAAAAAAAGAATGTTAAACTTACTTAGGAAGTGACCGCTGATGCTCAGGCAAGTCAAAATCTCACTACCGCATAATAATAATGACCGGTTGCCAGCAGATGATCGGGTACTACTAGTAGTAGTCACACCCAAATTCTTGACATGGCCAGTTGTCCCAAAATTTCAATGACCTATTGTAAGGAGGTACTAGTACTACTACTTGGGTATTGGTCCATTATGGAACCTGCTCCTCATTGTTGAAATACGCAAAATCATTACTGTCACAGTCAGCATCGTCAGAAGTGATGTTATGAATCAAATCAAAAATACCTCAAAACAATTTGTTGTAGTTGATGAGAGTTTACTCCATCCAGTCGTGCTCGATCTGCTAGGCTGAACTAGCACACTGTGTCGTACGCCTCTAAAAAGGTACTAAAATAAGGTTTATGTATTTGTTAAAAACTAAGATTCAGATTGTGAGCTGGCTCTGTCAACTACTCCGAGGAGCCGTTGAGAAAGCTTATAACAGTAAAGAGCCGTTGAATGGACATTCAACGTACATTGCAAATAGAGAATTTGGATATGTTCTTCATCCAGTCTTCAATATTGAAGACCGGCTTGCTTTTCAGATTTTCTTGAATCGTGGGTAATTTCAATCGTGAGCGTTGGAATACCACACTCTTCTCCTTCTCGTAAAAGTTCGATTGGTGGCACAGAATTTTTGTTAGTCGTGTGCGACCAGTATTGCTTAGATAAGAAATTTTTAGTTGGTGTGATATGGTTTCAGATTTCGAATGTTCATGCGTTGGATCACGTGATTTCTTAAGAGAAAGGAAACTGTACCATTTGTGTGAATTTGCTGTATGGTGTAGGGGCCTTTGCTTCTTGCGTCAAAAGCTCCAGGGATTTGCTTTTCATTTTTCACCATAACTTGATCTCCTACACTGTAATCATGAAGCTTCCTGTGGCTGTTTTCTTTCATAGCATTCTTGTCGATTTGAGCTTGTCTTTTGTTTCTGACCATGGCCAAGTCAGTAATTACTGGAATCGGTAGAAACATGTCTCTGTGGAATACAAGGGCTCCGGGTGTCATTCCAAACATTTTGTTGATGGTTGATCTAACTGCAAACTGAGCCGATGCGAAGATGGTGTCAATAATATCAGTTGCTTCCTGGAGAGTTCGTGGAGGGTTGGTGTTGAGCTCTGTTCTCATTGCAGACTTCATCGTATCGTGGACGCGTTCAAGTACTGCATTGGATTGTGGGTTCCGGACTGAGCAGACCTTGGCTTTGATTCCTAGGTTGGCAAGATGGAGTTGGAAGTCGTTGCTCATGAAGTTGGTTCCTTGGTCGATAATACAATTTACTGGTTTTGGGTATCTGGAGAGCCAGCCATTGTCGAGGGCATGAACTGCCATGAGGCCGGTTGGGTTTACTTGTGGGGCTCGAATGATTTCAAGGAGGTTGGTGCACATGTCCATGATGGTAAAGCCATTGAAGGAGACTGTTCCATGGCCAGGGATCTTGATTTTCCAAGGGCCTACTCCATCGATTGCAATGGTGTCCCAAGGAACATACTGGTGTTCTTTGGTGGGGAGCTGTCCGTGGCTTTGGTGGCTATTCTTGTATCGTTGACACGTGTCACACGTTTTGCAGAAGGCGTTGATTTGTTCCTTCAGGTTTGGGGCATATACAAATTGGTTGATGGTTCGATACAATCGTTCTGCGCCGGCATGGCCAAGCACGTGGTGGTAGTATTTGATGGTGGCTTGCACTCTGTTTGGAGGGAGTACAATTTTCTGGCGACCGTGGTTGGAGTCTACAACTTTCAAGTCGATGCCATTGAAGTTTTCAGTTGTATAACGAGGATTGGTAGCAATATCGGCATTGGCTGCTTGATCTTGGGCGAGTTGGTCGAAGGCTAAGGGGTACATGGGAATGTCTTCTGGGTAGTTAAGAAACAAGTCAGAAAGAGCGAGAAGATCGGAGTCCGTTGAGTCAGTTGCAAGGTCCGAGTCATCCGTTGGATCGGGACCGAAGAACTCCTTCTTTTTCTCCGGAGTATCTTGCTGAAGTGGGAGCCTTGAGAGGGCATCAGCAATGACATTGTCTTTGCCTTTGATATACTTGAATACTGGGGAAAATTCTTCAAGGAGCATGCGCCAAGTCATAATTCTGTGGCTGGTAAGATTTTGTCTGGTTAAGTTGATGTGGTCTGTCCATACGATGATTTCAGCACCCCAAAGAATGTTCCGAAATTCTTTGAAGACTTCGACAACACAGAGCATCTCTTTGTCAATTGTTGGGTATTTGCGTTGAGCCGAATTGAGTTTTCTGGAGAAGCAAAGGATGATTTTGCCGTTTTGGAGGATGACAGCGCCAAGCTGGTAATCAGAAGCATCAGTATAGACATGGAAGGGCTTGTTTGGATCAGGGAAGGCAAGGAGGATATCATTGGCAATAAGCGATTTGGCTTTGTTGAAAGCTTCAATGAGTTCTGGAGTTGGAGAGATTTTGCCTTTGGCTCGTCCAGAGAGGTCGGTAAGGGGTGCAAGGACTTCAGCTCGTTTTGGGTAGAAGTTTCGATAGAAGTTGATCATCCCAACAAAGGAACGAAGTTGGGTTGTTGTTGAGGGAAACGCAAGTTTCAGAATAGGAGAAATCTTGTTTGGATTGGGTCTAATTCCATCTCGAGAGATGATGTGGCCAAGCCAAGGAGCTTGGGATTGAAACCAGTGGCACTTGGAGGGCTTGACAGAGAAGTTGTGACACTTCAGTAAGGACAGAACAGAGGAGACTGATTTGCAATGGGAGTCAAGGGTGTCTGAGAAGATACCAATATCGTCGATGTATACTTCGATGTCCTTCAGGTGGGAGAGCATTTGTTCCATGCAGCCTTGGGCCCAACTTGGAGAGTTAAGGAAGCCCATTGGCAATCGGAGGAGTCTGAACTTTCCGAATGGAGTAACAAGGACACAAAGCCAGGTGGAGGCCTCATCGAGTTTGAAGGTGTGGAATTGCATACTGACATCGATAAGGGTGACATATTTGAAGCCTCTTCTTCTGTGGAAGATGTCTTGGAGCTTTGGGAGCGGGTAGTGGAGTTTCTTGGTAACTTTGTTGAGTTCTCGGAAGTCACTGATGAGTCTACAGGAGCCATCTGGTTTGGGCACTACAAAGGTTGGCATTCCCCATTCAGTTGCATAGCACCGTTCAAGGATGCCAAGTTTCACTTGTCGGTCAATTTCTTTCTTCACTGCTTCTTGTTGGTGCAGCGGAATGGAATAGGGTTGTTTTATATGATATGGAGTTGCGCCTTGCTGGAGGTCAATGTGGAACGTTTGATTAGGGAAAATGCCTAATTCTGTGTCATTCAAGCCTTCAAAAAGTTCTTCATTTTGGAGGAGTATTGGTAACAAGGCTTGTTTCTCTTGGTAGGAGAGATGATTTTGGTCGGTGACAAGCTTGTGGAGGTCAGTTTTCTCATACTTGGTGGTTCCATCTACATAAGACTGTTGGATTGATTGGGCGGAGTAACTTTCTGCAACCGCGTGTGGTTCTGCGGACATGACCTTGTGGAGCAAGGACTTGTTGTCAAAGTAATTGCGAGGATGGAAGTCCATTGTCTTTTCATACCATTCTATGGTACAAGTCTCGAAGTCCATTTTCATTCCAAGATCTCTCATGGTTTTCCGTCCAATAAGGAGGTGATAGTTGATGTTCTGAGAGACTACAAAGCATTTGATTTGTAGGACTTTCATGGAGTATGATAGTTCTGGGAATATGGTGTTCTCCAAGGTTACGTAGTGGTTGCAAGTGGTTTTGCCGTTTGTTGTTTGCATTTGAATTGGTTGGTCTAGGAGGTTCTTCTTGATTCCAGAGGGAATTGCTGATTCCACTATAAGGTTGTCGGTTGATCCGGAATCGAAGAGGGTTTTCAAGTAGTACTTGCCAAGGGATCCGTTGATCGAGTTGCAGACACTTACTGTGGTTGGAGCAAGGTCGATGTCGACATTGTCCTTGCTAGGGGCAACATCTTGCTTGTTGTTGTCGGAATCGGTCTTTTCAGAGGGAAACCTTTGAAGATCTGTGTTGTAGTATTCTTCATCGATATCCATATCGACATGGAAGAGATCCGGCCAAGGAGTAGCAGGGATGGTAGTATCTTCTGGTTCATTGATGAAGACACACATGTGTTGTTCTGGTTCATTGAAGTTACTGCCATGCGACGAAGAGTTAGTGGATCGATTGCTGTTGTTGGAATTGCTGCTGCGATCATTCACGTGCGAGTCGTTGTTGTCCCTAGTGTTGTTATTAGACTGATTGGAGTTGCTGCCATACTTGTTGGTGTAGCATTGACCCCAAGTGTGATTGGCACCAGGATGGATAGGACACGGTGAGTCATTTGAGATCCTAGTTGATCCCTTGTTGTTGTTGTTGCTTTGGTTGTTGCTGCGTTGGTTGTTGTTGTTGTTGCGTTGGTTACTGTTATTGTTGTTGTTGTTTCGATTGTTTCGGTTGTTGCGATGATTGTTGCGATTGTTCCGATTGTTTCCATTTCGGTTGTTACGATTGTTGTTGGCATTGTTGTTGCTTTTCTGAGATGAGTTATCTGATTTCTTGTTCTTTTTATTCTGTACAGATTGGAATCTTTCGAATCTTATCATCATTTCAGAGAGAGAATCTCTATGGGGCGAATGGTGTTGTTGATAGATGTCTTTCCAGTCCTCTGGCATCGATTCGAAGACTAGATTCTTAAAGTCACTTTGATTGATCTCTGCACCTTGTGGAGGATGTCCCGGTAGTAATGGGAGAATAACATGGTTGTGGAAGTTGACTTGTGCTACAAATTGGTGTACAGTCATGGAGGTTGTCTTCTTGATGTTGGTGAGGAATCTTTTGTGATTCTGATAGGCATCAAGGTTGCTGTTGAACTTGAAGCTGATGAATGCTTCCACTGTCGTCTGGAAGTTGTCCACAGTTCTCTGTGGAACATTGGCTGATACATAGCTGTTCCACCAGCTACAGTCGGTGTAGTCTCTGAGGAGGTCTACAAACTTGTCATAGATTCTTCGTCACACAAACGAGATTCAGGGTTATTTCAGAATCACGCGCATATTTGGGTCGAACTCCACTGGTCCCCCTTTGTAATTTCACCCTATTTATTAAAATTAATGTCGAACTCATAATATTTTTATGCACATTTCATTTTCCTACCCCACTGGCATCTGTTTCCGAATTAGTGGCATGTTACTGAATTTTATGCCTGAAACAAACAGTGCATGGTCGCAATTTTTCAATCTCAATCGTTTCCCCATTTTTATTGTTATTACCGGCTAGTGTACGACTTCAGTAGTAACAATGGTCCGCACTCCCAAATATCAGGTATATTGTGTACGTTGCTACCGGGACTCTCCTTTGATCACTATAGGTAGGGGAAAGAAAAAGGTTATCAAGAAGAAGAGGCCCCCCTTGTTTACAGCGCGACTAAGAAAGAAAACAGGAGTAATTGTTTCTCCCGGTCTTCTGTCCCATATTGCACATAATCCGGGTACATGTTATTCTTATTACAACCGGTGTTTGGGGGTAGATGATTTTGCATCTTCGTTATTTATTAGAAAATCGAAGAAGAAGCTTGAGGATGTTAGTCAACAATTAGGTCTAACGAACACCTGTAACGGTCCGCAGAGTAGTGATTTCGCATTACCAGAGGTTCTCGACAATCAAGTTATGTATGACCCTTCTGTCGAACCGATTGGGCGTGCCTTGATCGGTCAGGAATTAACCAACATAGAGGATGACAATGAATCTGTCTCCGATGACAATTTTTTCTTTCCTAACGATGACGATGAGGAAGAAGGTAGTGAGAGCATAGAGGCCCCCCACTCTTCGATTGTCAATGATGAAGAAGGCATCAACATTGATGTTGACGATTCCCATCGTGCTTCAAACACGCTATTAATTACGACACCCAATGTAGGGAGGAACATATCTGACGAATTGAAGGTCAAGATCAAGTTAATGAAAATCATGCGGAATCATAGCATACCATTAGTTGCCGAGAAGGAATTGTATGAATGGGCTATTGAATCCGAGCGGCTTAATTTATTTTCATGGACTAAAGGCAATCTCATAAAGACCAGGGCAAGTGTCATGAAGGAGATTTCTGCAACTGTGCCTGAAATAAAAGGCGATGGGTTTGAACCTCATCTTATTGACTGGTGTTCTAAGAAATCACAGAATGCTGATGTTTCCAGTCGCAAACAAATCTACGTCCGGTCGTTCCAAAAAGCACTTCATTCCCTATTAACAAATGTGACTTTGGTGAAGGAAGATAATCTGTCATTCCCCCATGCTGAAGACCCCACCTTACCAGTCCGTTATCCAGAACTTCAAGGGAATATTGATATTGACGAACTGCATCACGGTGAATGGTGGATCAACACTTGGGAGAAGAGATGCAAATCTGGATCGAATGAAATTCTGGTTCCTATTATTCTCTACATGGATGGAATTGCAATTGACAATAGTTGTCAAACCACTCTTACCCCACTGAACATGACTCTTGGCATATTCAACACCCTAACTCGAAACTCCCGGCCGGATGCGTGGGAGACTATATACTATCACCCAACATGTCCCGGTGATAAAGGTGCCGAATCAATTGACAATGTGAACAATCTTCACTCTGGCCTTCGTTTGGCTCTTTCATCTTTGAAAGATGCCTGCAACCTAACGGATGGTATTGAATGGTCTAATTTGCCGTGGAACAAGAAGAAATGGTCGGTTCGAATGAAATTTGCGGTTGCTTATTTCATAGGTGATACTCCCCAGCACGACCAACTTTGTGGTCATTATCAAACGTCGAATTCAAAGATGATCTGTAGGCATTGCAATTGTCCCAGAGCACTTGGTATTAACGCTCGTGTGAATGTTTTGAAGGTTCCTGTTTCACTTAAAAGTGGTAACATGCAAGTGTCTAAGCACCAAAATGGGGATGAGTACCAATCCATTCGGCTCTGGAATATATCTGATTTTACTGCTCCAATGGTTGGCGAAGGAGTGAATGTTGAACAGTATTTCAAAAACATTTCTCACCATGGTGTACATAACGGCAATGCTTTTTATGATCTTGATTTTGGGGAAAACCCACATAATATTCATCTAGCGTCTCCCGGAGAGAGACTGCATATGCACCAACTTGGTTGCGCAAAGCGTGCAGCAGAGACGTTCCGCGAGGACTTTTTAGGCAATAACCAGCGGCTTCTTGGTGAGATGGAAAGGTTAGCCAGTTACTACGGTGGTGCTGTCCAGAGGCAATCCGATCGTGACTTCCCACGAACCAATTTTTCAGAATCAATACATACAGCGAAGAAGGAGGGTAACCAGTACATTGGAATGCTTTATATTCAGATGCTGTCACTTCTGTCTGCTGGAGGTCGTCAATTGTTGTTGTCTCGAAAGACTCCTTCCAATCTCGAGAACAAGAGCAGAAAGTGTGAAGAGGAAATTGACCGACGTATTTACGCCATTGAGTTGTTGTTGGGTATGGAAGAGTTCCTAAAGTATGCTGGAACGTTCGACGAGGTTTTCAAACAAGACAAGAAAGGTGTTTTGAATGTGGACAAAATGGTTGTTCTTTTCATTAACTGTATAAATAACAATCTTCAACGAAGTAAGGGAGAGGGTAACAATCTTGTGAAGAATCACATGTATTTTCATTTATCACAGTACATGAGATTATTTGGTCCTCCAACTGGGTGGGACTCTGCCGCGAGTGAGAGCAATCATAAAACTGAAGTGAAGGCTCCTGCTAAGAGAACTCAACGAAACAAGTCCACACTTATCAAGCAAACTTGCAACCGAGTGATGGAGTATCGAACTATTGATCGACTTGACCGTGAATTTGATTTGTTCGAACATAGACCCGTAACCGGACCAAATCATCCTAAGGAGGGTGGTTGGTCAGGTGGGTCTTCGTTTTGGATTGGTGTGATGAATGGTCTCCCTTACATGAAGTGGGATGAAAAAAAAAACTCAAGTTTACCCTGGTTTCCATCTGATGTTCTCAAATTTTGTTGTGACGTGGTCCTACCGGCTGTGGGCAGCAGCAAGGTTTTTGGAACCACGGAGCACAAGAGGTATGACCAATCTCGCGAGATGAAATTATTGTTTCGTGCCCACCCATCGTTTAAGTCTGATTCTGGACAATTGTCCAATGTATGGTACGATTGGGCTAATTTTCAACTCGACCTCCTTGATGGACGTGGACTGAAAGTTTATCCATGTCAGATTCTGTGCCTGCTTTACCTCGAAGGTCCTTTCCCCGTGGGTAGCTCCGTTAGTGGTTTCGAATTAGTGCACGATGGTTATTATGCCGTCGCTCGTTGCTTTGTTTCTGCAGACCCCATACCGAGCAAGAGGGACAAAGGAAAAAAACACCATCATGCGTTGGTAAAGCTAGGTGAGCTTCGGAACAAATTGTATTTGTTCGACTGCAACGCCATTGAGTCCGAAGCTGCCGTTGTTAGAAACCATGGTAGTCCTGACCAATATTTTGTGCTGGGTAATCGTGAACAATGGTTGTTTAATTTCCGCGAGACAATGGCTTCACTGGAAAAGAAGGATTTACAATCAATAGTACGAGATGGTGAAAACAGCACATGACTTCAATGAACAAGTTTATTATCTTTTCCCGTGTTTTGGATTGTATACTAGTATGGTACAATCATACCCCCCTTCTCATGTTTATTTAGCGTTTTTCTATATTCTGCAACGGCGTTGCACAAAATGCCCTTTTCCCGTTTTTTGGATTGTATACTAGTATGGTACAATCATACCCCCCTTCTCATGTTTATTTAGCGTTTTTCTATATTCTGCAACGGCGTTGCACAAAATGCCCTTTTCCCGTTTTTTGGATTGTATACTAGTATGGTACAATCATACCCCCCTTCTCATGTTTATTTAGCGTTTTTCTATATTCTGCAACGGCGTTGCACAAAATGCCCTTTTCCTGTATTTTCGACGGTATAGTACTAGTACGGTACAGTCATAAATTTTTTGTCATGAGTATCAAGTTATTATTATAATGGATTACTTCTTAGTATAGTTTTGCGCGATACATAGGCGCTCATAATATAACACCCTTCGTATTTGGGATTCGAACAGCTATGAAACACTAACGGATTAAAGAGCAGAGTATCCCCAGAACGCAACGGCACTTTGATGCGGTACGTTGGGAAGACAAAATAATAAATCACTTCGTCAGCATGCACTCCCGACGGAGCTATGACTGTTAAACGAGTATAATACATGTCATCATCAACATGGCATCGAGAATGGTAATTTCGACCAATCGAAAAAGCTAATGCCTGTTTCCCAATGGCATTGAGCTGCGTACGAGTCAGAATCTGAGACAACACATCCATTTCATCCTCAACAAATGGTTCGATGTGTGTTAAACTATGATGCATATGCTTCACAATTCTCACTGTCGTGTGTTCCAGCTCCAGTTTCATGTTTGGTTTCACATGACTTTTGAACACGTACTCACCATTGTTGGAAGACAATCTTTCTGGTCTAACTCCAATGATAGCATAATCATCGTTGATACTGCCGCGCTTCTGACCTCTGGCAACTGTCGGTTTGGATCCAACAATTTCCGGAGCAAACTTTCTTAACAGTTTGATATTATTCTTCGTAGCAAGGTGTCGCTTGGCAAATTTTCTGGAAACTTTTGCGAAAATGCGCAACGACGGATTATTCTCGTCAAACGCAACAATATGCTCGTCGTTTCTACTATCCAATCTATCGAATTTATCTATCAACAAAGCCTGTTCCGGTTGATACTTTTTCTTTCCTCTTATTTTGCCACCCCAGTTTGTCTCCATGTATTTTCCTTTGACCACATTTGTTCTGTCTTTGTTTTTCAACGCTATTGTACTGACACAATCATTGCAAGTACTACGCCTATTTGTCCTTTCCTTCTTCATTGGTTTTATGTCGGACAACTTTGTATAAGTTTTATGGCTCGTTGACACCGGTGCTGCAATCCTAAGAAAGTTCGATGACATTCTCTGCTTTCTTCTTTTCTCATGTTTCCTATCTCTTATTTGCTTCATAGCCCGGTCCGAGAACTGATTTCTTGTCATGGTTGGAGTACGTGTAGCAATTTGAAGCCAATGATTCGTTGCCGTTAGTTGTTTCGCCCGTGCGCTTGTTCCTTGACACTTTTCGCTTGCCGCTTTTTGCTTGACACTTTTCGCTTGCCGCTTTCCACTTGCCGCTTTCCGCTTGCCGCTTTTTGCTTTACACTTTTCGCTTGCCGCTTTCCACTTGCCGCTTTCCGCTTGCCGCTTTTTGTCGCTGCCGATTGCCGCTGTTGTTGTCGCTGCTGCTTGGCGCTGCCGCTGCCACTGTGGCTGCCGATTGCCGCTTTGTTGCTCTCGCTGCTGCTTGGCGCTGCCGCTGTGGCTGTCGCTGCCGATTGCCGCTGTTGCTCTCGCTGCTGCTTGGCGCTGCCGCTGTGGCTGTCGCTGCCGCTGTGTCTGTCGCTGCCGATTGCCGCTGTTGCTCTCGCTGCTGCTTGGCGCTGCCGCTGTGGCTGTCGCTGCCGATTGCCGCTGTTGCTCTCGCTGCTGCTTGGCGCTGCCGCTGTGGCTGTCGCTGCCGCTGTGGCTGCCGCTGTTGCTCTCGCTGCTGCTTGGCGCTGTGGCTGTCGCTGCCGATTGCCGCTGTTGCTCTCGCTGCTGCCAATTGCCGCTGTTGCTATCTGCGGTTCAACGAGTTGTTGACGTTGTCAACGACTTTATTGGAATATTTGGTATGATAATTGAACAAAATGGGTGAGTATCTATTGATGTAGTACAGTAAATAATAACAACAGAATAATATAATCTACATGCTACCAACGTACACCGTTTGCTTCCTTTCGTTGTTGTTGTTGATTGGTGGTGTTGCTGTGTTGTTGCCGTTGTTGTTACCTTCGATTCTGTGTTGACTTCGATTCAGTGTCGCGTTCGATTTGTTGTATCCTTTGCACCTATAGGAAAGATTTGCCACACCAGGAAAGATTGGTTCTACCGATTCGTTGTTTCCAATCCCTTACGGTCCTATGAAAATGAGAAGAAAAAGAGAAGGAAGAAAATACATTATCAGGAATGCCAGAAGAAGTAAGATCATTGTCTTTCTCCTCTCTCATTCTTACCGTTGCGATTGCCAATTTCTAATCTGTTGTTTCCAATCTGTTATTCCGTTCCGGTCCTATGAAATAAGGAAGAAAAACATAAGTGAGGAAATACATTATCAGTAATGCCGGTCGAGGAAGTATTATCATTGTTGTCTATCTCATTCGTACCGTTGCTTGTTCTGATTCGTTTTACCGTTGATGTCACCGATACGTTGTTATTCGTTGTCGTTGTTCTTTCTGCTGCCGTTGATTTGCAGACTTGTAGTAATTCCTATGTCACGAAAAACAGGGACTTGTTCCTGTTGATATATAGGCAATTGATGCAGATTTTGTGCTTTCAAGATGTTTATGTAAGGCGGCCGTCCAAACAAGAATATCTTTCCAGCAACTAATCCCTAATCGAATGCTTTCTACTTCTTTTGCAGTACAAGGCTGTTATATCGGACTGAAATATCTGAGAACGGATCGTTGTGCTCGTGACATCATCGCCCTAAGGCATGTGACGAAGAGGGTCGGATCCCACGTTCTCGGACGGAGTGTTGTTGGAAAGAAACAACACTCTACTCAGATAAGTTGGAAATTGATGTTTGTCGGAAAGTGAAAAAAAGTGACCGAAGTTAGTGAGCAACATACTTTCATTGTAAGCTAACTACTCCGTACAAAGTACTGTTCGTGTCCGATAGATCAAGTATTCGAACGTAAGAATGACACCACCAGTTCCATACATTTTCTGCTAAGTAAACAACTTCGAACGTAAGAATGATATTGGTCCGTTAAGTATTATGTTTTTTTTTTTTTTTGCAACGGCGTTGCAACAAATGGTCTTTTTGGTATTTAGCGTGATAAGAATGACACCACCAGTTCCATACATTTTCTGCTAAGTAAACAACTTCGAACGTAAGAATGATATTGGTCCGTTAAGTATTATGTTCTTTTTTTTTTTTGCAACGGCGTTGCAACAAATGGTCTTTTTGGTATTTAGCGTGATATGGTTCATACGTAGTTAGCGTCATGGTTCATACGATAGTACTGGTCATACCAAAGTACCTTTGTACCCCACAAAATGCACCAAATCATCGATCGGACCATTTTTTTTTTTGACAACGGCGTTGCAACAAAAGCCCTTTTTAGTATTTAGCGTGAAAAGTTTCATACGACTGTACGTTTCTACACAAATTGCACCAATTCAGCGATCGGATCATTTGTTTTTTGGCAACGGAGTTACACCAACCAATGCCCTTTTCCCTATTTAGCGCTACTAGGTGTTCATACGACTGTACTTTTGTACACACAATGGAACAATTCAGCGATGGGGCCATTTTCCAAATTGGAAAATGTTCCTTTTTATCTTTTCTTCTTCTCACCTTTCATTCCACCCAAAAAACCCTTTTTTCCGTTTTTCGGGAACGGCGGTTCCAGTTACAAAAAATGGTTTTTTGATCCCAACGGATTCACAGACAAATCCCCGCCCTTGCATTCGTCGTTGCAGGTTTTATTTGTCCAATTATTGTGACGATATTGTTTAACTCTTTCTCAGGTTAGTGGTAGAACGTCTTTACGAGAACAAGGACACGTTTACGGGCACCTTCTACGTTTTCGATTTTTTGAGAAATGGTTTTTGAGACATGATTACCACTGTCGCGTCGCTACGTGAGTGGTGATATCTGGTGAAAGAAGTTTCAAGTTGTACTACTGTCCTTCTTTCATTCAATGTTTGCTCGTAACTCGGGTAAACTAGATTCACACAACAGTGATTCTCATTGTTTTCAAACAATAAAAAGATTGTCTCAAATACTGATAACATTTTACATTGCCAATGACACCTACGACTAATAGTGCTCGCAAGCGCGGTGCCAACCCAAATTCAAATGAGAAAACGCCTACGACTAATAGTGCTCGCAAGCGCGGTGCCAACCCAAATTCAAATGAGAAAACGACAAGTTGTAAGAAGGGTAGATTGAAAGACCCACCAACCAATAGTCTTGACAAACATGATACCGATCAAAGAGATCATCGACAGGCAGTAATTAATAACCTTACAAAGGCTTTGAAGGGTGAGTCATATGGAACAGAGGAGTTTGTGAGGAACCTCAGTCTTGAGGTTACAACATGTTTCACTGCATTGTTGACGAGGGTTTACCTTGTATCAAAAATTATTGAATCCGAACCTACACCAGATTTCAGGAAGTCAATGTCTACTACTAACTCTGCGGAAAAGAAGAAGGGGAAGGGAAAGAAGAAAAAACCCGATACAACCTTAAGTGACTTAGGGCCAATTCCCCATCAAATAAACGTCATGGTGGATTTATTTTTGTTTGAAATTGACAACGGTATGACTGGAGTGTTGAAATTGTTGAGCAGGAAGCAATTAACCGATCGATTCAATGACTACGACATGGCGAACAAGTGGGATAGGTTCGAGTCACTGTTGAAGAATGTTAACGACACATCAGGCGTGGATGCTATTTATGGGCGCAACGTCGTCAACTACGTTACAATGAAGAAGTACATGATAATGTACCGTGAGATATTGGT
This sequence comes from Pseudo-nitzschia multiseries, assembly GCA_037355745.1. Taxonomy (NCBI): domain Eukaryota; phylum Bacillariophyta; class Bacillariophyceae; order Bacillariales; family Bacillariaceae; genus Pseudo-nitzschia; species Pseudo-nitzschia multiseries. The sequence goes on from CM074783.1 coordinate 10,586,208, forward strand.
TTGGTACATGAAGAATGTGAAGTATCCACCTGGGTCGGATATTTTGTCTGAGGATTTGTGTTTCCATACCAAAGGCGACAATTGTTCTCCCAGTCAGTTGAAAGGATACGTCAAATCAATGAGGAACTTCTTGGACTGCCTTATGGCAAAGACCTCTCTACGTGTTTCAATGACTCATAGCTGCAATCAGGTGGACTTAGACAAACATTTCAAGAAGCAGCGTATTGAATGCTTAAAATCCTTACCAACAGAAAACATCGAGTTTAAAGAACTTATTGTGTCAAACAATAAGTTGATGAAGATAACGGAACGAGAGACTGCTTTTCAGGAGCTCATTCGTGAACATTGGTTACGCTTTCAAGGGAAGGCGAAAACCATTTGTACCATCATCGACATGAGACACGAAACCAATCCTCGACGCATTAAAAGAGTATCGGATTTAGTAAAATGTTTCAGCAAGGATGTTGGGATTAGTGACCCGACGGATGGAAGTGAGGAGGTATCCGATTCATCTTCTGACACAACCACAACCGTGTCAGAGTACAGCACCAGTTCCACCAAATCATCCAAGATTGGATGAGTGAGGCATACTATGTTACACCAAATGCAAGCATCCGTTTGTAACTTATCCATTATCCTTCATAGTTCTTTATTCAATCAATATTATGCGAAATATTGATCATGAAATTGCAGCCTAATTCGCACAATCATAAACATACTAACTAATATTACTAGGACTAATAAATTTTAAAACTGACTCAAGTATAAGTAGAAGATTTCTGGTCAATTCTGTTTCATGTAGCCAATGCCACACATTTGCACTCGAAAACTGCCTAGGAATCACTATTTGGGTACATGCAGCAATGCCAGAGGGGACTAAGATTGTTCTAAATCTCATACTGACTAAAGTATCAGCCAGTTTCTTGTCCAGTTTGTTTCATAGTCTACCCCATCCATAGTATGAGCAATATTCATCCTGAAATTGCAGTCAATGCCACTCATTTGCACTCTAAAACTGACTAGGACTCAATATTTTGGTACATGCATGTCCAGGGACAAACATTATTCTAAAATTCACACTGACTAGAGTATCAACCTGTTTCTTTTCCAGTTTGTTTCATAGTCTCCCCAATCCATAGTATGAGCAATATTCATCCTGAAATTGCAGTCAATGACACACATTTGCACTCAAAACTGACTAGGACTCAGTATTTTGGTACATGCATGTCCAGGGCCAAACATTATTCTAAAATTCATACTGACTAAAGTATCAGCCTGTTTCTTGTCCGGTTTGTTTCATAGTCTCCCCAATCCATAGTATGAGCAATATTCATCCTGAAATTGCAGTCAATGCCACACATTTGCACTCAAAACTGACTAGGACTCAGTATTTTGGTACATGCATGTCCAGGGACAAAAATTATTCTAAAATTCATACTGACTAAAGTATCAGGCTGTTTCTTGTCCGGTTTGTTTCATAGTCTACCCCATCCATAGTATGAGCAATATTCATCCTGAAATTGCAGTCAATGACACACATTTGCACTCAAAACTGACTAGGACTCAGTATTTTGGTACATGCATGTCCAGGGCCAAACATTATTCTAAAATTCATACTGACTAAAGTATCAGCCTGTTTCTTGTCCGGTTTGTTTCATAGTCTCCCCAATCCATAGTATGAGCAATATTCATCCTGAAATTGCAGTCAATGCCACACATTTGCACTCAAAACTGACTAGGACTCAGTATTTTGGTACATGCATGTCCAGGGACAACATTATTCTAAAATTCACACTGACTAAAGTATCAACCTGTTTCTTGTCCAGTTTGTTTCATAGTCTACCCCATCCATAGTATGAGCAATATTCATCCTGAAATTGCAGTCAATGCCACTCATTTGCACTCTAAAACTGACTAGGACTCAATATTTTGGTACATGCATGTCCAGGGACAAACATTATTCTAAAATTCATACTGACTAAAGTATCAGCCTGTTTCTTGTCCAGTTTGTTTCATAGTCTACCCCATCCATAGTATGAGCAATATTAATCCTGAAATTACAGTCAATGCTACACATTTACACTCAAAACTGACTAGGACTCAGTATTTTGGTACATGCATGTCCAGGGACAAAAATTATTCTAAAATTCATACTGACTAAAGTATCAGCCTGCTTCTTGTCCAGTTTGTTTCAGCACAGTGTACCCCATCCATAGTATGAACACTATTCATCCTGAAATTGCAGTCAATGCAACACATTTCCACTCTAAAACTAAGTACTAGGACTCAGTATTTTGGTACATGCATGTCCAGGGACAAACATTATTAGAAAATTCATAATGACTAAAATATAAGGCTGTGACTTCTCAATATGGTTTCATAGTCTCCCCAATCCATAGTATGGGCAATATTCATCCAAACATTTCAGAAAATAACACACTTTGACACTCAAAAAGTAAATGAGAAACACTAATTTGGTTACTTGTTCATACAAAAATCAAAAAACTAATAACCAAAATTTACGGAGACTACCCTTGGTACACCAGATCTCAACGGAGGAATCGATCCACTGGACACGTTCACCACTATATCAACAACCAATTATACGTGATCGGGAAAAGTTACACTACATAAAGCTAGTCAGTTTTTGAACCACATAATTGGTGTGCACCGTCCCAATATCTACAATAATAAAAAATTTATACAAAAGTAATACGTAGGACACACTTCGGACATATGTCTACGGGGGAATCGATCCAATGGACACGTTCACCTCTACCGGTATATCAAGAACCAATCTTATCCAAAGGGGAAAAGTTACACTACTTAACGCTAGTCTGTTTATGAGTCAGACAATTTATGTGCGTCGTACCAATACCATATTAAAAAAATAGTACCAAGGAAGTACGAAGAATACATCTTGTACACATCTCTATGGAGGTATCGATCCACCGGACACGTTCATCTCAACGATATATCAAGAACCAATCGCATGCAGATGAGGAAAGTTACATTACTTAAAGAAGCTTGTCTGTTTTTGAATCAGACTATTTGCGTGCACCGTCGTAGTGTTGGTACGGGTACGTAAAAATAGTAAGAATTATGCGTGAACGGGAAAAAGCAGCCACAACCAAAAACTGCAAGTTACAACGCCTGGAGAAAACAACAAATACCAACTTTATGATGCGGCGTGGGAGTACGAACGTTAGGTGTACTGTGGTACAAATAGGTGCATGACTGCATTACAAATGGGAAATAACAGGAAAATGAAAAGCAAAACACCGAAACCGACACACAGAACAACAGTTGTGCCAACCCGGGGTACTGTCTTCTCCAAGGATTACAACAAACAGATGCACGAGCTAAACCACGATGATGTAAACAACGACGGAAACCCGTTTCTATATCATTTCGAAACAGGATTTGATGCCTTGTGTGCCAAAAACGGACACTTGGTTAACACAATCCTTAGTGGATGCCAGAAGATAGAAGAAGTGCGACAAAGACTCAACAGCAAAAAAGGACATTTCGAGGAGGACGAAGCTTTGAACATTTGGGAACAATGCTTCAAGTACATAACCGAGGAAGTATTTCCCGACTACAAAGAAGGGAACACTGACGGGATGGACCATGTATGGGCAATGGGAGTCATTCTTGCATACATTACATGTGGTTATCCCGCATTGAAAACATCGGAAGACATTAAGTGCTACGACAACGTGGGTATTGGACCGGAAGTAAAATCAATAGAACGAGAGAGAATGATACAAGACGGTCGTACTTTCCCGGCAAAAAAATGGAGTAATCTGACACCGGAGGCAAGAGAACACATAAAAGAATGTATACATTACCACCCTGGGAACCGTCCTTGTATGACGTACATTTGGTTCAACAACTGGCGCAAAATGACGAATGAGGCAATCATCGAAACTGACAGATTGGAATGGTATTGCAGATCAAAAGACGATAACGAGTGGTACTCAACACAAGAAATATTGCCGCCAATTAAAGAAGAGAACATAAATAACAAAAACACGGAAAAAAAATGTACCAAACATAAGTGGGATTCGTTCATGAACAAAGCAAGAAAACAGTCAAAAAAGAAAAAACGGAAGGTAAAAGAAGTGACAAACAGGGGGGGAAAGAGCGAACAAGACGAAAACGAGTGGAAAATTGAGAAATGGCTAAGTCTTTACGAAAAACGTTGGAATTCGCCGGAAGATTTAGAGGAATATAACAACTATCCCGTTCCTTGTGGAGCATGGGGACGCGTGAAACACTAACTCTGCAACTCTGTAAGGATTCCATTCCAACAAAAAAACCAGGACAATATCAAAGGTATCACCGGTACAAATTAAGTGCAAAAATTAGAACGGAAATTATGTAAAATATCACCTTAAAAAGTCGATACATTAAAAAAAAAATACTCATCAGAAAGCAACAAAACAACAACAACAAAATTCCCTCCGTTGAACCTACAAATTGTGATCCAATCCATAATTGATTCAGGGGGGAGTGTCAACCACCCAAAATATAGAATTTACTGCAACGCCGTTGCAGAAAATTGAAAAACAATAAGTAAATAAATAAATACAGAATGATACGGTACCGTAGGGTAAGTACGGTAGGGTAGGGAAGATAAAAATGTTCGGGTCCGCGCCAAAATTTTGAGGACTCCACATTCCAGAATATCACGGCACGCTCGAAAATAAGATAGGCAGGCGACAGTACAAGAACAACACTCACAGATAGTACAATTAGTTGAAATGCAACAATTCCTTGGAGACAGTAAATCAAGAGATTACAGTGTGTACAGTAGGAATGAAAAAAACATGCCAAACGATTCCTACAAACAACATTATTATCATAAAAATAGCGCGCCAAATCAATCAAAGGAAAAAACGGTAAGTTGAGGTGCACGAGTTAACAAAAAAATAATGGTAGAACTGAGTACTAGTTGCAGTCCGGTGACAGGTAGAACCATTGTTACCAATGACACAAACAGCCCAAACAGCAGTGTATCGGGAAGTGACCGAACAAACACAAACGATAGCCAAACATATAGAACAACCAACAGTAGCAACAGAAATATTCTACAGACAACAAAAGAATCCGATAACGATAACTTGGAAAACAACATTGTCAAACACGTCAAAGAAAAAGCATTCAGGAAATTTAAATTCCCGCCAGAGATTACATTCGTGAAGGCGACGATATTCAAAATTGTAAAACAAGCAAATAACAATGAAATACCAAATACGATCGATATAAAAGACCAAAAGTGGAGTGGAATTTATTGCCGTGCAGTGACTGCGTGTAGGCACAATGCTCAAACTCTTGCCAGGAAAAACTACAAAGGTACGCAACCAACAAGAAAATGTTTGCCGGCATGCAATCGTTCATAAGCCATTCTAACATTTTGGTCGTATGAACACTGACACGTAGACGATAAAAGAAACAACCTGATACCAGATAGTTTCCCAGGAACGGTTCTAATCACAGACACACAAGACGTTAACTCAGAAAATAGGTACCAATTGCACGAAGACTATCGGCGGAAAAATTCACCAGAATTCAAATACTTCATGAAAAGAATTCTGGGAGCGGTGTCACCAAAACAGACAGACTTCAAAAGAAAATCAGTCAGAATGACAATCAGTAACATTTTCACCCCAAGCGATGAAGCTTTTGCATTGCTTTTCCTTTACAACGACTACGACTCGTGGATAAACACAACAAAGGGCACGAGGTTGAGAAAAAAATTCACTGACGGTAAGTCTGGAAATAAGGAGGGTTGGAGTAACGAGGGACAAGATCTTTACGAATACCTAGTAAGTGAATTAGAAGAACGAAGGAAGGAACAACAATCAAAAGAATTAGAGACGGAAATACTTAAAATGTACCAAAAGCAAAATGGCAATCGTAAACAAGAAGATAAGGAGGAGAACAAAGAGGGAAAAACACGGAAGCGAAAACGTACCTTGGTTGAGATTCTAGGCGAAGATGATGAGGACTACAAATTTTTCATGGAATATAATAAAAACGAACAAGAGTAATTGATGATATCAACAGCAATAGTAGAACGGCTAGTTCATTATTATTTTATGGTTTGCACAATATTGTTCCGGGTCTTCTGTTCGAATATAATACAATAAACAAGATAATTTCAAAAGGCTGATAAAATACTTTCGTATTTGTTACAAAATATGTTTGTTGTATTTCCGTATTTGATAAGCGTAGCGTGAATATTGTAAAATGTCGGAGAGTATTGCAAATGCAGATAAAATACTTTCTTATGAGTACAAAAATATGGTTGTTGGATTTTGATATTCGATAAATGTAGTGTGAGTATTGTGAAAGCAACGTAATAGAATACATTGCTGGTTATCAAGAAGCTTGTATATTTGGTAAGAAATTTGTATCAACGCTACAACAATATCAGTGTACATAGAGGATATTATTACAAAATATGAGGAGTTTCGTGTGGAAAAAACAAAAATTGAATGGCGAATAAATATTATCGGGGTAAGCATGAAACAAAATTGTAGAATAGAAAGATTCTTAAGCAAGCATGAAAAGGGGCTGGAAAAAACGGTGGCGAAAATAGACCTACTTGAAATTGTTGCGTGCAAAAATAGGTAGAGAATTATTTATTGTGCGCGCAACAAAATGTTTCGGAATATTTTAAAACATCGCACGAATATTACGAAAGCATGAGCATCGTTTATGTGACGTTGGTCCTGTGGTTAGGTTGAGGGTCTTCTTAGATCTAATGAACTCATTGATGGTGAAAAGAATTTGTAATTTGGTTGATCCTGCAGTAATCAAAGGGATTTTGATCTTGGTAACTTCTTGGGAGCCGTTGACTTCTTGGGTAATCTTGTACTCAATTTTGTCAATAGTCTCTTGATCAAAGTCATACTTGAAGGGAATGACTGAGTAAGACATACTGGTCTTCTTATTGTTACTGGACAATCGTCGGATCGGTTCTTGTTAGATGTGTAGTAGTGGTAATTTTTATTCGTGTAGTAGTTGAAGTAGTCTTTACCGGTAGAAAGGGGTCGAAGCGGTTATTCGACTGTTTAAACAGTGTCGTACGCCTCTAAAAAGGTACTAAAATAAGGTTTATGTATTTGTTAAAAACTAAGATTCAGATTGTGAGCTGGCTCTGTCAACTACTCCGAGGAGCCATTGAGAAAGCTTATAACAGTAAAGAGCCGTTGAATGGACATTCAACGTACATTGCAAATAGAGAATTTGGATATGTTCTTCATCCAGTCTTCAATATTGAAGACCGGCTTGCTTTTCAGATTTTCTTGAATCGTGGGTAATTTCAATCGTGAGCGTTGGAATACCACACACTGGTAACCGTTGATTGGATACAAATGGCGTCAATCCTGCGGTTAGATTTTTTTACGACGCAATAACGATGATGCTTGCTTTCATCGAACAAGAATCAAACACAGCACAAAACGACAACGTACTTTGAGATTGTCTACAACGAAAGTAATCCCACAGACATATATAAATGGATTCCTCCAATGCTGAAATCCTCGACCTTTTGATCATTGGAGCGGGACCGTAAGTTACACTCGATTCGTATTCGGCTTGCTTTTCGAAGACAGACAGTTTGTCTCATTGTTTCTGTTTCTGTTTCTGTTTTCGAACTTGCTAGTGTCGGGCTTACGGCAGCCCTCGAGGCCAGACGTCTAGGCCTATCGGTCCAGATCATTGACCGCAAATCAAAGCGTTCGGTGTACGATAGCCGGGCCGTCGTCGTTCATCCCCGGGTGATGGAATTGCTGGAGCCCATTCGAAACGGCAATCTCGTCGGGGAGATTGAAAATACCTCATTTACAGTAAATTCATTTTCTGTCTACGTTCCCAATTGGTTTAGATCGCTTATGAGTTGTGACCTAGACACCACCAGCATGGTCCAAACCCACAATCAAGTCAAGCTGGACCTGACCGGCGTGGACTGGGGCGACACAAAGTATCCAAATGAATACTTTTTGCCGCAATTCGAAACAGAGCGCCTACTCGAAGAAGCTCTGATTGCCGAGAGAACCAAGGTACGGTACGGAGTCGCCCTCGAAGATTTGAAGGAAGAAGATGGGATTGTCAAAAGCATACTTAAGGATATTGATACCGAGGTTCTTCAAGAGGTATCATCCCGGTGGGTCCTGGGAGCGGACGGAGGTCGATCAAAGACACGCGAATTGATTGGCGTCAAACTCCACCGGCACCGGTCCGACCTCTATTTTGTCGTCGCCGATGTCGTCCTAAAGGGAGAGATCCCTCTGGCTTTGGATACCAAGGGAGGGCACCTTTTCCCCTCCGGCCCGGTGGCCTTTATTCCCCTCCCCGATAAAAATGCCTATCGGTTAACCGGTCGGGCTCCGAAAGGAATCACCTCGAAGGATCAGGTGGACATGAACGAGCAATTTTTTCGCGATTGGCTGTTGGAATCGGCCGGTATACACTGTGAGGTCGACCTCGGCCCGTGGCAGACAATTTTCGAAATAACCCACGGGACGACGGATTCATACCGCAGGGGAAATGTGATGCTGGCGGGGGATGCGAGCCACGTCCACAGCCCCGTGGGCGGACAGGGTATGAACCTGGGCATGCACGATGCGAACAATCTGTTGTGGAAATTGGCCTGGTCCAAGCGGATTCTGCGGGCCTCGGTTAACGAGGACGACTACGGGAAAGCCAAGAAAGAAGTCGATACCATCCTTCACACGTACCACACGGAACGGCATTCTCTAGGCCAGGATTTGGTCCAATCCGTCGAACGTGTCACCCAGATGTTGGGCGCGGAGGGTGCCGTTTTGAAATTCCTCCGGAACGAGTTGTTCCGACTCATCTTGCCCAGCAGCATCGCCCAGAGGAATTTTCGAAAAGTAGGCCAGCTTGATCTAGCTTATCCACCCTCCTCCAGCTCCCTTATTGTTCCAGATTCTTCGTGGATATCCCACTACATTTGTTCTCCCGGACAGCGGTTGCCCAACATTGCCCTCAAAGATGGCTCTCGGTTGCACTCGCGCATTGATCGAGTTCGACACACGTTTGTCATTCTCAATGACGACGCCGCGGAATCTCCCTCCTCGTGCGGGGCCAAGGTATTTCGTGGTTTGGCGGCCAGCCAACAAATCTCCGTACCTACCATTTCCGAAACGGCCCTGTTGGCTCCACAGGTGCTACTGGTCCGGCCCGATTCGTTCGTGGCGGGGGTTGGCTCCAGCGCACAGGCACTCCTGGAAGAACTGAAACTTGCTGGCTTTTCCGAGACGGCTTTGGCGACCATGTGATTCTCTTGAATGTGGCACGAGTGCAATTCCATTTCAGACAACTTGCATTCACTCCCTGTTCTTTCCTGGCGACAATCCAAACTTTCTCGATGGGAACAATGCAAATGCAAGCCAATAAATCGACGTCCTTTCGATCTGACACTAGAACCGAAACGAGGAGAGCACGCATGAGATGTTTTGTACGAAACGGAGCTGGTTAAGGCAAACGCCAAAAAGAATCTTGACAGAACTAGATAAAATTGAACTGCGGAACTAGTTACTTTTCGTGGAAATGGCCGATTTCAACTTGATATTTGAACCAAAATTCGGACGATGAACATTCTAGAACTCCATGATATACATCTGAGTCAATCAGAACAAAAGGAAGTAAGTGCGATGACTACAAGATTCCACAAAGCAACTTACGAAACTATCAATACCATAGCAGATCATGATTACCTCGCCTGAAGGGGGCGCGGTGCACTATTTTTTAAGGATGAAGATGTTCTGTTTTGCTTAAGTATTCGAGTTGAAGACATCCATATTGAAATTTAAAAAATTGTGCGGTCAGCTCTCTAAAATAATCATACTACCGTATTATATTTACCGCAGGGACCAGACTATTATTGAGAAGATTCGTTCTCGCATAGATCTTCATACTCTAGAGCACAATGCCATTGAGCGGTAGTAGCAGCGATGACACGGGTCTCAGACTTGCATTCTGTGTGAAGAACAAAACTAACCATTGATGAAGTTGCGGCACGTACGTATATAAGTACTCAAAGTGACTTCGGCAAAGAAAAAAAGTTAAGGTGTTGGTTGAATGTTCAACACTACCTTGCTTTCGGGACGATGAGAAGCGGATGGACCAATTATTAGTAAGATGCAATGAGCTGGTAGAAAAGTCAAAATTTAACGCACGCGTACAGTAGCAGCACAACGCAGAATACCATTGCTCTTATGCGGCGTGGCGTTCAAGACGGCTCGTCCGCCTTCTTTCCAAACTTGCAGAAAGCCGAAAGATTGCAGAACAGAACAGTACAAAAAAAAGTAGGAAAAGATAAATATTTGCACACGTAATAAAGAAGTTACCACTTTTTTCGTTTGTCATCTTCTGATATGTCAAACGAAAGTTTCCGATTACACTAAACACCACATTCTTCAATCATCAATGCTGTGCTGCTGTGGAATAGATACAGGGGGCGAGAAGCATACCGAAAGAAAGAGCAATGATGCCGAAGATAAAATAAAATAAATAATATTGCACAATACTTCAAACACACACATTTGCTCTTTTTCTGTCGTGCATTGATCTAATGGTTTACCGATTCGGGCTCTTCGAGCGAGCATCACGATGATTTTGTCATCCATGCTGGCAGGTTGGAGACCCTTCGGACACTGGAATCGCGTACTTGCATGTTGGCGGCGGGAGCGGGAGCCGGAGCCGGAGATGCCGGTTGTTGGGAAGGTCCGTTTCCCCCGCTCTGCGCTGCCGGAGGTGCCGTGATGCCGTCGGGATTTGTGCCATACGGATTCGGAGTACCCACCGGAGGAGACCAACTGCCATAGTATTGCCGCGCTGCTTCTTCCCCGTAATAGTACGAGTACCTGTGGAATTGTTCGTAGTATGCGTCGGAAGCAGGAGCTGCTGCCGCGGCCGCGGCCGCCTGTTGCTGTTGTTGTTGCTCCTGTTGCTGCTTGTTCGCTATGGCTTGCGCTGCATAATATGCCTGCCATGCCGGGTCATTGCTCTGTGCGGAATTTTGGTCACCGCCGTTGATGTTGTTGTTGTTGTTGTGGTTCTGGAAATTGTTGGCATGGTGATTGTGATTGCGATACTGGTTCTGGTTCTGGTACCCGAGTCCTGGTCCGCCGTGGTGGTGACGGTTGCCGCCCATGTGGCCCATGTGGCCCATACTATTGCCCATGTTGCCATGGTTTTGGTGATGGTTGTTGAACGGTGAGCCGGTCATGACGCTGGCGGCAGATTGTTCGTGCACAATGCGTTCGATGTAGGTCTTGGCCATGTTGCATGCTTCTTGGGTCGGTCCCGTCACAGTAATCACCCTTACGTTTTGCCCGGGCGGTGGTTGCTGGGGAATGTCGATGCGAGTATCCGTCTTGTTTTGCAGCTGTCGAATGACACAACCCTGTCGGCCGATGCAAAGTCCAACATCTTTGTTTGGTACAGCGACTTGGACGCTCACAGCAGAAGATTGGTTACTGCTGGCGATCCCACTACCGGTGTTGTTCATGATTGCCTTATGAGTGTTAGTGTTGTTTGCCAATTTGCTCTTGATGATGTTGAGAATTTGTGTCTTAGCTGCCTCGGCTCCCTGTTCTGTAGGGCACGTGATGCTGATGGAGCGCAACGAAGGGTTTTCGGGAATGGCGGTGTGTGGGATTTGAACGGACGAGCCCGTCGATTCTTGGATATACTTGATGGTGGATCCCCCCTTTCCGATGACCAATCCCACATCGGCATCGGGGACTTCGACCGTGACGAGTTTGTGTCCCTCCGCGAGCGCCTCTTGGACTTTTGTGTCGGTGTTGTCCGTCCTGCCGCCGCTCCCGGGACCGCCTCCACCTCCACCGTGTCCGTAGTAATCGGCTCCACCGCCACCACCACCGCCACCTCCCGAGCTCGACGATCGATGCGCCCCACCGCCACCCGCAGCACGAACTCTATCGCGAACCATGGATTCTATGATTTCTCGACACTGGTCGATGGATTCTTGCTTGACTGCCTGCAGAGTAATGATTCGTTCCGTCTGCCCCGGTTGGAGTTCGTGTTCTTTCTGAATCTGAACCTTGCAGCCCGACCGGGCCTGCATCGAGCTGATGGTTTCGCCTCCCCGCCCAATGATGAACCCGACCACACCGTTGGGGATGCGGATCGATTCTTCTAGTATTTCGACGCTTCCGTCTGCTCCCGAACCTTTTCCCAGATCGCCGAGGACATCGGGGTTGCCGGAAATCAATTGCGCAACCGTAGCGGGACGGTACTCCGATTTTGGCCTCGATGCGCTGTCTGCCTGGTAATACGGCCTCGTCAGTGTCAAGGCCGACGAAGTGTACCTGTCCTTGCTGTCCTCGAGCGCCTTTCCGTCGTCTTCCGGGGGTGGTCCCTCCCGTTCCGCTCGTTCTCCTTCCGCTAAAAGCTCTTCCAGTCGGGGGGCGGCGGCAGCAATAAAGGCATCGGATCCCTTGATCGTAACGTGCATCGGTTCCAGGGGCATCCCAAAGATGGTCTGGGTCGTAGCACCCCGTCCACCGAGTTCCATTCCGTTTTGTTCGTCGCCATTAAAGTCTCTGCTGTTGATGCGAGTGGTCAGCTCGGAGAGGCGCTCCTGCAAGAAGCTGAAAAAGTGGGTCTCCGGCCGTTCTCTCGTCGTTGGGACCCAGACACGCTTGGTGGTCGGACCGGCGGGTTTTGCCGCCGCCGCTTGTTGCTTTTGCTTGGCTTCCGCCAGACCCGGGAGCGCCTCGGACACGAATAATCCGGGAATCGTGGATGCCGATGTGGATGTGGATGTCGCTGTGGATGTCGCTGCTGTTGTTGGGGGTGCCGAGCCCCAGCGTTTCCGTTTCCGCTCGGTGCGCTCCGTGCCGGCAGCGCTAGCAGGAGCCGGAGCCGATGCCACCGCACCGACGGTTGTCGCCGATGCGGAGATCGTAGTTGCAGTTGCGTTCGAGGGAGCTCCGATGCTTCCGGCTGCGGTTGCGGCTGCGACCCCTGCACCACCACCCCCTACTACGGCGCCGGTCAAACGCGCCGCGATTTCTTTGGCCCTCCGCAGGGCTTCCTCCGCCGAGATTTCCGACATTCTTTTTCTTAACTATCGTACAGTATTCGTATTGTTGTATGTGGAACGATTCATTCAGAACCCTAGAGGGATGTTCGAGAGGAGGCGGAACGGGGCAATGCGGCACTCCACACTCGGTTCAGTTTGTTGTCAAAGTACAACTGTAGGGACTACGAGTACGGAATGTACCGTACGGTAAGTACTCGTACCGGTATGGCTCTACCGGTAAGATTACGACCCCTGTCGCTCCACGAGATAGAAAAAATGATCCCTGAGTGACTTAGTTAGTGCCTGGTGCCTTGTTGTGCATGGTGTCACTGGTTCGTACGAGTAAATTACCAGTAATCTTACTTTTTTACCATTGTTTTTACCAGAATCGGTCAGTTGTCAGACTGCCTGACAGACCTGCCCGTGCAGTTTTAGAAAGTAGTATGTATAAAATAACCAAGTTATTTTATACTAAAAACTAATAATAACCCTAGTTATTGTTGATCCTGTCAGCGTAGCTTTTGTACTGACTCAATGGATGACCAACCCAAACCCGAACCCGAAGTGATTGCCACTCCCGTTTTTAAATCGATATGAAGAACTGTAGTAGATCGAACATAAATTAAGACAGCCCTACGGACTAAACGTGTCGAGCGACGTAAATTCCAAAAAATTTTCTAAAATGATTTCTGTTTTTTGATATTCAACTAAACACGACGCGCTATTCAATACTCAACTAAATGGGATCCATTTCCACGAGCGTTGGCACGGTTGACACGATTGGTTGGAGTGATTTGCAAAAGGAAACTCTAATTTCAAAAATGAAAAGCACATGATTCCACTACGTAACACGCAATATTACTAGAAAACAAGCTGATTCCACTTCATAATTTCTGCTTTTTCAACAAAGTGCTCATAATTTCTAATTTGGAACTAAGCTCTGCATCTTTTTTGGCTCTGTAAACTTTGCTAAGCTGAAAAATCTTGGAATCAAATTGAACATGGGATTCCTCCTCCACCAATCTACTAAACTGATGCTAAGCAAAACAATCTTCAAATTGTCGAATCAAATCAACCATGGGATTTGTCTGAACAATCAACAATCGACTCTCTTCTCCAATCAACAATCGACTCTCATCTCCAATCAAATTGACTCTCCTCCTCTGCAATCAAATTGACTCTCAAACGCTTTGCAACAACATGTTTGGTGGTGGTGGTGCTGCTGCTGGTGCTCTGCGGACCACCCATGTTGATTGGTTGTCAGTGGTGGGACTAACAAGTCTAAAGGACTTGGCCTTTCAAAGATGGATGTGGATTGTTGAAAGGGTCCTCTTTGCCTTCATGAAGTTGTCACCTTCTTCCAGTACTGCCTCTAAGGATTTGCCGGCAACAACTCTACTCTTCACATAGTCAATAATGCACTTGAGGCAGGAGAAATGCTTCTGGTCGGCTGAGTTGTAATGCTTTCTCCATTGACTGCCAGCACTTTTTTCAAGCGCTTCAATACCCCCAGCAGGGAAGTCAATGTCAGCAAAGTCCCCAAGTCCAAACCACTCATTCCACATCCAGGAAACCGTCTTGTGGTTACAAAACAACCTTGTTGTTGGAGTATCCGGCGGGTCGATTGTTGCTTCTGTTGGGGTTGTTGGTGTTAGTGTTGGCAGTTGAAACAAATGCATGTGCTGCAGGAAGTGGTGAACTTGGGTGTTGACAATGCCTTGTTCTTGTCTGAAGTCGGTAGCTGAAGCCTTAACCCTCCCAACATCCTTCCAAACATTATGGACTTCCAAATGAATGTTGTGAAGCCAGTCCCAAACCCCTGGAAGGGCAACGTCAATACTCCTTTTGATTGAGGTAGTAGCGGCTCCCATTGTTGCTTCGGCGATGACCTTGTCAATGAGTGTTGCTTGATAAGTCTTGAACAGTTTGGTTTGGAAGACAGGCAAGGAGAAGAGCCGGTTTTTCCTACCTTGGTGTATCAAGATGCTGGTGTCCTGCAGTACCACACATTGTAAATTGAGGAGGATCTCAAAGAAAGCTTGAGCAGTGGGCTTTGGGATGCTATTGATGGTATTTATTGCCTTGTCAAGGAAGGGGAAGACTTGATAACGAAGCTCTGGAGGTGGATCGATAGTACTTCTTGGCAAGAAGAACTCCCCTTTATCTTGCGAATGCCCAGCCAAGGCCCTCATGGCCTTCAAAGAGAGTTTGGAAGAATATTGGTCCTCTCTGAAATCAACGTTCCAATTGCCAATCATTTTGATGTATTGCAGATTGATCTTTTGCATCTCACATGCAACTGCACCGGCTCCTCAGCCAAAGTGAACAAAATGCTTCAAAGTGATATCCAAGGCCTTGCATCATGCTTCTTTCATCGTGTTGGCAAAGGCTTGGTCGGTGATCGACTCTCGATAGTCCCCCGAGTTATTACTACAATCTGTGAGTAATTTGACATTGAACCAGGAGGAATTATGTGCAAAGTCATATTGAGCAAGCTCGGCCGTTGAATGGAATTGTGCCATCAAATAGAAGCCCAATGCACCAATTGGACACACGTTAATGTTTCGATGTCTCATAATGTGTCCATATAAAGCTTTCTGACCATTCGTTTTCCCTGGTATTATTTGCATAATAAGGATCTGACAGGTATGTGTGCCTTTATCATATTTGATAAGGTCACACAGGTTGGACAGCTTGGATTTGAATAAGGGCTTGCTGCGGAGAACACCTCCATGTGTCATAAGGAAACAGAATCTGTCTCTCAAGGCTGCCACATGATAATTTGGTCTGTAACAATTCTTAGAGGACAAGAAATCCTCTATCTGCTTGACGTTTTGCACATTCATGTATGGTGAAAGTGCATGATCTGTCTTCTCATGGAATCTCATTCTTTTGATCTTTTTCTTTCGGACTTGAACGGCTCGCAGCAGTTGGGTGACTCTTTCAGAGCGGATGTTTTCCTTTGTAAGATTGTTGGCGTTTTGACTCCTCTGATGCCTCAATATTTTGAGGATGGAACACAAGTATCAATTCATAGTGTCATAACCTACAGGATCATGGTCCATCTCCTCCATCTCCAACAGGGATTCACAATCCATGTTGTTAATACTATTGTATTTGGCCATTACGGCCCCATAGTCGCCGGCGTCAAATATTTGTGGTGTTCTCCCCTCCATATACACTCCCTCTTGGGCTTCTGGCCTCTTCTACTTCTACAGCAATAGGCCCGATAGAAAAGGAAGCCAGATACCTTTTCTTCAGTCACTGTTTGAGGATAATCCAGGTAACCAAATATGGTTGTGCAAAACTGAAGGAACTCTGCCCCTTTGCGACCGTAGGCAAGTTGCATCTTCGCTGAAACGCCATTGAGGTCTGCCTGTTGGACGTGTCGTGCTGCTCTGGCAAACAGGCCACTTGTGTAGGACATTTTTCTTGCTGGAGACCAAGGGGAGTGTTTTGTTGAGGATGGATGGGTGCTGGTGGGTGTTGGAATTTTCAGGTGTTTAGCTTGTTTCTGTGTTTGTTGGCATTTTGGCGTTTTTGGCGTTTCATCGTTTCTTGTGTCTTTATGTTCAGTTTGTCAGGATTGAAGTGTATGTGTTTGTTGTGCTTGTGTTGTGTTGCTGCTCGGGCCCGGGCCCAGCGCAAAGTGACACCTTACAGCTGATTGGCTGAAGAATTTGGGTATTGGAGAGTCCGACTTGGTCACTTGGTCGTGCACATGGTTCGCACATGATGGTTAAATTCGGTTGAATTTGATTGGTTGGATTTACTGTAAAGTGGTTATAGTAGTAGTATGTCAGAGATTTCGACCGTTATGGTTAAATCACGCAGATTTGGCTATGAGGGGTGTCTGACACTGCTCTGACATACTAATAATAATCTCTCATTATTTTTTTCTTTGTTCCATATTTTCATATGGTAATATAAACATAGGATGATAATACGAACTTACGTAAGATACCTACCGGTACGGTACGAGTACCAACGGCCCGGATTAGAGTTGATCTGTCTGGGAGAAGCATCATCGAAGTCTATTTTTCTTGGCAACACGACTCGACGGATTTTTTTCTGTTGCATCATTCTTCGTTCGATCTGGTTTTCCATTTTTCTCGAAAAATAAAGATAATCATAATGATTCTGAGCTGATGCCCGGGTTTCCTACGGCGGTGCTACTGTACGGGTACTGGTTCGTGTACCACTACTAACTCGACGCGACATTCTGGAGAGGGTTTACCTTTTCTGGTACAGATCTTCGTACAATATACAGAGGCACTGAATCCTGCAGCCGACACATAAGGGAATACAGAATTGTAACGGTGCGTGAAAGAAGTGGAAAAACAAAGTGGCATCACGATCTACTCGTAATCTTACCGACATGCGATACGGGAAGTAAGATTAGCAATGTTCTTACCGTAATCTTACGGTGCGAGTACGAGTACCATACTCGTACATACGGTATATTTACGATACCGTACTTCAAAATTGTTGATGCATCATGATTCTCATCTACCGTACCGGTAAGTCTTAATCTTACATACGGTAGTACGGAGTACGAGATATTATTATCTCAAACAACCGTAGCAACAGAACATCCAAATTCATTCTCGATCCCGAAGGAACGCAGAGGTTTCTACTATTCCAATTATTGCATCACTTTTTCTCAACCGAGATTGATCGGTTCATTCGTTCTTTTTCTCGAACGAACAACCAAGCGGCAGCTGCAACCGTACCGGTAACTACAGAAAGTGGAAACAATCACGACTTAATTTTTGGGGAACGGGAAACGACTATAATTTTCGAAGATTGTTCGAGCCGAATTCAAACTTCGACGAAGGCTTTGCCGTTGCCAGGAAGATGAGTCACGGTCGTCCATTGAATAATTTTTCTTTTGGTCCGCCGGCCTCTTCGACGGAGGATTCCATTGATTCTGGTCTTTTGGACGACAATGATATGACCTCGGGCTTGCTAGCAAACAACAACAACAACAACGGGGACAGCAACAACAACAACAACAATGGGAACAATAATGATCCAACAGACAACGTGGACGAAGACAATGCCGAGAACATGGGCATGGACATGGACACGAACTCGGAGGATCAACGACACTCGAAGATTCGATTGATCATGAGAAGAATTGGCCCGCACGTAGCTTCTGCAACGCTGATGACAATGTTGCTGCTAGTCCCCCTTGTCATCTATCGAGCACTCTCTGACAAAAAGGTCGAGATGGCAGCTTTCCACTCGGCAGGTGTCATGGTGATCGGGACTCTGGTCATGTCGATACGCCTCATATACCTTCACTTCACACACTGGTACATGCCCGGGGTACAAAAGTACGTGATTCGCATCATTCTCATGGTACCCATATATGCCGTTCAATCCTGGTTGAGCCTTCGCTTTCATCACGCACGTATTTACATCGACGCAATCCGCGATTTATACGAGGCATTTGTCATTGCGAGCTTTGTATATTACCTCATCGAGTTGTTGGGTGGAGAAGAGGCCTTGGTGCGCACCCTTCGTCAAAAGGTGCGGGACGATCCCGCTTTGGCCGAACACTTGGGCGCGCACACCTTTCCGCTGAGTATCGTCCTAGAACCATGGGAGCTAGGGGTCGACTTCATGTTGCAATGCAAGCACGGGGCGCTACAGTATGTAGTGGCGAAGACGGGGTTTACGATTCTTACGTACATATTTCAATCCCTGGGTATGTATGGAGAGGGACAATTTGATTGGACCTCTCCATACCCCTATCTCGCCTTCTTGATGAATATCAGTGTCATGTATGCGTTGTACTCTCTTGTCAAGCTCTTTCATGCCGTCCAAGATGAATTGAGATATCCAATCAATTGGCATCCTTTGGGCAAATTCCTTTGCATCAAGGGGGTAGTTTTTTTTACTTGGTGGCAAGGAGTTCTGATTTTTTACCTTAAGGCCCACGGTGTCATTGGCGATGTTGGTTCGTGGACTGGCGACGAAGTTGCCAACGGACTAATTGATTATTGCATTTGTGTCGAGATGGTCATGTTTGCGATCGCTCACTCGTTCACCTTTACGTATACGGAATACTTGCCATCGACGGTGGAAAACGCCATTGTTGGATACGAACAGGGTCAGCAACAACTGCTGCCCAGAGAAACAATCGAAGGGAATAACGGTAACAACAACAACAACAACATCAACAACAACGATGATCATGATCATGATGATGATAGAGAACGTAGCTTTAGTGATTCTCAGGGGCCTTCCTACAATCCGCCAGAGATGCTTACAAGACCGGCGAAATTCAAAGACGCCTTTTGGAGTTCAACGGTGCCGTCGGAGACAATCCAAGACATTCGACGGTTTCAGAATGGAGTCAATCATGCAGCATCTAGAGTGATAAATCCTGGAATTATAAGTCTACAAGGTCTGAGAAGGACAAGTAATAGAAGCCTGCGAACCACTGACAATGACAATGGTGACGACGACGAGCCCGACATCCAACAGCATGATGTGTAATTTAACCAATCCAATTGATCAAAAAGTAATATTGATGTGTTGTAAAATAAGAGTTCCTACAAATGGCACTTTATCTCGAATTTCTTTTAGACTGAATTGCTTGGTGTACTACTGCATGTCCACCATCAATTTTTCATACAAATAACTTATTAGCATCGATCAATTATCACTCCCTGAAGGTCCAGTGAACAAGATTAAAATCAAAAAATACTATTGTCTTCCCGTGCGTTTCTCTCTTCGTAGGAGAGACTTTGCAGTAAAAGTCTTGTCCGGAGGGAAAGAAAATAAGGCTTCAGTGGAGAAACTGGGATTGGTCACCATTGTTTCAATAATACCGGAAGGAGCTTGAAAAAATGGTATCAAAGCCAACCACACAAAAATCAACAAAAATCTCAAATTAATTCAATTAAGAAGTCATTCGGGTCCAAAATAATAATAGAAATACGTCACAGTACTAGGTCTAACCAATGTGAGGTTCAGATTTCAATTACTAGGTATACTAGTACATGCAGTCAGAAGAGATCATTGAACAGATCCTTTTGATGGAGGAGATAGGTATAAAAGAACAGCCTTGGTTCTTGATCACATAGAAATCAACGTGATTACGAGCAATCTCTGCATTGCGGTTAGTTCTAGTACTGGTAACACATTTTTTTTATGTTGTCGTGACCTCCATTTCTTGTTTTCTGCATCATGATGGAATGTTTTGAGTAGCACATGGGACCCGGATCTTTGATGCATCCATTGATCCAAAACAGTAAGAAGTTGATACCATTTAGTACTAGGTCCTTGTGATTTGACTGAAAATTATTGTACCCATTTCTCATAGTACTATGACAAACACTCTAGAAGATATCAGGAGAATATTGTCACTTGAACTGCTTTCCTACTAATTGATGGTGTACTTGTTTGGCTTCTTATTTCTGTAGGGTCTGCCCTGGAAACGAACTTGAACCAAATTGAAAGGTAAATCTATGGGAGCAATTGAACACTACAGCACAGGAAGGGTAAATGATGATGCATACTACTGGGCTCCAGACAATTGGCCCTATTTGAATAGTCAATGATACAGATCAATATTGGTGAAATTTGAAATCATTTAAATTGACTTCTGAAATATTTTGCATTTTTCAATGTTGGTATTGGTGAGTACTAGGTAGTCTTCAACCAAAAATCACTGTATCACCAGATCAGACTCTCGTAGTGCTGTTATAAATTGTTTTTGCTGCTTTTTGCTTTGGCAAATAGACCAGTTGCTGATCTGGAAAGAGACCACTTTCTGGATAGGACCAGATAAGGTCACAACGTGAACTAGTCTTGCACTCACAATTCAAGATTTCAGTCTATTTCAAATTACAGTATCCATACTAAGATCCAGAAAACATGGCTCTAAGTACTTGGATCCCTTCCACGCAAGCAGTATGTCTCAAACAGGAATTTGGAAAATGGGAGCAGCTATCCCCAGTACATACCTGGGGCCTGGATTTCATGAACAGACTACTAAATGAAAGAACAGCTTTAAAAGCGGGTCTGAAATTTTTATCATGAGACAACATGAATAAAGGACAGACTACCCAGTATTTTCAACCTTCAAAACATGGTTATGACCTTGGTCACCAATAGAAAATCCTCCTCTTGTGATGCATCACAGAAGTTCAATATGAGAAGGATGATAGTACTGCTCAACGTTTTTCATACCAATGGATACATTGAGGCCTTGCCAAATTGCTGAGCTTTGATACAACAGGAATAAATTGATCATAAGAAGATACAAACTTCCCTCCTGTATACCTTGGCCTAGTCAGCACAATGACATGCCTGTCTCTGCGCAAGTTGTTTCTTCTACTCCTGATGTTACCATTTAACCTGACTACGTTCCATGACAAGTCCCGATACACCCAAGTTAGAGGGGGGGGGGGGGGGACTACACCCCACCCTTTGTGAGGACAAATTGGTATCTTCCCCCTTAACAGCACCAATACCACTGCAGCCCTGCCATTGGGTGCCAAACAGCAATCAGTCTAATTTTAATGCTGCAAGAATGGCAAGACACAAGACTATATTCAAAGCCCATAACAAAAGGGTCTAGAATAGGCACATGATCAAGAGAAGAATCGGAAAGAAAAGGATGACGAAGATGAAGTCGTATGAGCTTAACACGCTCACCGGGCTGAAAAACCTGTGAACTTTATTGATCTGGGGTATGGATAGAAGATCCGAGTGGTGAGGGATGACTCTGTTCCACCCCCATCAATGCCTTCTACTCCTCAATGTACACGACACCAAAGTCTCCCAAGTTTTAATTTGGTTTTGATGAAAGGAGTGGAACTTCAGCATGAGTAACTAGTAAAGGAGAGGAGGGATAGATTTAGAACTATTTTTACAAGAGATGTTGTTGAAGAGAACAACAACCTTCCAGAAGTAGTACAAGGAAGCCTGCAGCAAAATTATCACCAAAAACCCATCTAAAGCTATCAATTATTGAACTCTACAAAGAGCACACAGGCTTTGGGTGTCTTGCTGAAACGCATTGTTTGGGTCGTGGGTTAGCTACCTGCCTGTCCTTGCTTATTGCTACAGCAGCAGGCATGGCAAGGAGCACAATTAATTCTGATGAGGCTGCCTTGCAAAGGCTTTTTAGAAGTGGTAGTAAAACAGTATGCCAAGAATACCAGCAAAGGAGACATAAGTCCCAAAAACATTTACTCTAGAATTCTTTTGACAAAGCATTTGAATTCTGTTGAATTTTTACATCGATAGTCTTCGTGCAATTGGTACCTATTTTCAGAGTTCACTTTTCCGTTTTCCGTTATTAGAACTGTTCCTGGGAAATCATCTCGTATCTGTTTGCTCCTTCTGTTCTTTAGGTGTCAGTGTTAAGAAGATGATTGAGTTATAAATGATGAAATTGTGTATACTAGCACGCCTGATGTTGCCGGTTCTTACCTTTGTAGTTTTCCTGGCTAAAGTTTGAGCAATGTGCCTACACATAGTGATTATTTGGCAGAAAATTCCACTCTACATTTCCTGAACATTGCTTCCTTGATGTACCGGGTAATGTTTTGTTTCATGTTATTGTCACCGGTCTCTTCTTGTGTTGTCAGGAGAGTATTGCTGTTGATACTGTTGGTGGTTGTATTTGTTTGGCTATCATTTGTGTTTGTTGGCTCACTTTTTGATACACTGCTTGTTGGGCTGGTTGTTCTATGTGTAACAGCAGTTGTACCTTGCACCATCAGACTGCATTTTTTTTGTACCATTATTTCTTTGTTAAATTGTGAATATAAACTTACCATTTTTGCTGTTGATTGTTTTGGTGCGCTAGTTTTATGGGAATTGATTTGTTTTGGAGTAAGTATGTGGATTTTTTTCATTCAGACTGTTGCAAATAGCAGTGCTAAAATCATTAAGTGCTGTAAGTGCTTGATTTACTGCCTCCTGAGGAGTGCTGTATCATTATTTCTTGTATTGTTGCACTTGTGGGGGTGGTTGTACTGATGCCTGCCTATCTTTTGTTTGCGCGTGCCCTGATAATTGGGAATGTGGTGTCCTGAAAATTTTGGCACGGATCAGAACATTATGGTGTTCCCTACCCTATCAATTTGTATGTTCCACCCTTATATTGATACCCCAAGCATAGTAATACCTTATTCATTTGTTTTTAGGTAGTACATTGTATCACGGGTCGTAATCAAATGAATCACATTTTTTTGGAATGTGAACCCGGCCTCACTGTTGACATCTTATGTATTACTTCGTAGTATTTTTCCTGCCGTACTCATACGTACTCATAGGTAGTAGTTAAAAGAAAAAAAATCTAGATCCAATTCTACAGTAGGTGTGGTATCTTTGTATACCACTGTAGTAATCCAGAGTAATGTCCAAATTGATGAATGTTGAATAATGAATGGAATTTTTCCAACGGTGTTTCAGGAATCAAAATATTCAAGATTTCGAATTTTGACCTGACAGCCCCTTTGACATTCCACATGTAGTACTACCATTCAGGCAATTGTACTACTTTGTCTGAGAACTATTTCTCCACCCCCCGCGGGGTATCGCACAGTGCTTCCAAAACTCCCTACCTTATTTTCAAAACTCTCTGCCTTCTGAGCAGCGTGTACATAAAAAACCTTGCATGTTGCAGCGCTTTCCCTTTCCAGACAATGTCTTGTGGATCAATCTATGTATCATCGCCTAAAACTCAATCTCGACCTGGTGGGATAAAAATAATCAATTAAATAACACTTTCAGAGTTAGGGATTTCATAAAGTTGCCGGGACAAACATTATTTTGCGTCAAACTTATGCATGAATGATTTTCTCTCATCTTCGCAAAATGCTGCTAACTGTACGTACTTAGTAGTAACATACCATGAGTGCACAGTAGAAATACCACAATAAATACCCAGTACAAAAAACATGTACAAGTCTACTGGTGGTAAACATACCGCCTAACTTATGTTCAAGTCTACTAGGGGTAATAGATGGGGTGTACCCTGAAGTCTCTTCAAAAAAGAACAAGTGAGAAAACCCCAGAAACGCAGCAGAAAAATCAAACCTTGAATATGTTGTTTTTGTTAGGAATTCTGGTCTTTGAAATCACCCATATCGTTTGCAAGACCTTGCAATAAGCCTTCTTTTTCTCCTTTGATAGAACAGACCATGAAGGTTCGCCACTGTACAAATAGTACAAAATGACACCAGTTTGAATACCTACAGGATACCTACACGTTACTCTACTATCTTTTCGATCGGGAAGGGTACCGGTATTCAAACGGCAATTCTACAGCGAATGACACGAGTTATGAAGATATGAGCATTTGATGATGATGGCCCCTACGCATCTAATTTCCCTCCAATAGAAGGGAGGATGCAGGTATACATATACAGATAATACCACATTCAAACGCCAGCATGTTACTCTACTGATTTGCTGATTGGGAATGGCAATTGAATCGTGATCGGCGATTGAATGGTGATCGGACGAGGGATCCAATGATAGAGAAAAACGACACCAACCATTCTGTTTCACCTTTGATAGAACAGACGATGACGGTTCACCACCGTAAAAATAGTACAAGATGACACCAACTCAAATATCTACATGTTACTCTACTTTGATTTTGATCGGGAAGGGTATTCGAGCGGCAATTAAATGGCAAACAAGGGAGACAAAGATACAAAAAAACGAGCCATCGACGCGTCCTTCTCCAACCCATCTGTTTCCCATCCAATAGAAGGGAGGATGAGGGTGCGCATGTACAAATACTACCACATTCAAACGCCAGCATGTTACTCTACTGATTTGCTGACTGGGAATGACAATCAAACGGCTATTGGATGGCAAATTATGAACACGACAACCCTTCTGTTTCTCCTTTGATAGAACAGACCATGAAGCTTCGCCACTGTACAATTTGTACAAAATGATACCAACTCAAATACCTACACATTACTATTTTGTTTTTGATTGGGACGGGTATTTGAAGAAACACAAGGACGAAAAATACGATACAACACCAAGGACGGCCCTTTGCCTATCCCGTCTGTTTCCCCTCCAATACTTAGAAGGAAGGATGAGGGTGCACGTGCACAAATACTACCATATTTGAACGTGTACAGCATGTTACTCTACTGATTTTTTGACTGAAAATAGGGATTGAATGGCAATCGAACAGCTGTCGGAAGGACTACTACTATTTGGAGCGGCGCGCAACAACAACAACAATGGGGGGATGCTCCGCAGCAAGACACACGACGCCGTCACACCAACACGCAACAATAAACCAATATGACAACGGCGACGATGTCCAAAGAGTTACAAAGATATGGCAATCGAACAGCAAATGACTGATCAAAGTCACGAAGATACAAATAATGAAGATACGGATGAAATAGGCGATCAATACAAAGGAGGAAGACGAATATAGTACGGGAAAGTGTACAAAATCAACCATAATTGCTCAAGCTCTTGCCAATCGCTGTTGCTCTCGCTGTCGCCGCTCGCTTCCCACTGTTGCTTTTGCTGTTGCTATCGCTGTTGCTGTTGTCGTCGCTGTCGCTGTCGCCGCTTGCTGTTGGTCCCACCGCTTGCTGTTGCTGTTGCTGTTGCTCTCGCCCTTTGACGATTTTATCCTATATAAAATATTTTAAAATAAATTGAGGTGAGCATCTATTGATGTAAAGTAAATGATAACAAAAGAATAATACAATTTACCTGCAAACCTACCTAAACAATCTATATGGTCCCCCTGTTGTTTCCAATCGTTCCGTTGTTCTTAATTGTTCCGTTGTTCCTATTCGTTGTTCCGTTTTGTAATAAAAATAAAAGAAAGAAGGGTGAGAAACAAATACAATCTACAACAAACTGCCATCATTGTCACTCACTTGGCACTGTTCCGTTGTTTCCTATTTCCGTTGTTTCTTCCTTCCTTTCAACGTTTTGCCCTTCAACCGCGTCCTTTCGACTTTCACGTTGTCGTTGTTGCTGCTCCTACTGCCGTCGCTTTGTTGTTGTTGTTGTTGCTGACTGCTGATGTTGATTTGATGTTGGATCAAAAGATTTCTTACTCCTATGTCACTTGAACAGGAACTTGTTCCCGTCGATCAAATATATGCAAGGGATGCAGTTTTGTGCTTTTAGGACATCTCCTTCAAGCAACAAATCTCTCGTCACAATGCTATACTTGTTTCATTTGGTACAAGGCTACTCTTTGGACTTCTCTATCTAAGCACGGATCTTTGAGCTAACTGATCAAGGGATCAAGAAGTTTGTATCCCACGTTCTCAGATGGAATGCAAGCATTGTACTCAAATAAGGGTTAGTGTGATACAACCAATAGTAGGAATAATTTTGATGTCTTTCTTTCTAATTTATGAATGGAAACTGTATTTTTTTGGCCGCGACAATACACAGGGCCAGTGAAAATCACACTGTATTGTACACACTGATACTTCCTGCTTATGATAAGCAATACTATTATGCTTCTTCTTACAAGGGCTTTCTGGTTGCGTAGTATTCTTTATGACAGACTCATTGTCACAGTAGATATTGGTACGACTTTCTATAGGTATGCCCATCATTTGTAGCTTATATCTTAGCCCCTCAACCATTTTGATTGCTATCCTGAGCACAACTATCTCTGAACAGAATGTAGATGTTTCAACAGTTGTTTGTCTCTTACAGAGCCACAAAATAGGTGACCTGTTAATGAGGATAATGATTCCCATGTGTGATCTTCTAGTTGCTTAGTACACCTGTCAAAGTCTGCGTCCACAAAACATGAAGTGATGACCGATATGCCCCTTGGCTCAGGCATATCTGGAGGTAATAGTTCCTTTCCTTCTGGGTAAAATTCTGTCCAATCACATTCCTGGAATATGAACTCATCTACTTCTGGGGCTGAGGCATCAAATACCAACTTTGACTTGCTGGAATTCTTGAAGTATGCAAACAAAGGAAACAATTGATTGAGATCATGTCCCTCACGGGCTTGTGCAAGAAAATGAGACATAAGTGACACAGGCATAATGATATCCAGTCAACTGAGTTCACATATCCAATGAAGTATTCCAATCAAACCTTGATAATAGTTCTGTTTTTCTGGATTCAATTCTGGAGATGAGTCAATCTTAGGCCTAGTATACTCTGCACTAAGAGGGGATTTTGCTGTCTTTGGCAGTACCTTAAATGCAGAGTTCCCTGTGGATAGCTCTTCTTCAACCAACTTGATAGCCTTTGAAGTATACTTGGAAGAAGCCATGGTACTGGGAGATCCTCGTATAGTACATGGAGAATGTTGAATATCCCCCCATGCCCGAAAACATGGAGAAAAGTTTGTGTTTCTATACCAAATTTGATAACAGCTCTTTACACCAATCAGGAGAGTACCTTGCTGTTATGCATCAATTCTTGGATGACCTTATTGCCAAGTCGGCACTCAGGGTTTCTGTGAGTTAAACCTACAATCAGAATACCTAGACACATATTTAAAGTCAAAGTGGGTTCGAATGCTTAAAACCCATACGCAACAACCAAATAGAGTTTGTTCCTCGGAATGAGTCCCCAAAGTTTGTCCCCAGCACATTGATGAATGCAGCAAAACCATGAGATGTATTTTGTGAGGCAATTCAGTTTCTGTGGGTAAAATGTCAAGGAGTGTCAAAAAGAATATTTCTGACACTTTCACTGTGTCACCTCAAGTTTCAATACTTGTCACATGAAGATTTCTATGGATAATTCTTAACTGAAGTATTTCACAATTGCTTTCTCTTGGGAACAACGGTAGTTTTTGGGGAGAAGGTGAGAAAATGTGGGTTTCATCAAGACAACACCATGCTCACCAGTTCAGTGATCTTAAATAATTGTTGGCCATCAGTCTTCCACTTTGTCCTCCACTACAGTGAGGTTTTGACAAAGTTGTATGACATCAATTTTGATTTGGATAAGGAGAGGGTTTATCTATCAGCTGCCAAGACCTGCAAAGGCTTGGTTTGTTTGCCCCCCCCCCCCCCCCCAACCAAGACAGAATAAATCATTTATTTGGTGAAAGAGTGGTTGATCAGGAAAATGATTAATGTAAAGAATACATTTCTAAAGTATTTCCTCCGTTTCAAATTAATCTCCCTTTTAGGATTTTGTGTGGGTTTCATAATAACTTCCCTTTTCCGTGTAGAAATATGTAGAATTAGTACCAGAAAATAATTTTACGAATTTCTAATTTTTTAAATTACAGTTCAGCTACTATAGTACTAGTCCATTATTATTCCCTACAGCTAAGACATGCCGTCCATTGGCAATATTAGCAGCTTTGGCCGTAATGGAAACAGGGAGGCAACCTTCTCGACAAAGTTGGTCTTTACCCATGTGACGGAGCTTGTATGTGTTGTCACCGTCAACTGTAAGAGAGTCTTCCAAAGCACACTGAAGGGATAAGAACACATTGTCAAGCGTCTCCTTTGGTGACAGACAAAATGCTTTCTCAACGCAAGCAATGATGCCATCATGATCACGGACTTTCTCTTGCTTGTACTGCAAATTCTGAATGGAGTTAAAGAATCCCAAGTCCAACACGTTAAAGTTAGGGCTGTTGGGAGGTTGCACCTTTACAGAGATGTTCCAGCCATCTGTTGCAGCCTTCTCCTTCACAGCAGCTTGAACACTGGGTTTGTGTGGTTTTGCATTGTCCTCCTGAATTATGATGTTGGTGTGCCTCCCAGATCGGGGCCACTTCTCATAGATAGCGGGAAGAACCTTCTCCAGCATCATCTTCTTGTGCTCATCAGCATTGATAGAGTCAATGGTATTCGTCACTAGAGTACCTCTGGGACAATTTCACCTTATGGGCATCAGCAGCCTTCCTTGTAGCTTTTCTTTGAAGGCGTCCTGGGGAGGCTTGGTGCTGGAGAAGAATGTGCAGCACCGCAAGTCTCTTGTTGTTGGTGAGGTTTTGATTTGTTCTTCGGACACCGGGGGGAGCAACAAGCATGGTTGGAATGGGAATTGCCCAGCGCCGTCCTGTAAAATTGCAAGTGAAAGAAATTGTTAAAGATTGGTTGATTGTTGCTTTGGATGACAGATTCTGTTTGTGCTCTTTCTTTTGCTTTCTTTTGCTTTGGATATGTTGGTCCGCGTCATCTTTTGCAACACTCTCCCCCTATAGTAGCTGTAGAAGCGTACTTGCTTTTGCTTTCAATTGGGCCATCTTTTGTTGAGTATGTGAGTGTTGAGGTGTTGCAAAACATGGCGCGGATCAACAGGAGTGTTGCAAAACATGGCGTGGTGTGCTTAGCGTACATGTGTAGAAGTGTACTTGACAGAGGTACTCATTGATCCGCGCCATCTTTTGCAACCTTCCCCCTGTAGATGAACTGTAGACGAGTACCAGCTATGAGTACTTGCAATCCGATCCGATCCAAGCTATGAGTACGTGCAATACAATCCTGTAGACGGCGAGTACTTGCTTTCTATTCGATGACAACAGCGGTGCGTGACTTGATATTCTGCCGGTTCCGACAACAACAGAGGTGCTCAATGCTCGGCTTGTAGATCGCCCCCCCCCCCCCCCCCCCCTCCTCTCCCCATAGACGCTCTGCAGAAGAGTACTGCTGGTCCTTCTTTGGTCTTGCCTTCAAGTTCAATGATGACAGATGTGCTCAATCCAAATCTTTACATACTTAGTCAGCCAATGGAGGCGGTGCAACAAGGGGAATGGAGGAGGAGTTGCGAGTGGAAACACATGAAAATTACCATGTGAAAAAACGCGAGTGAAAATTGCTGTGTAAAAACACACACAAAAAAAAGAGCCCAAAAATGCGACGAAAAATGCAATGCACGATCTAAAATCCCCTCTCAGATCATTTTTTTGCATCAGTTGAGATTTTTCCAACTGGCACCCATGAAAATGGCACACGCTTGAGCATAAAATGGCTCTATTTGGAACACTAATGAAAGTACAAGAACGTTCTTACTGTTTATAACCCCTATACCCTTACACAAATTCAGTGTCTTAGCTTGCTTGTGGAAGTATCCAGACGTTAAAATGACTGGTGGAACTCTTTCAACCGGTAAAATCACTTTTGCAAGGCGTGGCAGGCCTTCTTCAAGTCCCTATGAAAGGCACAGCAATATCACTGAGATCTCTAAAGTTTAACCCATCATGTAGAGTTGGTTGAGGAGAGTTCAACCCAAAAAGAACGATCTTAATGGGTTAAAAATTGGTGTCTATGCAATTTTGTATGTGCATAAAGGGAGATTATTTCAAAACGGAGGAAGTACTATTTACCTCTGTGTGGGCAGAGGAGAATGCTGTTGATGATTCCTTTGACAATAGGTGCAAGACATTTGTTGAAAAAGCTTTTGAAGCACCTCACCCTGGGTCTTTTGTTTTCAGAGATGTTATGAAAAAAATTGAGCATTTGGTATTGAAGGAGGGAAGATATCTGGCTCAGTCAAAGTTTGCCAACAAAGAATATGAAGATTTTCAACGTTATGATTGTTGTACGTTTTCACTCCACCCAGGGGGGTGGGGTGGGGTGGGGTGGGGGGGGGGGGGGGGGGTTACTAAATGTCTGCATGTCAGATTTGACCAAAACCCAGTCAAACTGGTAAAAGGTTCCACAGCAATCCCGGTTGATGGCCCTTTCCATCAATCCATTGCACGGTTTATTAGATATGACATGAACTCCCAACAAAAGTTGCACCAACAGATTTTTATGGAACATATTCCATATGTGTTCTGCGAGATATTCGTTACTGACCCAGAACTGCTTTGCAACAAATGTGTTGATGAATGGCTGTCAAAACTCACTCTGTACAGATACCTGCCAGAAAGTGGAAACATATTCACCCCATTGACACCAAGTCTTGCAAAAAAGTTGGTGGAATGGGAGAAAGATGTATTAAAGGCAAACCTTGAAGTTTTATTTCTATCTAGAACCAGCAGGTTGCATACTGAGGGTACTGATCTATATTTGAGTGGAGTATTCAAACACCTTGAGGGTTCCAACTGTTTGTACTACACATTGTCAGACTTAGAGAGTTGGGACTGTTTCTTTGACAGCAAGGAGGAAGTGTGATCTTACAAATCCAAGATCAATTCATACGAGGGAGGATGGGTAATGTTCACCTACAAATGCACAGATGCTGGGGGCAAGGGGTTGGTACTCCCATGGTTGGTTGGGGGGAAACGATGCTAAAGTCCCTGCCAAATTTTTTATGTTGGAATTACTTCCCCATGATGATGATGGTAAGCCGCCAGAGGACAAGGGCAATGAGAGTGATGAGGGAAACATGGACAAGAATGGAAACGGAAAGGCGGAAATTGACAAAGATGCAAAGTTGACAAATAACGGTGATACAAAACCAGTGGCCAAGAACAGACCTGAGAAAGAACTGGTGACAAAAGAAAACTATATGGGAACTGGAAACGATGACAAAACATCAAAAGACCCAGGGAAGACAAAAGAAAACTCTATATAAACTGGAAAGAATGGCAAAACTTTGACAGAACCGGGGAAGACAAAAAACTCTCTCAAAACTGGAAACAATGACAAAAAATGCAATATCCAACCAACAATGGCAGATGGCACTTAGTAGTAGTAGTTTCAACGAATTTTTTTGAACTTGTCAACCATGGGAGCATGCGCTGATATTGAGTTTATTCCAATGGCAGTTCCTGTTTTTAATGAATGCTAAACTAAGCCCATGACACATCCTTCTGTAGTTAAGCTATCTTCCTCCTGTATTTAGTATGTCACAATATCTGTTGTTTTTGTTATTTTAGTCATAAATTACATTCAAAAAACAAAAACACGCATTTTTCAAAAGGTTTGGTTTTGTACGGTACGGTAGTCAGGAGCAGACTTCCGGAACACTGTTTTTTGTATGACGTTTTTTGATTGAGTGATTCCCACCAGATGAAAACGAAAAAATTAATATAAAAACACATAAAAAGTATGTGTTTTCTATATAGATGTATCCACTTCTTAATGAAATTTGTCACTCGAGGTGTGTCTGTACAGTTTTTATTCACTTAACTAACACTGAATAGATTTCAACCGAATCTAAAAATCAAACATTGCACGTACAAATATCTTGGCTTAGAATCAAATGCACCTCCACCGTCCGAGTACTTCAAAATCCTTAAGTGGTAAAAACGATTACACTTAAGGCTACAAACGAAACAGGTTAATCGATTTGGTCCATTACACCAACAAAGACCGAATCGATAATTAAACACTTGGAACTCATATGTGCATTATTTAAAAGAGTACATATAAAAGCCCATGAATAAATTACTTATTGCAATCATGAAAATCAATGCCGGTTCGGAATGGGCCTCATTTATTCCATATATCATGATCAAACAAAAGGCCCATCGAATACACTACTTAACCTTGCCGGCCAGCCTTGCTTGGCAAAATAGGCGGGTACTAGGTGGCGCTGGTAGTGATTAAACAGACAGTTACTGTTTCTTCTTCCGGGATCCAGAATTCCAAATTTGGCAGTTAATAAAAGTATTCGTTGGTTGGGTTCACTTCGCATTCTATTCGCTTTTATCTGGTGGGAATCACTCATTTTCCCGTCTCGACTTTGTTGTTTTGGGATTTACCGTACCGTACGGTATTGGGTGATTCCCGAAATACTTTTATGTACTACATAAACACGAAATTTTCTACTTAACCAGTCTTAATGTTACAAATCATAGTCGACGTGAGCTCACGTTGACTATGATTTGTAACCGTTACACTTTTTATAAGGGAATCCACATGTTCTTGTTTCGGAATCCACATGTTGTTTCGCGCATGCTTGTTTATGCATACATTCCAAAATGAGATTCCACATTCCAAAATGAGATTTATGCACTTTCCCGCCAAAAAAAGTATGTACAAAATTTTCATTCCCGAAATACTAAAAACAGAAATTGATGTACGTTACAAAAAAGTATTTCGGGAATCACCCATTGAGGTACGAGTTTAGGTGCGAATGACGAAGAGACAGAGTAGGCCTCTGTAGAATTTGTACTGTAAGCAAAACCTTGAATTAACACTCATGATTTAAATTTGTCTCATGACTCATTTCGAACCAATTTCGGACCGATTTGTTCGAAATTTCCGAGACGCACCTCTATTGCAAAAAACTTGAAACTCCTCTCACTTCTTTCCTTCCTAATCCATCTAATTGCAACTGAATAACAAACAAACAACATATACTAATTAACAAAGTAATTCAATTGCACCACACTGGGGGGGGGGGACGCGATTCAACCATCGCGCCGTCGTCGTCGAAGAAGGGGCGAAAGAACAACAAGAAGAAAGGGCAAAAAACGACGACGACGACGACGACGACGTTGTTGACGCCCATTACACTGCTCTAAGCTCCAAATCGCGCGTCGCTTCCACGCCCCTTGTTGCTTGCATCCTTTTAATGTATTCAATCTTCCCATCATCCAGGGCTGCTATCTCCAGCATCTCTGGAGTCACCTCCTTAATTGTTTGAACACACTTCTCTAATTTCTCTGCCATAGCCTTCCCCAATTCTGTTTCTTTCATTTTGATCTCATCTTTCTCCAGCCGCTCCAATTCAGCGCCATCGCGCTCCTCACTCCACTCGACCTCGCCGACCGGCAGATCATCCTTGGCTTTAACTAGAGCAGCAACAACATGTTCTTTTTTCATTCCAGCAGCAACCTTCTTTCCAATCTTCCATTCATACACTACCTTCAATGCTTGCAATCCTAGCCTAGCGAATTCGCCCCCACACTTTGCAACTAAGGCCTCAGCTGCTCCCTTCTTTGTTGCAAAAGCAGCGGCGCGCGCCTTTCTAGTCTTCAGTATGGTGATTTTGTTCAAGCGTTCCTTCAATACCTTCGCTTTCCAAACGTCGTATGAGTTAGTCACGAACCCGCCCGTGATTCGAAATTTCTGTCCTGCTGTCTTTGCCGTTGCAATTTTCAATATTCGTTCCTTCGAACCCGGTTTTGTAGACGCAATCTTGTCTTTCCCGTTGTTTCGCGGTGCTTTTGCTAGCAAATGCTTCACCTTTCAAACCATACTCAGTTAGATAGTTTACTGCGCTGCTGTTGCGAAGTTCGAGGTCAAGCAACTTTGCCGTCATTGGATCCGCTGTATGGTCTACAGAACCATCCAGTAAGGTCGTCACCTCACGAGCTACATTGCGATTCTCTAGACATTTGCGTGTAAAAGGGACGATGCCGATGTGGCGCCAGATAGCCTTCGATTTTTCCACAGAAAAAGCCTTGTAGTATGCGCTTGTCAACGTGCAAGTTGGTGTCTCCTGTCCTCCAAATACGAGCCTCGGAATATCGTCTGATCGCATTGTGAGTTTTCTTGCAAGCCGCGAGTTGTTCAATTTTGTCTTGTTCTTGCAGAAAAAAAAGTTTTGAATGGTCCGTAGTTCATATCTGTTGGTTGCCAAATATGAGTCGTATTTGGAACTCCGGTGAGTATGTATAGTCCTTCTGCTGCTGTAACAATCTGTAGGTCATCATCTTCGCGTCCCGGACCCGAATCTACCAGCATCACTACTCGCTTTCCAGGAATGGGGGCAAGGTCTGGATACAACGGCATATATGTATCCTTCACTACCTTTGTAAACTCCGTACCATCCATTCCAGCACTGGCGTTACAGTTCACAGTACTCCACCGTTCGGTTGGTTCGTTGAACCCCCATGTTCCGGTTACCGTATTGTGCTCAAGCTCTTCCAAAAACGAATCCTGAATCCTCTTGTTTCCATCATCTTTAGCCATACTTTTCAACTGAAAATGCGGGGGGATGGGATCGCCCGAAGCGCAACTCCCACAGATAAGAGTTATGCGGTGACTACTCTTGTTAGCCCGGTTTGCACCAACAGGTAGATGTTTGCTGCTTGGTCCATAGTGTGTCACGGGTCGACCGCCGGACTTACTCGTGGTCGTATCGAGTGACAGGCCCGTTTCATCCACGTTGAGTATCCTTCGAAGTTGTTCAGGTGGGAAATAGAGCTCTCCTTCGTGTCCTGCAGCCGTCTCCTCTGCCGTTGGCAACCGTGCAAAGCCCATTTCGAGAAAAAAAGTTTTTAGAGTTGTAAACCATTGGTTAATATTTTTACGCGTTGCGTACGTTGCCCGGCGTTCCTCCATCTGCGAATTCTGGTTTGACACTTCCACCGCATTTGCAAACTTAGGTTCCAAGCGCTTGAATAAAGAAACAGAGTCGGTAAGCGGTGCTGGAATAAAACCGGTAGTGATGCATGCCGTCAGCTTCTGAATGACCATCTGACGATTTGGTTTGTCCTTCATCCGAGCCGCCGTCAATGTAACATAAGTTTCAATTGCTTCGCCAAGAGCATCCTCCACCGCGTCTGGAAGTACTGGCCGCCGGCCCCTCCGTGGTGGACCCTTGAGTCCTTGACGAAGACAATTCCGCAATGTGACTGGGTTGATGTTCGTACCATACGTCGTATTTACCTCGTCACAGATAACCGTTGATGGCACCCGTTCTACTCCCTTGGGGAGCTCCACCAACTGCTGCTGCTCCAACTTTTCCTCTGCTACCCTCCAGGCATGATTAAATCGAATCCTGATAGCTTGCTCATTTGCTTTAGAACATAGGGCTTGGTGGGGAGTCCTTCTTGTTTTTTTCAAAGACAATGGAGTTGGAGTTAGTTTCTTCCTTTTGCAAGGTGGGGGGGGGGGAGTTTTCCTTAAACAAAAACGCTGCTGTAGACACTGTTGTGCTTCCTGCTGTGCTTCCTGCTGTGCTTCCTGCTGGCGCTGCTCCTGTTGCCGGCGCTGGCGTCGTCGTCGTCGAGGATGTGCTTCCATTGCTGTTGCTTGAGGCCGTATGGGCTCTTTTGTTGTTGTTGTCATTCGTCGTTTTTTTTTGGGTGGGGGGATCCAACAGTCCACTTGGATT
This sequence comes from Pseudo-nitzschia multiseries, assembly GCA_037355745.1. Lineage (NCBI taxonomy): Eukaryota > Bacillariophyta > Bacillariophyceae > Bacillariales > Bacillariaceae > Pseudo-nitzschia > Pseudo-nitzschia multiseries. Next base: position 10,622,221 of record CM074783.1, read on the forward strand.
GGTTACAGTTGAAACGCTGGTACCATTTGATCCACCACCAACAACAGCAGGGGGTGGTGGCGGCGGCGGCGGCAGGTGGGGGAGGAATGGGGGCAGCCTTCTTGTTTTGTTGTTCTTCCAGGAGTTTTGCCTTCTTCCGCAATACTCTCTTCTGTAGGGAGCGATTCTTGCTCTCTTCCTTTGTAAATCCCGCAATTAACATAGCAGTTGCTGTAGTGATAGTACCAGTGTGGGAATGGTTTAGAATAACAGCCGCGTTATTTGTTAACTTGCAAGGGGGAAGGGCAGCGCCGTTTGCCACAGCGCCAACTGTGTGTGTTGTTGTTGCTGCTGTAGGGGGAGTTTTTTGGCCCTGGGGGGTGTTGTTGTTGCTGGAGTTGTTTTTTTCGAAACGACCAGGAGGATCGATCTGCAACTTGGGGGGCATCTTCTACTTGATAAGTATCGATTTATCCTGTACTGGCGCTTGCTGGTTGATGCCGCGAGCAGGGGGATCCTTGTTGCTGCTATGGGGGGATTTTCGACGTTGTTTTTTGGGCCCTTGGGGGTGTCAGTGTGGCTGTGGCTGTTTTTTTAAAATCGACTGGGAGGATCGAGTCGCAACTTGGGGGTCTGCTTCTCCTTGATAAGTATCAATTTACCCTGTAGTGGGGCTTGCTTGTTGTCGGCGCGAGCAGAGGAATCCTTTTTGCTGCTATGGGGGGATTTTCGACGTTGTTTTTGGCCCCTTGGGGATGTCAGTGTGGCTGTGGCTGTTTTTTTAAAATCGACTGGGAGGATCGAGTCGCAACTTGGGGGTCTGCTTCTCCTTGATAAGTATCGATTTACCCTGTAGTGGGGCTTGCTTGTTGTCGGCGCGAGCAGAGGAATCCTTGTTGCTGCTATGGGAGGACTTTGGGAGTTTTTGCAGTTTTTTGCCCTGCCTCGTCGACTCGGTGTTGCTGTTGTTAAAGCTCTTTTCTCCTGTAGGACGCGTCCAATCGATCCGAAACTTGCAGGTCTTGTTGATCTTGGTATAAGGAAGGTAACCCTGAGTAGCGAGCGGCCGAGGTGGTATGGTTAAGGAATGGTTGGGTTGAGACAGCTTGGTATGATGAGGTTGTGTTAATGGAGTTTTTTTTCAACTTTTTGTGATTTTCTTGACCGGAAGAATCATAAAGTCGGAAGGGGTTCCGGCGCGCGCAACCCCTGCAAATTGGGTATCTATGGAGAGCTCTTGCGCTTGCCAATTCTGGTGCGGTGATTACTTTGGTAGAGAAGTTCCAGCTGGAGAGAAAGATCGATAAGACTAACAAGACCAAAATCGATGCTTCTAAGGAGGGGGAACAAAAAAAAGCTGTCTCAAATTGACTGCTCCGATTAACACTTAAACTCGTACCGGTACGTCATCTGAAAAAAAAATTGAATTTTTCGGCGCGCAAAAGGGGGGGGGGGGGGGGGTGGACGTTTCTGCGTTACCACGCTTATTTTTCAGACAAACATTTTTTGAAAAAGGATAAACTGTATGCGGTAAAACGAATCGAACGCTATTGAAATGCCAAATAATGTTCACAAAAACTGCCGGAGCAACTACGTACCGGTAGAACCTACGTACTATGTGGATTGTACTTCGCAGTCTGTTCCTTTCTGTAGAAAACATTTTGGGAAGCGATGATATTTATGTGTAAAACTGGTTTGGTCTTATCTTTTTGGGAGTACATACTGTAATTCAATGTATAGCCTCTCCGTGCAGCTTATCGAATCATCGAATCAGCGGTAATTGCATTAGTCTCATTAGAGAAACATCCTTAATCATTCCATTCTACACATAGTGGCAAACAGATTTATCCTACCGTACTCTACCTGTATGACCTTTAATACAAGAATTCAAAAAAAAGTCGCGAAGAATCACATTTTTGTTTATTGTGTGCCGAACCCTCCAGAGATTGAAATTGTTATGTCGTCTGAAGATCACAGGTCATAATTTACTGGCCTAGATCCCATCTACCGGTACGAGTCCGTACTCGTACCTTACCGAAGGTGTCGACCAGTTCTTTTTGAAGGCCATCTTGAATGTCTGTTGGTACAATATGGCGAAATAGCCTACGGTACCGGTACTCGTAAGACTCGTACCCGTAGTTTTTGGTGGCATCTGAATCTGGTGGATGCTGCCCATTCACATGCTGTAACTCGATCTACCGCGCATGTACCTTATCGTATGGTAGGTAAGATTCCCGTACCTGCCTAAATTAATGTGCTCAGAATTACTGCACTTCCAACCGTACCGTTCATACTCGTACCGGCAGGATCTTGTGATTCATCCAATACAAACTACTCGCTCGTTCTGTATCAACCTAAGGTTCGGTACTATTTTTGACGTGCAAAACGAAGCATCATTCCTTTACTGTTGTACGGTAATTATGTACCGTAAGATTACCAATAAGGTTCAAAAGTGAGATAACGCACCACCCACTTTCTTGGGCCACCAACATAATCGTAGCCCTCTTGTCACTTTCATTGATTCTTGTGGTGTATCCGTATCGCAGTATCAGTAATTATTTGTACACCACTGTCACTTGAAAAGTAATAAACGCTTGTTGACTACACAGACTGATATCAACTGTCAGCGAATTGAATTTCAATATGGACTTCACCTCGCGTTATTGTCGAAGACGGGTAGAAGGGTCGATGACCTGCCCAAGTGCTTCTGTTGCGGTTAACTGCTGTCAGTTGGCTTGCTGCATTCCAACAATTCCAGCGATAGATTTTCCTATTAGCCTTCATCCCGACTGGATGAGCAATCTTGTTCAGAATGTCCCGGATATTAATTTGGGAAACATTATACTCCCGGGAACTCACGACTCTGCGTCGTACTCTATACCATCCTACAATTTTTTCTCCGCTGTTGCGAGAACCCAAAACGTTACCGTGCTAGAACAGTTGCACCGTGGTACGCGCTATCTTGATATACACATAGCCGGATCCGGAAACGATGTCTACTGTTTCCGTGGATGCATGAGAGGGTGCCAGCTCAAGCGTATTATTGATGATATTCATCTATTTTGTCAAGATTTCCCTGGTGAGTTTTTGGTCATCAAGGTTGTGGCAGAATACGGCCGTTCTTTCGATCCAAAGTTAAAAAAGAAAGCATTGGACCTGATCCAAATGGAACTGGGGGAAAAAATGTTCAAAGGAAGTACCGTCGATGAACTTTTGGAGACACCTGTTAAGGATCTGACAAGCAAGGGTATCCAAGCATGCGTCATCCTCCATTCTCGAATCTACACGGATTTCGCTGTTGGCGGAATCGAATACAACGCCGAATATGTCAGTTCGTACTACAACTGTTTCAATGCCGATGAATGGTTGGTGGACAAGAATTATTAGTAAGTAGCTTTGCACCAGAAAAACAATTTGTATCTTTGGAGGGGTACCGTACGAGTATTACCGAGTACCGGTAATTTGTATCTAATTCATTTAATTCGCTTTTTTGCAATTTAGCCCCACCAAGGATTCGAAGAAATTGTTTGAATGGAATCTTGACATGGTCAAGGCCGAAGGGAAGAAAGGAAAACTTCTCAACAACCAATTCGTCCTCACTCCCAACGTTGCACATGTCGGCGACATCGTTAAACTAGCTCTTGGTTGGGCCTCTCTGCAACCTGTCTACTTGGCGAATGATCTTTACAAGCCACAAAAGCGACACGGAGCTCCGATTCTTCATGAATTTTTCGCTCAAAATCCGGACGAGAATTGGAATTTAGTTTCTGTGGATTATGCTGATCTTACCCCAGCTATGATTAGCCTGTTGGTCGGCATGAACTTCAGTGATTTCACGATTATGTTGGCCACCGTTCAATACGGCAACCCGAACTTTTACCGGCCATCAATGTCTGTGACCAGCAAAGTCATCGCTCACGTTATGCGTGGCAAATGCTTGTTCTTGAATGTTGGGAAGGATTTCGGAAGCAATTTTGGCACTTTGACCCTAGCTTACCGTGTACAGGGCAAGTTTTATTCCATCGTTATTCATTTTGATGGCTCATCGGTTATTGTTCTGAATGAATACAACCACATGCAAGCCGGTAGTAAGGAAATTGTTATCGAAGAAGGAGCTGAGGAGGGAAGTATCAACCCCGGTGGAGGTGGCACTATCATGACATGGTCGAAGGATGAGGACAACGGCGGTGAGATTGGCTTCGATTTCGATTCCCCGTTTTAATGCATCAGTGTGTAATGACTTAATTATCTATTTATCAGAACGGGAGAACAATGGAGGAGGAAGAATGGGGGATCTCACGAAGAATCCAACAAAGTATGAAAAAAATCATCAACATTAGTAGTGCGGTATGTAAGAAATCAAGACAGTTAAAAAATATGTACAGTAGCACAGATAGCTTGGTGTTATGTTTCCTAAATTGCGACAAGAGATGTTCGAAACTTACTCATACTTGTACCGTACTACAGTGTGTGTAGGCAAAGAATAGCTGGTAGTGCATTACAATTTTTGCGTTGTTATTAATAACTCGTAAGTTATTGAAGCCGGATACGCTCTTTGGAGAATTTAGAACAAGCAAGGATAGGGTGCCGTAGATAGGATTGTACTGCAGCTCCCGCACTCTGGCACGTGACGTCGAAATGAAATAGTCTTAGCTCCTACTACTGTAGTGTATGTGACGTAGTGTAGGCAAGGCTCGCTGCTAAAGCTACCGTTGCAATTAAAACCGCAGCTTCTTTCATAGCTTCTTGTTTCAATATGGAGTTTAAGTACTAGAGTTATTTACACGTACGAGCTGAGGGTCTTTGGACATAGTTCATTGGAAACATGACTATATTCCCTTCTCGTGCTGTTGTTTCTTGTGCAAACCGATGTGTGTGTTTTCTCGTGTTAATCTCAGCATTTCATTCAATTCCTATTTGCACAGGTTACTAAACCTTACTCTTTTACTCATGTATGGTATTTTCATCAGTCTTGATGTTTGGCTTGTGTTAAATGGCCTGGCTTTTTAATCACAGGGGTACACATGTTATTCATCATACTACTGGTAGTAACACCAGTCTTGTCATCCATTGTTAGTAGTTACCGGTCGCAATGTTACATTTACCGATGCATATGCTGGGTAGTGTTCTATTTTCCTGTTTGTCTATTTTTTACATAACTTATTGTTTCACTATGGTGCCAACACATTTCACTTTCCTGGTAGCTTACCTGGTTGGTGTAAAATTGCCTTTTCATAGGTATCTGGTTTTATCCTAACTGGTTTAGTGTGAGTTGGACTTAATATCTCAATGCATATGTTGTCGGTCAAAAATACACCTACAGTACTTAGCTACCACAATTGCAGGATTTCCAAAAATGTATCACCAAAACAACAAATAAAAGGCCATTGGATCATATATCAATGGATGGCACTACCTTAAAATGTTATTCTTGTCCAATTAGTACTGATCTGTCTCTCAACACATCAATAAATAAATAAATAAAAAGTTTGACCTGCAGGATTTTGAGGTGTATGATCAATTGACATTGTAATCAGAAGGCTCATTAAAATAATATTTTGTATTGAGATATTATGCCCAGATGTGAAAAAAACGTACACAATGATACCTGGTGTGGATGGGCAGAAACCAGCACTATCACCAGGAACTGGGCCAAATGCCAACTCTGGGGGTCATGCCACTTCTGGGGGTCAGGAAACCACTGGTAAGTGTAAAACTAGCGAGAGAAAGCACAAAGGAACTGCCGGTGAATATAAACATTTCACCGGTAATTATAATGTTCATACTGGTAATTCAGCACATAGTGAAAATATCATCAATGCCAGTGAATATCCCTTAATCGTGCTGAAAAAACCCCGCCTGATCCTCGTCAGAGTTCTTACTAGTGAAGTCAATAAAAGGGCATCAATCTCAACTAAGTAACAATCTATCACTCATAATGGTGTGAAATAACACAGAGAAGGGTTTTTAATTACTTAGTTGGGTATTTTTGGCTAATTTTGGCAGAAATCGGCGATTTTCATGCATCGGGTCTGCTGTGTTTCACAATTTTTTGAGTTTCGCTTGTCGTCACCCCTACCAAGAAAACATCAAAGACTGTAACAAAATCCCATGCCAGTCCCACACAAATAGCAAGGAGGGGGGAATTTGAAGCAATGCTCGCTGTCCTTGAGGTCAAGGTTGCAATTGAATCGTGATTTTTGTTGGCAATCCGCGTCTTCGTTGTCCATCGCGTCTTTGTCGTCTGCCCCCGCCTGGAAAACACCAAAGACTGCAACAAAATCCTACGTTCATCACACAGAAATAGCAAGGGGTGGTAAATTTGAAGCAACACTTGCTGTTTTTGAGGTTGGGGTTGCAATTGAATCAAGAATTGATGATCTTTGAAATCCATTCTTTCGCCCCCAGTCAAAATTGCAGAAATGGGCCACATTTCGCTGCAGTGTTGTTGTTGTTGTTGTTTGTTGTTTTTGGTTCCCGGTCCAAATCACCAAAATAGGCCATAGCTCCTTGATATTTGGAGGAATCAGTCCGTTCTTTTTGTGTGTTTAGGCCTTTGATGGTAGAAGAGGGCTGGGCACCTCGATTGGTGGCATCAAATGATCCTGGATCTCGCTTGGTGGATTCGCTGCAGTGTTGTTGTTGTTGTTGTTGTTGTTTGTTGTTTTTGGTCCCCGGTCCAAATCACCAAAATAGACCGTATCTCCTTGATATCTGGAGGAATCAGCCCATTCTGTCTGTGGCTTGTAGGTATCTAATAGTAGGAGAGGGATGGGTACTTAGATTGGTGGCATGGAAAGATCCTGGAGCCCACCTAATGGGATTTGCTTGAGCATCATATTTGTTGTTTCTGGTCCCCGGTCCAAATCACCAAAATAGGCCGTATCTCCTTGATATCTGGAGGAATCAGTCCCTTCTTTTTGTGGGGTGTAGGCATTTGATGGTAGAGGAGGGCTGAGTACTTCAATTGGTGACATGGAATGATCCTGGATCTCGCTTGGTGGATTCGCTGCAGTGTTGTTGTTGTTGTTGTTTGTTGTTTTTGGTTCCCGGTCCAAATCACCAAAATAGGCCATAGCTCCTTGATATTTGGAGGAATCAGTCCGTTCTTTTTGTGTGTTTAGGCCTTTGATGGTAGAAGAGGGCTGGGCACCTCGATTGGTGGCATCAAATGATCCTGGATCTCGCTTGGTGGATTCGCTGCAGTGTTGTTGTTGTTGTTGTTGTTGTTCATTTGTCCCCGGTCCAAATCAGCAAAATAGGCCGTATCTCCTTGATATCTGGAGGAATCAGCCCCTTCTTTTTGTGGCTAATAGGTATTTAATTGTAGAAGAAGCCAGAATACTTCGATTGGCGGCATCGATTGATCCTGGAGCTCGCTTGGTGGATTCGCTGCAGTGATGTTGTTGCTGTTGTTGTTCATTTGTCCCTGGTCCAAATCACCAAAATAGGTTGTATCTCCTTGATATCTGGAGGAATCAATCCCTTCTTTTTGTGGCTTGTAGGTATCAGATAGTCAAAGAGGACTGGATACTTCGATTGGTTGCATTAGACGATCCTGGATCTCGCTTGGTGGATTCGCTGCAGTGTTCTTGTTGTTGTTCATTTGTCCCCGGTCAAAATCACCACGTCACACAAACAAGATTCGGGTTCTTTGGGAATCACGCGCATATTTGGGCCAAACTCCATTGGTCACCCTTTGTAATTTCACTCTATTTGCTAAAATTAATGTCAAACTCCTAATATTTTTGATGCAGAGTACATTTTCCTACCCCACTGGCATCTGTTTCTGAATTCGTGGCATGTTACTGAGTTTGATGCCTGAAACAAACAGTGCATGGCCGCAATTTCTCAATCTCAACCGGTTCCTCATTTTTATTGTTATTACTGGCTATCATAAGACGTTAGTAGTAACAATGGTCTGCACTCCTAAATATCAGGTTTATTGTAAACATTGCGACTTGGAGTCTCCTCCGATCACTAAAGGTAGGGGAAAGAAGAAGGTCACCAAGAAGAAGAAACCAACCTTGTTTACAGCGCGACTAAGAAAGAATACGGGAGTAGTTGTTTCTCCCGGTCTTCTGGACCATATTTTGAATGATGTATCATGCTATTCTTATTACAAGCAATCTTTGGGTGTAGTCGATTTTGCATCTTGTGTATTCATTAGAAAATCAAAAAAGGTCGAGGATGCTACTCAACAATTAGGTCTAACGAACACCCATAACGGTCCACTAAGTAGTGGCCTAGTACCAGAGGTGCTCAACAAACAAGTTATGTACAACCCTTCTGTCAAACTGATGGGGCGTGCCTTGATTGGTTGAAAATTAACAAATATTGAGGATGGCAATGATTCTGTTTCCAACGATAATTTGTTTTTTCCTAACAATGACGATGAGGAAGAAGGAAGTGAGAGCACAGAGGCCCCCCACTCTTTGAGTGTCAATGATGAAGAAGGCAACGGCATTGATGTTGATGATTCCCATTGTGATACAAACATGGCAAATATGAGGCCCAATGCTGGGAGGCATGTATCAGATGAACTGATGGTAAAGATCAAGCTAATGAAAATTATGCGGAATCATAGCATACCACTAGTTGCAGAGAAGGAATTGTACAAATGGGCCATCGAATCGAAGTGTCTCCATTTATTTTCATGGACAAAAGGCAACCTTGTACAGACAAGGTCAAGAGTTCTGAGGGATATTTCTGCAACTGTCCCTGAAATAAAAGGCGATGGGTTTGAACCTCATCTTATTGACTGGTGTTCTAAGAAATCAACGACTAGTGATATTTCTGTTCGTAAAAAAATCTATGTGCGGTCATTTTGAACAGCACTTCATTCTCTATTAACAAACGTCACCTTGGTAAGAGAAGAAAACCTGCTGTCTGTCTTTCCCCATGCTGAAGACCCCACGTTACCAGTCCGGTTTCCAGAACTACAAGGCAATATTGATATAGACGAACTCCACCACGGTGAATGGTGGATCAATACTTGGGAAAAGAGATGCAAAAGAGATTCGAATGAAATTTTGGTGCCTATTATTCTTACATGGATGGAATTGCAATTGACCATAGTGGTCAAACCACTCTTACCCCACTGAACATGACACTTGGCATATTCAACACCTTAACTTGGAACAGTTGGCCAAATGCTTGGGAAACTATATATTTTCATCCAATGGGTTCACGTGATAAAGGTAACAAATCAATTGACAATGTGAACAATCTTCACTCTGGCCTTTGTTGTGCTCTTTTATCTTTGAAAGAAGCCTGTAACCTAATGGATGGTACCAAGTGGTCTAATTTGCCTTGGAACAAGAAGAAATGGTCTGTTCCAATGAAATTTGCGGTTGCGTATTTCATAGGCAATACTCCCCAGCATGACCAACTTTGTGAACATTATCAAATGGCCAATACAAAGATGATCTGTAGGCATTGCAATTGTCCAAGAGCACTTGGTAACAACTCTCGTGTGAATGTTCTGAAGGTTCCTGTTTCAATTCAAAGCGGGAACATGCAGGTGTCAAATCACAAAAATGGGGAAGACTATCAATCCATTCAGCTACAGAAGGTTTTCAATTTTACTTCCCCGACTGTGGAGGAAGGAGTGAATGTTGAACAGCATTTGAAGAATGTCTCCCACCACCGTGTTCATAACGGTAATGCGTTTTATGATCTTGATTTTGGGGAAAACCCACATAATATTCATCTAGCGTCACCAGGAGGGAGACTCCATATGCACCAACTTGGTTGCGTGAAGCAAGCAGCAGAGACTTTCCATGCGGATTTTTTAGGTAAAAACACGCGGCTACTAGGTGATATGGACCGTATAGCAAGTTACTATGGTGATGCTGTTCAGAGGCAATCCAATCGCAATTTTCTGCGAACCAATTTTTTTGAGTCGATACATACAGCAAAGAAGGAGGGGAACCAGTACATTGGCATGCTTTATATTCAGATGCTCACACTTTGGTCTGCTGAAGGCCGTCAATTGTTGTTGGCCCCAAGAACAACAACCAATCTTGAGAATAGGAGCAGAAAGTGTGAGGAAGAAATTCACGGACGTATTTACGCCCTTGAGTTGTTGTTGGGTATGGAAGAGTTCCTGAAATATGCTGGAACATATGATGAGGTTTCCAAAGAAGACAACAAGGGTGTTTTAAATCTTGACAAGATGGTTGTTCATTTCATTAACTGTATAAATAACTACGTACACCAAAGTAAGGGAGAGGGTAAGAATCTGGTGAAGAATCACATGTATTTTCATTTATCACAGTACATGAGATTATTTGGTCCTCCAACGGGATGGGACTCCGCAGTGAGTAAGAGCAACCATAAAACTGAAGTGAAGGCTCCCGCGAAGAGAACCTGACAAATCAAATTCATGTTAATCAAACAAACCTGCAAGGGAGTAATGGAATACCGCACTATTGATTGACTCGGCCATGAATCTGATCTGTTTCATCACAAATCTTTTACAGGAGTAAGTCATCCTACAGAGGGCGGCCGGTCGGTCGGGTCTAAGTTTTCAATTTCAGTTAGGGATGGTTTGCCTTACATGAAGTGGGGCAAAAAGAAAACGCAAGTGTGCCATGGTTTCCATGGGATGTTCTCAAATTTTGTTGCAATGTGGTTCTTCCGGCTGTGGGGACCAACACACTTTGTGGATCCACGGAGCACAAGAGGTATGGCAATTATTGTCGTATGGGGTTACTTTTTCTCGCTCATCCATTGTTTAAGTCTGATTCTGGACAATTGTCCAATGTATGGTACGACTGGGCAAATTTTCAACTAGACCTCCTTGACGGATGTGGTCTGGAAGTTTATCCATGTCAGATTCTGTGCCTGCTTCATCTTGAAGGCCCTTCCCCCCTGGAAGTTCTGTCAGCGGGTTTGAATTAGTACACGATCGGACGATGGCTACTACGCTGCTGCTCATTGCTTTCTTTCTGCCAACCCAATCTCAAGCAAGAGGGATCAATGGAGAAGAGACCGCCACACATTGGTGAAACAAGGTGTGTTGCGCAACAAATTATATTTGTTTGAGTGCAATGCAATCGAGTCTGAAGTTGCCGTGGTCCGAAACCTCGGTAGGAAAGATCACTACTTTGTCCTTGGAAATAGGGAACGATGGTTGTTTCATTTCCGTGACACAATGGCTGGTTTAGAAACAAAAAGAATGGAGTTGATAGTGAAAGCCAGGGAAATCAGTAATGATTTGTAATCCTTCTTTCAACGGCGGTGCAGGTAAGTGACGGTGAGGATTCCATTTTAGAATTCTTTGATCACAAGTTAGTACACAACTTTCTTTATTGGTGCAACTCCAACGCTGTTTATTTGACCATGGTCAATTGTTGTTTCATTTTTGTTTAATCCCCGAATGGTGTATGACAAGAAATAAGCAAAATGTTTGGAACACCATTGCAGGGTTAAGTGCCTGCAAACAGCATTTTTGATTCAATTGCCTAAATGTCTGCAACAGCGTTGCAGATTGAATTCCCTTGAGTGGAAAATAAGCACAATGTCCGTAACGCCGTTGCAGGGTTAAGTGTCTGAAACAGCATTGCACATTGAAATCTGTAGAACCAAGAATAGGCGCAATGTTTGGAATGCCATTGCAGGGTTAAGTGTTTTCAACGGTAAGGCGCATTGATGTGCCTGGAACAGAAAATAAGCACAATATATGGAACGGCATTGCAGTGTTAAGTGTCTGGAACGGTGTTGGAGATAACAATTCTCTGTAATGGAAAATCCACACAACATCTGGAATGGCGTTTCAGGGTTAAGTGTCTGCAATGGCATTTCAGATTGAGTTGTCTGGAACGAGGATGATGACTTCTTCATTTGTAACAAACGTTTTTCACTGTAGTCAATTTTTATATTTACGTTTTTAACAAAGACAGGAACATGTACGTATTCCAAAGTAGGGATAAGTTTCGCCATAAAGCTTATGAGTACTATTTCACACGTCCCCATGCGCCATGAGGAACGGGATAGTTGTTGTACTCCTCCAAATCTTCTGGTGATTTCCATCGTTTTTCGTAAAGATGTAGTCAGTGCACAATGTTTCTCTCGTTTCCGTCTTCTTCCTCCCTTTTTTCTTTGTTTGCTAATTGTTTTAGTTTTCGTTTTTTCCTCTTAAACTGTTTTGTTGCTTTGTTCATGAATGAAGTCCAATTGTCTTTAATCTTATTTTTCTCCGTTTCTTTGTTTTGTTGCTTTGCCTCATTGGCTTCTTCTATGTACCTTCTACGGTACTTTTCAATGATTGCCTCTTCCATCATTGTGCGCCACCCGTTGAACCAAAGGCTTGTCAGATAGGGACGGTTACCCGGGTTAAAATGTATGCATTCCTTGATATGCTTTCTGGCTTCCGGTGTCAGGTTACACCATTGCTTTGGTGGGAAAGTATTACCATCCAGTTTGAGCCTCCTCTCTTGTTCTCCGGATTGTACTGGTCGTCCAATACCCACGTTGTTGTAGCACTGTATGTCCTCCGTTCCTTTCAATGCAGGATAACCGCATAAAACGTACACCATAATGATACCCATAGTCCACGCGTGGTCAATGCCATCAGTGTTGTTGCCTTCCTCATAGAAAGGAAATAGTTTTTCCGTTACGTACTTTAAGCATTGTTCCTAAATCTCCAAACCTTCTTCTTCATCGAAATGTCCTTTTTGGCTGTTGAGTCTTGCTCTCACATCATCAATCTTCTTGTTGCATCCATTAAGTATTGTGACTACCAAGTGGCCATTTTGGGCACATAGTGCATTGAACCTAGTTTCAAAATGATAAAAGAATGGGTTTTGCTTGTCATTTTGTTGGCCATGATTGAGCTCATTACTTCTTTCACAGTACTCCGCGGAATCCAAATGAAACCTCGGCTTCAAAACCTTCATCTTGTACGCTGATTGGGGTGTTGTGTTCTCCATTTACCTCTTACTTCTAACATTGTCCGACGTTTGGCAAATACTCCAGTATTTTACAATTACTTGTCGTAATCTGTTTAAGAGTCATCATGATTGTGGAGCGGGTGTACGCTGTTGTCTTTTGGCCTGTGTATTTCTAACACGGATTACACGTACACACCGGCATCTCCACTGGACACACCAACTTTTCATACGAAAGTAGACTAACAACTATAAATAGTGTAATGTTCACTGCTCATTACAATTGGTTGACATGGAAGACATTGTGTGCGTTGGATCGAGTCCCCCAACACGAGTGGAATTAACCATTGAGAACAAAACACTCTGGTGTCCTCCACTCAGTACATTTTGTTCACAGGTACACACACACATTTTTTTTCATCCTGCCCTATTCATACTGTCCAGGATCCTCCATGATGAATAAAAAACAATAACACATAGACTACTATCAGTGAGTTTTATTGCTCATATTATGTATGGGTAGACTAGTATGAAACAACCTGGACAAGAAACAAGGTGATACTTTGGTCCTTATGAATTTTTGAATCATTTTTGTCCCTGTACATGCATGTACCAAAATAGTGAGTCCTAGTCAGTTGTTGGGTGCAATTGTCTGTCATTGCCTGCAATTTCATCATCAATAGTGCTCATACTATATATGGGGTAGACTATGAAACAACCTGGACAAGAAACAAGGTGATACTTTAGTCATTATGAATTTTTGGACCATTTTTGTCACTGGAGATCATGCCTGGACCAAAATAATGTGTCCTGCTCAGTTTTTGGGTGCAATTGTGTGTCATTGCCTGCAATTTCATCATCAATAGTGCTCATACTACTATGTATGGGGTAGACTATGAAACAACCTGGACAAGAAACAAGGTGATACTTTAGTCATTATGAATTTTTGAACCATTTTTGTCACTGGAGATCATGCCTGGACCAAAATAATGTGTCCTACTTAGGTTTTGGGTGCAAATGTGTGTCATTACCTGCAATTTCATCATCAATAGTGCTCATACTATGTATAGGGTTGACTTAATTGTTCCATGATAATACATCCTGTTCTTGTGCATGATACGGACAGATTGGACATTACTAATACAAGTACTAGAAGAATCTGAAAACATTAAAGTAAGCCATACAAACAGGTTGGACAGCAGTACTACTACTACTACTAATAGAATAATATGAAAACATTAAAGTAATACATTGTACTAGTAAATATGAGTTATGATTCTTTGTTATGTCAACAACCATTTCTTGCTAAATATCAACCCAATGTGGAGAATAAGTACTACTATGATCACTTCTTTGCCGTTTTGCCACTCTTCATTGTGTTCTATGGTGGTGCGTGGTCACTATGCATGACTAGCCGAAACAGCATTTCATTCTTTTAACAACTCCGACAACTTTGTGTACTGCGGTGTATTTGACCTGGCACGGTCGTAAAGGAACCAGGTTGCGCGTTTCACTTTTGTACCATCTGGTAGTTTCTTGTACACCATGTATCCAGGGTAAAAAGGAAAAGGGTCCTTCCTCTTTGATGCATAACTCTTCACTACACCAGTTCCAGGTGGTGGAATACCCGTGATTGTAACCTCACTATCAATTGCGAATTTAGGATACAAGATCACAGGATCAGGTTCTGTGAACGACACCTTCACACTGCCTGAGGGCTTTTGCATTCCTATGTTGTTGGGTGGGGGACAAGGAACTTGCGGAAGGTAACTAAGATCTTGAACATGGGCAAGGTTTGGAGAAATCTTCCTCTCCTTGTACTTTGGCTCTCCATTCAATTTGTCTGATGCTGACTTCCTACATTTGCAACCTTGGTGAAGGAATGACTTCTTCTTTGCCTTTAACTTCGTGGATGGGTTGTCTTCAAGTGCGTTGGGGATGGCAGACTGTTTGTCCTCGTTTCCTTTGTCCTCTCCTTCTTGATCTTTGACGGATTCAGGTTCAACAATTTTGGAGTCCAGGTCAACTGTCGATTTATCTTCCCAAGGAAATGAAAAGAATGATTCCACTCCATTGAGCCCTTTGTTAGTGAACATTAGCCATCCAACGGAATATGCGCCGTTTTGTTCGATGAAGGTCTCAAAGTTTTTCACATGCTTCTTGGGAAAGTCCCACTGTGCAATGTTGGCTGCATTGTAACGTTGAGTCCTTGGTACCTTGATTTTTTGGAAAAATTGGATCAAGGAGTTGCCATCGGATTGTAAAGTCTTTTCATCCTTGCCTGACACAAAGCTTACTTCCAAGTTTGCTTCCGACACGTATTTTTTGTTCTGGAAAACCGCACACAGAAGTTCCTTGGTCAACGGAACGAACAATAGCCCCCCAACCGGTAGATAATTGTAAGTTGTGAGAAATGGCAGGAACCTCTCAAAACACTTACAACCTTTGAGTAGTATTTCTGGTTGCGTGATGAAAATATCACGGAATACGGATCTCGTATGTTCCCAGAACAATCGGTCGTCCAGCGTGTACGTACAGTTCTCATCAAAATTATGGAACCTTGTGACGTCATGAGTGGGTAAGTATGTCAACACTCTTCACCTCTTAGAAGCTCAGGTGGAGTTTGTTCTTCAAATTGAATGGATTGAGCACCATCGTTGGTGAAAATGAATAACCGATCTTTGCGGTTAGGTTCGCCAGGATTGGAGTTGGATGACAATGATTGGCACTCTGCTTTCAAATATTTGTCCAAATTCTTTTGTGCCTTGTCAACGTCAACAGATGTTTTTTCTTCCTTGCCCAGTACTGCCTTCAGTATTGCATTCAAAACCATAATCCTAGTAACCCCGACATGTGTACCGTTAGGACCACGGGACAACCAAGATGTTAGAACATTGTCAAGCAATTCTTCGCAAACAAGATCCACCTGTTCAAGTTGGTCCTGCATGTTTAGGTGGGCAGGACAAACTCAAGAGGTAATGTTGCAACAATGTCTTCACGTGTTGTTTGTCTTCCAGAACAATTCGTCGACAAATATGTCCCGTTCCTCCGATTTCTTTGCAGTAGAAAGAGTCACCACATTTTTTGCAATGTCAACGCCTACTCTGTAACACTTGTTCAGAGTTTTCCGGTGCTCCATAATCTTCCAACAGTGAAGAGAAGATAACAGTTTAAATTGAATTTTCCCCACCAAATTGTCAACTCCTGGTATTTTGTACCGTCCAACCAAAAACGAAGACTGATAGAGATCGGGCAATAGTTCCTTGTACAAATTGTCATCAAGGAATGACTCATTGGCGAAGTTGTCCAGGCTGACTTTTTGAAAAAATTGTGCCTTCTCTAGTTGTAAGCGTACCCACAAATACATGAGGACTTTTTGAAACACAAGAGGTGCCTTTGACACATCGGATGGCCAATCCAACTTAAGTTATTTTTGGGAATCGGTTGAGGGGACTCTTGTTGGTGCACACACAACTTCCTGCCCCCGAATTTGATTCATACTTTTGTCCAACTGTTCAAAGGAGTGACTTGCTGAAAGAAAATGCCTTAGTGCATGGTGAAAGGAAATACCTTCAAAGAATGAGACCACCTGCCGGACATATCACTTTGCTTTCTTTACATTGTCTTTAAATTGTTGATAGAAAAACGGACCTTCCTTGTCGGGTGCAGGTGCAGGTGGGAATTCAACACAACATACGTACCACCAAAGTTGGCTTAAATACACTTTCATGTACTTCAGTATGGTGTCGTAGTTAACAACATTCTTCGACCAAACAGCATGCGATGTGCCTTCCGCTACTTTGTCTTGTCCTTCAAGCCGGGTGTACTCTGTTAGACCTGCTGTACTAGTATCATTGATTTTGATAACGGAGTTGAGCGCTGACTGGAAGGCGTTCCATTTATCTTTCATTTCATACTCCTTGAAATGAGTTGTCAGCTCCTTTGGATCCAAGATGCAGACCTTCTTTATCAACTGTGAACCCAAGTCACGCATGAAAAGATTTACTATCACATCAACAACCCTTGGTATAGGACCCAATGGTGGCTTGTCACCCGTTGCTGTCTTGCTGAAGTCAGGACGGGTTCCAGAAGAAAAGAGTTTGATGAAAATGAAAAATCTTATTCACGAGCTGGCTAAAGGCTGATATAATGCCCTGACTTACGGCAGTGATGAGTTCGTCAGTCAAAATATTCTCAGAGAATCTGTTAGGACCCTGTTGCTCAAGACAAGCTTTGACAGGTCTTTTCATCGCATCTGTGAGAACCTTCTATTGGTGGGAGTCATCCTCAAACAATTGTAATGTGAAGTACCACCACCATCATTGCCCAACACGGCTGAGGTTGTGCACCTGTGACTCCTTGATCTGGTGTTGCAGGAACAAATGCTGATGCTTGACGGCCACAACGACTCTTCTTTTTATTTTGAGCCTTTTTTTCAGAGTTTTCCGTTTCCCAACTGGTTTTCCAGACCGTTTTCTCTTTGTTTGTTTGGCTGCATCCCCTGGATGGCCCGGAGGAGATTTTAGATCGTTTTGACACAACTTTGGGTGGGGCTGTGGCTGTGTCTGCGGCTACCGCTTCATCTCCTGGTGGAATAGTGCCTTCATCTCCTGGTGGAATAGTGCTGTTTTCTGCAGCTGCGGCTTCATCTTGTGGCGGAATAGTATCATCTTCTGCAGCTGCAGTTGCGGCTGCGGCAGCATTTGCTGTTGGATTAGTGTTGTCTTCTGACGCTGTGGTTGCGTCTGCGACTTCATCTTGTGGTGGAATAGTATTGTCTTCTGCAGCTACGGTTGCGGCGGCGGCTGCATTTGCTGCTGGATTAGTGTTGTCTTCTGACACTGCGGTTGCGTCTGCGACTTCATCTGATGGTGGATTAGGGTTGTCTTCTGATGCTGCGGCTGCGGCTGCAGCTGCGACTTCATCTGCTGGTGAATTAGACATACTTCTCAACTTACTTCTTGTTGTTGCCATTCTTTGATTGAAAATTTTGAGAACAACAAAATAAAATTGCGTGAAAGCAATCTAAGTTGCTACAATTTGATAACAATAACTTGTTGCATAAGAACAAATCAGAAAACACAACCAAACATGACATAGCAAGACATTATGAAATAATGAAACGAAAAACATATTCAACAAAACTTCAAACCACAACGCCTCTAACAACGAACAAACATCATGCAACAATGTACAAATATTTTGAGATTTTCTGTCCACTTTAATGGCAAATAGATAGTATAACCTGCAATGCCATTCCAAAAGAAAACTTCAAAACTGACCAAGACAAACCATAACAATATGAAATACCGATCCTCAATTTTGAGATATGGTGCTCTATGTTGAGATTTTCCAAACACTTCTTTAACGCCCAGTAACATTTATTTTGAGATTTCAAATTTAAACATGGTTCAAACAGAAAGCCTGCAACACCATTCCGGTAATATACTTCTGAGCCGTTCCATGATTGTTGACATGAATTGTGCAAAAAAAGGTTTCACCCCTCCAGCATAAGTTATTACTCTCATACCTACATTACTACTACTATCATCATACACCTGGACACACAAGATATTACTATGCTTGGGTTAAGACTACTATCAGTGGAACATACCATTCCTGGGGTGGGGTACACTATAATATTAGACACCACGCCAGGATTTTGGTCCACACCAGGATTTTCTGGAAACCACATTCCAGATTGTCAGGGCACGTGCGGAAAAATGATGGGCAGGTGACAGTACAACCCCACACAAAAGTGAAACAATACTACAAAAATAAGTAGTGATACTGAAATCCTCAGGATGCAGTAACTCAGGCGCTTACAACTACTAAGAATTTTAGCACGGTACAACAGTGTGAATGAAAAGTAAAATCAGCATACTCCAAAACAATTCAACTCCCATAAAACGAGCTCGCCAAATACATGAAAACAAACAGTTGGTAAGTTCCTATTTCCGATTTAACAAAAAAAATGGTGGAACACATTTGCACACTGATGGTTCAGGGTACAACGATTGATACACAGAGAACAAACAGCCCAGCAAGCAGTGTATCAGGTAGTGAGACACAAAACACAAATGATAGCATAACAGATACAACCAATAGCACCAGTATCAGCAGCAGTGCAATATAGGAATTGCAAGAGCGCACTGATAACAACATTAAAAATTACATTACTGCGTACGTCAAGGAAGAAACGTTCAGGCAAATGAAATTACCAATAACGAACGAACAAGGTACACAATACATAAAGATGATTATTGCCATGATTGTCCAATTGAATCATGACAATAAACTACCAGCAACATGGAACGTCCATGCGCCGAAGTGGAATGGAATGTCCTGCAGAGCAATAACTACATGTAGGCACAACGCCCAGACACTAGCGAGGAAAAACTATAAAGGTAAGAACCAACAAGAACAACATTGTTCCCATTAGACACATTTTCAAATAACTAACCATGTATCGTTCAAGCTGATGCATAGACGATAAAAGGAACAAACAGATACTGGATAGTTTCCCAGGAACAGTTCTAATCAAGGAAAACAAAAATACGTACTCAGAAAATAGGTACGAATTGCACAAAGACTATTGACAAAAAAATACACCGGAATTACAATATTTCTTCAAAAGAATTCTTGGAGCAGTGCCGTCTAAAGAAACGGACTTAAAAAAATTGGTACGAACAGCAATCAGTAACATTTTCACTTCAAGCAATGAAGCGTTTGCTCTGCTTTTCCTTTACAACGACTACAAATTGTAGCTAAACACAACAAAGGGGACAAGGATAAGAAAGAAATTCACTGACAGTAAGTCAGAAATTAAGGAGGGGTGGAGTGAGGAGGGACAAGAACTTTACGTAGATGTCAAAGAGGAAATAGAAAAATGTAGGCAGGAACAACAAACGAAAGATTTAGAGATCGAACTACTTCAAACATACCAACAGCAAAATGGCTACGATATAAAATTGCGTAAAAAGGAAGAAGTCAAAACAAATGAAACCAAACGGAAGCGAAAATATAGCATGATGGACACTCTTGACAAGAACCACAAGGACTACAAATATTACCTCGCGAACAGAGACAATTTCTAAAAGTAAATAGCAGTAACAAAAATATAGTACAGCAGTTAGTACTTCATTGGAATCTAATGTGGGTAGCCGCAATAAATTTGTCTGCTGCTAAAATTGCATAGTACGAACAAGATTATAGCAAATGCGGATAAATTACTTTCTTATTAGTACAAAAATATGTTTGCTACCTTTTGGTATTTGATATATGTACTGTGAGTATTGTGAAGTGGGTGTAACAGAATACATTGCTGGTTATCAAGAAGCTCGTATATTTGTTAAGAAATTCGTATCAACGCTACGACAATATCAGTGTAGTACATAGAGGATATTTTTACCAAAGATGACTTTCGTGTGGAAAAACAACAAAAGTTTTCGGAATTTTTTAAACGCAGCCATGAGCATCGTGACATATTCACTTGCGAATATTTTTTACTAACTTTTCATTCTATTCACTTTCGTTAGGTGGGAATCACTCATTAACTATTCACTCTGTGTGGGGGGGAATCACTCAATCGCCGATATCAAAGATGACAAGATCGAACTTAACGCAACGAAGAAAGAGTGTCACGCTTTTGACCCCAAACAAAGCAATGTCACTCCTACGGGTCCATGCCGGTACCGGTTGGAAACAGACGTAGAAAATGGTTTGCAACAACCCTTCCAGGGGGTCTAAGAATTTGGAACATACCATAAATAATAATATTAACCATACCGTACGGTACCGTACGGCACATTTTGGTAATTATTATCCCGAAGTACACTCACCGTATTAATTGTGCTACCTGTAGAATACCTTTTGTACGCACGGCACGGTACATTAACATACTTCTCAACAAAAAAGTTGTTCGGACGACTCGTTGTGGCTCAGGTAGTACGAAGAATTGTAGAAGTCGTGTAGCGGCATACGCAAGGTGCGCGCTGTTGCGTTGAAAAGATTTTTCAATTATCCGGTACAAATAATATTGTAAGTGAATGGAAGCAACTTGTGAACGACACTTGGTTCAAATGGCTCATTTTAAATTGGAATCATTATCTCGCTTCCGTACGGTGTAACAAGCTACGACCACTCCGACAGTAGAAGAGACGCAACGAAAAATGGTCTGGATGCCCTTGATGAACAAAAAGAACATGAGGAGAAGATCGTCTCAATCACCTAGTTCCTCCTCCGACTCCTCACCGAAGGTCAGCAGCACCAGCAACAACAACAGGACCTTTTTCGGGTCGAAGCACAAGCGCCGGATACTTCTGAAACGAGATTCCATTGTAACAGAAGCTTCCAGCTTGAGCTCTAAGGGCTCTGTTCAAGCGGATAGCGCACCATGGAGAGTTGGTAAGTTTTATTGACAATCAACAACCTTGTTGTAGCTGCTCAACCAGCGACGCAACGGCGATTGTCTGATCCTTATTTTTATCCTTCGCCTACGTTGGTAATTCCTCTCGATCAATTGAATGAAACGAAGAAAATATACGGGAAAGACCACCAACAGCCGAGGAGTGGTGGGAAGACGTAGGCGCTCCCGATACGATAGATGTTTATCCAGAAGTGACTGATGATAATACAGGCGACGGCGCTTCACCAAAAGTTGTTATGAATGCTCGTGTATCTTCGCAACAGAAAAAATTTCACAATTGTGGCTTCGAAACCTGGATTCGTGCTCGGGAGGAATGGAAACAACAGACTGTGGAAACCGTCCCAGAAAAACCAGCGCTATTAGAACGTGCGCAGCTTTTGAAAGGTGTAAAGAAAGCAACTACACAACGAACATATGAGCTACCTCGCAACGTTGCATTGCCAGATATGATTCGCATTTACACCGACATCTGGGATGGGGATGGTCATTGAATGTCTCGCGAAGAACATATTCAAACCCAGATCAGCGAAATGCAACGCAAGCACAGTTTTAGGTGCAAGCATAATAATGTAGAATAGAATCTGCGTAATCGACATTTTCATCACCTTTCTATTTGATCGCATCAGCTGATATTGATTACAATCGTGCAGTTTGACCTGACCCAGCTCACGAAGTAGTGATCACAGGTATCACACTGGTGCTTTGGTCGAACTATTTACAGATCTATTACAAGAATATTCACGGTACGAGTATGAGTACTCGTACTGTACGGTAGAACTCAGGATTTTTTTTCAAAAATTAATACTATCTATGAAACGCGTGACTTCCAGTTGTCGTATCCCGTCTCTCCTTCTTGTCCCATTAGAACTTTAATCACACACGTTTCAATTCGGAGAACACGTCACTTTTATATGAGAAGCTTCTCCCAATCTAATACAATTGAATACAAAAGTATCCAAAAACATGTTTCTCTCTTCAGATTTATCAATCCCACAATTCTAAACTCCTAGTACTAAATCAAATCACTATTACACGTCCTCTTTTTAGAGGCTTACGACACTGTTTAAACAGTCGAATAAATGCTTCTATTCGATATTTACCCTTCACTATTACTGGAGTGTTACTATTCAACGCTTTACATCTTAATCAACGCTTTTCTCACCCGTACTAACTATCAACATTATTGTTCACAATGACTTCTTACAATGTTATCCCCTTCAAGTTCGATTCCGATTTGAACACGATTGAAAAGGTGGAATACAAAACTTCAAGAATCAAAGATGGTGTTACTGAAACAACCAAAGTGAAAGTCCCCATTATTTCAGCCTCTTCGACCCATATGCAAGTCATTCACTCCATTCATGAATTCAACAAGGCCAGACAAACCCTCAACTGGGACGATGATGCCAAACTCTTCAACAAGTTCCCAGACATCCTCGACGTCTATTCCGACAATGCTTAGTTCTCTGAACAAATAGAAGAAATTGAAGAAACAGAAGACAACTTCGATAATGTCATAGGAGAATTCATCCAATACAAGTTCTCCAACAACTTTGATTCCTACCGCAATCACAAACAATTCATCCTCAATATCAAGAAAACTTCCAACATGACAGTCCACAAGTTTGTTTCAACGGTATCTTAACATAACAATGCCATTCTCCCTCTACTTCCTGGTGCTCCTGCTGACGTAGCACTCGCTATCGTCAATGGCGAAGACTTCAAGAGTTTAATCTACAAATCAATGCCAACGGAATGGAAACATACCTATGAAGAACACAACTCACCCTATGACAATGATCTCCACCAAATCATCACCAGAATGGAAAGACTACACCAGAAATCCATACGAAACAGCAACAATAACAGCAACAACTATAGCAACAACAACAACAACAACAACAACAACAAAAATAACAACAACCGCCGCAACAACAACTACAACAATCGCTGAAACAACAACAACAGCAACAATGGCAATTGAAACAACAATTCGAATAACAACAACAGCCAACGTAACAACAGCAGCAACAACAACAACAACAATATGAACAACCCTCGTCGCAACAACAACAACAACAACAACAAACAAAGATTACAAGATTTGGACCCTTGTCTGGTACACCCAGCATCAAACCACACATGGGGGTAATGCTTCCAGAACGCGAACAAACCCAACAGGAACACCTGCAACAACAACAACAACAACAACAACAACAATCGAAACAACAACAACGACTCATACGTCAACGACCGTTCCAAAGATAACAACAACAATGGTCCTCATAATCCTCCTGATACAGAACAAAACATGTGCGTTGTTATTGAAGAACTCTCCAAGTCCCCAAAGGAAATTTGGCATGATCTCTTTCATGTCAATATTTAGGCTGACTCCGAATATTACGATAAAGACATTCAATGGTTCCCGTCAGACAACAACGATTTGTCTGTTGAGATTCCAACAGAAGAATTGATCTATATCAACAACAAGCCCAAGAAGGAACCACTCACGGGCTCTTATGTCATATCTCCTAGCCCACCTAACGGCTACACCAAAAACTTCACTGCTCTCTCCAAGCCAGAAGAAATTCAAGATCTTGCTCCCACTACCATCACTACTTGCATTCAAGTCAATGAACACAAAGGAAAATACTACTTCAAGACATTCTTCGATTCAGGATCAACCGACAACCTCATTCTTCAATCATCTCTTCCACCAACAGTCATCCTCCATGATCTCGAAACTCTGGTCAACATGATGACCACCAATGGCAAAGCCATCTGCTCCAAGCATGTAACTCTTCACAACCTCATGCTTCCTGAGCTATCCTTCTCGCTCCTTATCAACAAGGTCAAGTGTTATGTAGCCGACGCCAAGATGAATTACCATTTCATCCTTGGTCAAAAGACTATGAAGGATATTGGAATCAAAATGGATTTCAAAAACTCAACCATGACCTGGTATGAGAAAACAATGCTGTTCCATCCTCCTAGTTACTTTCATGACAAGACCATCATCCAAAGAGTCATGTCCAATGAACCATACGCCATTGCCGAATGCTACATGAACCAAGCCAAACAACAAGCTTATGTCCAT
The DNA here is from genome assembly GCA_037355745.1 of Pseudo-nitzschia multiseries. Classification (NCBI taxonomy): domain Eukaryota; phylum Bacillariophyta; class Bacillariophyceae; order Bacillariales; family Bacillariaceae; genus Pseudo-nitzschia; species Pseudo-nitzschia multiseries. Next base: position 10,646,618 of record CM074783.1, read on the forward strand.
GGAGCAACGAAATACGAGAAGACTGACTTACCCAAGCTAGTTTCTGAACAAACTCATCTATCTTCATACAAACAAGATTGTCTCCTCAAGACCCTTAGTCCACACGAAAAACAATTTGAAGGTCTCACCGGCCGTGAACTAGCAATCTTTCCTGACAAAGAATTCCACATCGACCTCCAACCCGATGCAGTTCCTTATCATATCAAGCAACCATACTCTATTCCCATCCATCAGCAACAAACAGTTAAAACCAAACTCCTTCGACAAGTCAACCTTGGTATCCTCGAACGTTGCTATGCCACCAACTGGGGAATGCCTACATTTGTGGTACCCAAGCCAGACAGATCCTGCTGTCTTATCAGTGACTTTTGTGAACTCAACAAAGTCACCAAGAAGCTTCATTACCCAATACCAAAAATTAAAGACATCTTCCACCAACGTTGAGGTTTTAAATACCTTACACTAATTGACGTCAGCATGTAGTTTCACACCTTCAAACTCAATGAAGAATCCAGTTGGAAGTGTGTCCTTGTAACTCCTTTTGGAAATTTTTGTCTTCTTCGACTCCCCATGGGCTTCCTAAACTCTCCATGTTGGGCCCAGGGTTGTATGGAACAGATGTTTCTTCAATTCCCTCAAGTCAAAGTCTACATTGATGACATTGGAATCTTCTCCAATGAACTTAATGCTCATTGTAAAACCGTCAATGATGTGCTTTACCTACTAAAGGCCCCCAACTTCTCAGTCAAGCCAGCCAATTGCCACTGGTTCAAAAGCTCTGCACCATGGCTTGGACACATCATATCTTCCGATGGTGTTAGACCTAATCCTATCAAGATAGAACCCATCCTGAAGCTTACCTTCCCCAAGACCATTACCCAACTAAGATCGTTTATTGGTATGGTTAATTTCTACCAAAATTTCTGGCGCAGACGTGCTGAAGTCCTTGCTCCACTCACAGCTCTCTCCAGCCAACCAAAGGGCAAGTTTGAGCCCAATCCAGCACTTACCACAGCTTTGTTTACACATGAAAAAGCTATGATAGCTGAAGATATTCTCCTCAGCTACCCTGCTGATCCGAACAAACCATTTCATGTCTACACTGATGCTTCTGATTATCAGTTAGGTGCTGTAATTGTCCAAGACAACCAAATCATTGTATGTTACTCTCAAAAACTAACCAAGGCTCAACTCAAGTACCCTACAATCGATAAAGAAATGGTCTGCGTAGTCAAAGTCTTCAAAGAATTTTGACCTACTATCCTCTGGGGCACAGAAATCATTGTATGGACCGACCATATCAGTCTCACTTGTCAAACCATCACTTCCAACCAAATCATGACCTGGCAAATGCTCCTTGAAGAATTCTCTCCGGTCTTCAAATATATCAAGGGCAAAGACAATGTCATTACAGATGCACTCTCGCGACTTCCCATGCAAGACAACAACAAGGAACACCTTGAAGAATCAAAATCTTCTATCACCAATTCTCCTCCTCTCAACCTCTCAGATCTCTTCATCAACTATCTGGAAGCAATCCCTGAATATCCACTAGCCCTTCCACACCTTGCACAAGCACAACTTGCTGACAAAAGTATCACCCAAAACAAAAAGTATACAACTCAAAATTTCAATGGAACAGATATATTCGTATTTACTAACCACAACCTCAGAGCCAACACTATCAAATGGTATCATCATGTGCTTGGGCATGCTGGAGCTGATCATCTCACCAGCACAATCAATCAATTCATCTACTCTCCTGATCTCAAGGAAGCAGTTCGTCACTGTGAGCGAAGCTTTGCATTGGTTTCTGCTGCTGATCCACCCTGATCGATCTTGGACTTTTCCGTGATAGCAAGGCCTGTGCGATTGTCAGTGAAAGCCTTGTGCAGATCATTCAGCGCTGTATTGTGGTACTTGAAGGCTTTCTTCTGTGCCTTAGTCATATCCTCCCGCGGTGTAAGCTGCCCTTCTGGAGGTAGATCTTTATGTGCCTTAGTCGATAACATGTCACCATGTGCTTGTCGGCGTATGCCTGAAACTGGGTGTACCAGTCCTCGAACCTGCCAGCATCACCCTTGGCCAACTTGGGTACTTGTCTTGGCTATCCGTGTACACCACCATCTTGTATCTGTATTTCTTCTTGGTATCGTCGTCACTGCTATTGCTGCTGCTGCTGCTCGATAGCACACTGCTTTCTTCTTCCGAGCTTGATATCACAGTTGCACTGCTGGCGTCGTCCGAGCTTGATTCTGCAGAGAAAGCAATTTCTATCTCTTGATAACGAGTTGGTTGATACTCCTCCATTCGATAGTAGCCCAACGTAAATTGTCGCGTTTTGATACAGCGTAAATTGTTGTATTTTTGTATTTTGATCCAGTGTAAGATATTCCGATCCAATGTAAATTGTTGTTTATAATCGGTCCGTTCGATTTTGATTTCTCGATATCCGATTCTGCCGCCTACTCAATTTTGGTAGGGATTGATTGTATTTTCCGATTGTCGGACGTCGTTGTCAGATTCCCCGATCGTCCGAATATTTTGTTTTCGTAACCGGCCCTATCGATTGTTTTTGATACCGATCCTGCTGTAGTAGATATTCGTAATTGACAACGAATAATATTAAATTCCTTTCGTGTCCAGAAGTACCAAAGCTGCACGGCGGCAGTTATTTTATTCATATGAATCAATGAGTCCCGTATCAACCAAAGTAATCGATTCCCACGGCATATCGATTCCCACGGCACATCATCGATTCCCATCGCACATTAACGGTGAGCAATCTCTGTTTTCTAGTATTGCCATTATTCTTCGGTGAGCAAACTTTGATTTCAAAAAGTATCACACGAGCTACAGGAGCAATTCCTGATCATAATGATAAACATACCATAGGATCTTCCTAACGGAACAAGAGAAGAAAACTGTTGTTTTGTGCTTCTCACACAATATATATATATACATACGGATATATACGGTCAACAGCCAATGCATGTACGGAAATAATCAGCAAGTAATCCCATCACTACGAAACAGCAATTGCAACATATTTCACCTCAATAAAAGAGATATCTTGCATTTCGGCAAGATTTCACTTTATCTCATACTTTTAACATTCAACTGATTTATATCCCAAAATTCACACTAGTTGCTACCAACAACTACCTGTAATCTACATTACTAAGGTCTGTCTCGCTGTATCTGAACAAGTTCACAGTAAGAAGAGATCTGACGTTTCCATAGTCTCGCCTGTAGTCCGACTATCTGTTGTCGAAAGTATCCAAACACAATTGCCACGCGTAGAGTACAATAGTTCGTCTACTAACACACTAACGCAGCGTTGCTGTTCTTCAGAAGCCTTTGAATCAGACTCTCAGCAGACCGGATTCAGAAGGAAAATAATAAATAATTGTTAATTGGCCCTATCGCTTCTTGTTTCGTCGATACCAAGCCTGCTGTTGTACTTGGTGGGTCGCTAGTGGGTGGATATCCAAATTACTCCACACGGTTTGCGTCGTCCTCACACTTGAATAATTGATAATTGGCCCTATCGATTCTTGTTTCGTTGATACCAATCCTGCTGTTGTACTTGGTGGGTCGCTAGTGGGTGGATATCCAAATACTCCACACGGTTTGCGTCGTCCTCACACATTTTTTTATTTTTTTATTCCGCTGACTCCTTTTTGTTGTTAGCCAGCCTGCCGTAGTTATTCCGCTGACTCCTTTGTTGTTAGCCAGCCTGCAGTCCAATACTTGGTGGACAAAGAGTATTTCACTGTTGTTTGCGAATATCTCTCTTCCGAGTGCTCCGCCGCTGTGCGAATGCCTCGGGCTCGTAGTTGTAGTTGTAGAGTGTTTCGCCGTTGACTGTACAAATATCTCTTTCTTCTTCTTCTTCTGTTGGCTCCCTGGTCCAAGTGTCTCACCGTAGTGTGAGTATCTCTTCTAAGCCAACCTGCTGTGCCGTTGTAGCTTCTTAGTAGACCAATCTTCCAACCTCGGGGAGCGCTCCGTAATTCTTTGAAGAATGTTTGGAGGGCTCTGAAAGATGAGGAAAAAATTGGTACTTTTAGCTAACTTTTGTTTGTTACATTAAATTATTTGAAATTATGAGCAGATAAACCACTCTTTCCTAAAATCACCATATTGGTGCATCGGCTCGCTAATACTCCAATGCACACACTAATATCCACATCAACCCGCTAATACTTCGATGTGCTGCATGTGTCCTGTACCTCCATTACCACGGGCTGTAGTGATTTACCTTGTGCCCTGTACATTCCGGTACATAAGGACCTAGTTTTAGTAAGAAGGAGAACCGGAGTCGGTAAGTGGTAAAATCTCATTCCCACTTCCATTCCCATCTCCATTCATGTTGGTCAATTCCTGTAGAAGCAAGATGACTCCATCGATTGATCGCGCGACTCATTCATTCATTCACGTCTCATTCATTCACTCGTGTCTCATTCGTGTCTCATTCATTTGTAGCGCGCGGCTCGTTCAATCGACTTCAAACAATTGATGCAATTGGTCCATGGTCTATTGAGCTCCCTGGTCATCCTCAACCTATCCAATTCAACGGCTTTACCATCATGGATATGTCGACCAACCTCTTGGAAATCATCCGATCTTCTCAAGTCAACCCTACCAGCCTAGTAATGACAGTCCATGCACTCAACAATGCCTGGTTATCTTGTTACCATTTACCCAACAATTGTCACTTTAACAGAGGCCCTTGCGTCATCGGCCATGACTTCCAATTTCACCTTGAATATCTAGGCATCAAACCCAAGATGTCAACAACCAAGAATCCACCATCAAATGCTGTTATTGAACGTGCCCACAACACCATCAAATCAGCCATGCGCATTGAACTAAACACCAATCCTCCTCAAGATCTACAACAAGCTCACAATCTCATCGACAACATCTTTGCATCCACTCAATTTGCTCTTTGTTGCACTGTCCATAAGACCTTTGGTATTTCTCCAGGTGCCCTTGTATTCAACCGCGATATGCTTCTCCCCATCCCTATCATCAATGATATCAACATCATTCGAACCAAACACCAAACATTATCAACAAAGATGTACTTCGTGAAAACTCTCACTGCAAGCAACATGACTTTGTAGTCAATGAAAAAATCATGATCACCAAACCAAATGCAGATGCACTTCACGCCAAAAACATTACCAATGGCACCATTGCCTACCGGAAAACTCCGCACCTCAAAGAAAGAATCAACATTTGTCACATCAAGCCTTATCATTCCTACTCTTTGACTCATTCCACGAGAAGGAGAAGAGTGCCGTATCCCGTCTCTCCTTCTCCCGTTACACGTCCATCTGTCCTTCCTAATACAATTGATCGGAATTAGAACTTTAATTACACGTTTCAATTCCAAGAACACGTCACTTTTATATATGAGAAGCTTCTCCCAATCTAATACGATTGAATACAAAAGTATCCAAAAACATGTTTCTCTCTTCAGATTTATCAATCCCACAATTCTAAACTCCTACTAAATCAAATCACTGTTACACGTTCTCTTTTTAGAGGCTTACAACACCAGTGGATTGCGTGACGAAAATATACAACAACATCAGTGGGAACCAATTTTTTTCTTGATATCATAGAAAACAAGAAGCAAAAAATAGATTTTGCTTGAGTGGTGGACCCTTTCTTCATGATGTGCCTGCTCTGTTATTAATTCAGCACTCAAACCCACATGACTACCAGCACACATTGTACTACCTTCTTTAAGTAAAAAAATTGTGTGCCTTCATTCCATAAACGTGATCGGGCTCTTGGTTGTTCCCTACCTCTTCCTCGAATAGTATGGAAAACATATTAGAATAATACTTTGTAATATTAATATGAAGTGATAATAATGATATCATGGCCTGTTTCAAATTGGAGACTAACCTCATACCCATCTTTACAATTCTGAAAATCTCATACCCCCTCAGAACTGATTACAATGTCCCTTTTGAATCTCATACCCTGATATTCTATTTCAAATCTCATACCCTGTTCTCACATATGTATTGAAACCAACAAAATCTCACACCCTGTCATCTCATATGTATTTCCAAAGAATCAAGTGCCATATCCTGTCATGGCTTATCAAATTGAGTCGCAATAGGCATATGTGTTTTTATTAACATATTCAAATAGGCATATGTGTTTTTGTTAACATATTTATTTTTGGCAAGCAGGACCCTTAAGTGTGCTTGAAGGTGTTTGAGAAACAGATAATCTATTTTCAGTACATATGCCCCATAAACACTCTGTTTTCAGATGGTTTTTAAGTCCAATCTTCAAATACCTTCTTCCTATACCTTCTTAAAATATGGTGCTAAATACTTTCATAAAATACTGCCCTACTTACCTTCTTTAAACACCTACTTCAAATACAGCGCTAAAGACCTTATGACCAATCTGAGATGTGGACTTCCTTCTGACAGCAAGAGCAAGAGCAAGAGCAACAGTGAGAGCAGCGAGAGCAACATCAAGAGCAGTGAGAGTAACAGCGAGAGCAGCGAACGACAACAGCAAGAGCAGCGAGAGCAACATTGAGGGCAGCAAGAGCAACATCAAGAGCAGCGAGCGACAACATCGAGAGCAGCAAGTGACCACAGCAACAGCAACAGCATCGAGTGCAGCGTGCAGCCACAGCAAGAGCAATATCAAGAGCAGCAAGCGGCCATGGCAAGAGCAGCAACATCAATTGCCAACAGCAGTAAGTGGCCACGGCGAGAGCAACAATGAGCGGCAGCAGCAAGAGCAAGAGCGTCTGCCCGGATCTAGAATACAACAAAGGCTGCAGCAAAATCCCACGTCCATCCCACACAAACAGCAAGGGGTGGTGAATTTGAAGCAATACTTGCCATCATCAACGCTGGGGTTATAAGCAGGTATTTATTGAAGGTAATTAGCACAGTATTTTTTAAGGTCTTTAGTGCCATATTTTAAGCATGTATTAGAAGAAGGTAGTTAGTGCAGTATTTTAAGAAGGCATTTAGGGCCCTATTCTTTCGCTATACTTTAAGACCATTATGAGTACTTAACTTAAAATTAGTACTATGTTTATCCAAATATTATGCCCCACTAAGGAGCTTTGGAAATACATAGGGAAAGACAGGGCATGAGCTTTTGTGGATTTTAGTAGATATGCCAGGACAGGGTGTTAGATTTGAATCTGAATATAGCAGGGCGGTATAAGATTCAGAACAGACATTCTGCAGGATATGAGATTCAAAAAAGGCATTCTAGGTGATATGGGCGGGGTATGGGTATGAGACGGGGTATGAGATTAATCCCCGGTATGAGATTGTTGGGTTATTCCCAAAATACTTTTCTGGGTACTACCCAGATTTCTGTTTTTAGTATTTCGGGAATGAAAATTAGCATACCCAATATTTTTTGCGGGCCAGTGCAGTGTCTAAAATCTCATTTTGGAATGTGGAATCTAATTTTGGAATATATGTGGAATTCTTTGTATGGATAAGTATAAACAAGCAGGCACGAAACATGTGGTTGGATTCCAAAAACAATCTGGGTAGTACCCAGATTTCTGGTCAATGTGAGCTCACCTCAACCAGAATCTGGTTACAAAAAGACTGGTCAAGAAAAAAATATCCGGTCTGGGTGGTATCTCCGTTTCAAATTACCTACGCAAAAAGAAGGTACTACGAAGTACTTGTACGTACTTTGATGCCATTTTTTTATTAACAATGTCCCGTAAAAATGCACAAGATCAAGTGGGGCGCCAAGTAAGTACCGGTTCGTACTAAGAACCATCGGAAGTACGTCTAGGTACGAGTAGGGTACTTACTAGTACCGTAGAAAAGAATTCAGTTCTAAAACGATCATTTTTTATTTTTTGTTCATGACTTCTCGTCTTCGCGTGGAAGATCTTTGACAGTCGAAGCAGGAAGCACTGTGCCTGACACACCATTATAATCGCAGTCAAACCATAAGAGGAGCAATGCGGTAGGATGCATTGCACTCTGGTGCTAGTACCTGCCAATGAATTTCGTCGCAATTCCAACCAAATTGTTTTCGTTGCGCGAAGGCCAAGGCAGACGGCAACACCTTCGTCCGACTGAGGAGTCTCTTGGTACGTATAGTCCTCAAACCTATTTCGACTATACCACAACCAATGATGAATGCGCTCGCCAGACAAATGAAAAATAGTGAACTTGTACCGTACCAATTCGCTCCGAGATGAACCGAATTCGGACGAACAGCGCCTTTTGGATTGCGACAGAATGTGAAAACGAGGTATAGGTACGTTTACATGTAAAAGAAAAATTTAATTCATAATTATGAAATAGATCAAAAAATGTATTCGATCTTTCTCACCACCACACAGCGATTTCCAATCGACGTGATCGCGCATGTGTGGTCTCTTTATTAAGTGTTGGTGTTGAGCATAGCATATATCACATACAAATAATATTAAACAGTCACAGTGCCGTTGATTTGCCGCTCTTTGAACAATGCAATTTCTCATCATTGCACAACATGAAGACAACTGAAGAGCGGCAACGAAAACATAAAAACATACATTTATACATCCCAAGAATTGCACCATTGGTCGGTAGTACATAGTCACGGACGGTAGCTTAACATCGTCCTCCCAATTTTCAACAAGAGTCCCAAAGAGGTCTTGTCAACTTGTCACGCTGTCCCCAAAGAGACTATAAGAGCACTGGCATTTCCCTGAAGATCGAACATAAGCCCGTACAACTTCACTCTGCCTTCGGTAAAGATTCTGCAACCCAGGCATTCCGAGTTGACGTTCGAACTTTGAGACAGGCGCTGGGCTCGCATACACGATTGGCGAGCCAGATGGTGCAGCCTCATAGGAAGGCTTTGAATTCATCTTTCCTTGATCAAAACTCTTTTTCCCCCTCTTGTCTGGAGAGCGGCCCTCGGGCAACGCTTTCTTGAAAGGCCGGTTACTATCTACAGGGTGAGCATTCGGGCAGACATCACCCAGGCGACAACCCCCAGATCTCATATATTGAGCTGTGCACACTTTTTTCTTATAACTATCAGGATGATAGTTGATTTCTTCCGCTGAATGGGCGTAGCCACAGAGCACGCCGTTCGGACACTCATTCAAGAAAAAGTTTGCTGGAGCCGCAGGAGGAACCATATCGTTTCGAACATGCGTCACGAAACTGCACATCTCATTCTTATAAGAACAAACCAATGGGTTGCGACGTAGCCACCCGCCGTTGATCTCGTTGTGGGCAAAACCGCAGAGATCGTGATCATGTTCGTATCTCTTTGTGCACCAAGTGGTCCGAAACTTTCCAACTTCATCCGGACTCATCCGGCCAAGAAGATCAGGTTGTGTCGGAGGTCCCCCCAACGACACTCCTGCCCGATTAGGTACCCCAATGTTTCCCAGAAGATGAGGATCCCTAGAAACTTCATGACCAAAGAATTGACCCCACTCCTGTGCGGTCAATTGGAGATTGGATGCGTTTGCCGTGTCTCGAATGAAGTCGTTATGACAACGAAAGACATCTTCGGCAGATCTCACATTTTCATTGAAGCATAAAAGCACAGCTCTCTTCGATGCTTCTTCTTTCTCACCGTCAAAAGCGTACTTGTCTGATCCTCTCTCGGCATTGACACTGCTGAATTTCGGTGAATGCTTTGGAGATGCCGAAGGAGACCGGGGGTGGGCACTTGCTTGCTGTGGAGTTTTCCCTTCTGACTCGTGATGGATAGCATTGATTACGGTATCTCTGTCTACAATCAAGTCATTCCATGGCTTCGGCAATTCGTTCAAAAGAAGAGAATCATCTTGCACAGTTTCTGAAAAAGATTCTCGGAAGTAATCTCCTTTCTCCTCGGACCCATCGGATCGCGGAATGATATAGTGAAAGCACGAGTTGAGAATTATTTGCATGCACCTGTTAACTTTCGTTCGTGTGATGGTTCCAGCATCGATCTTACTGGAGACGCACGCGTGGACTCCGGATTGAAGCTGTTGCCGCGAGAAAAACCCGAATTCTAGGGCTAGCACCCTGCCTACAAGCCATGTGACTAATGCCACAGATCGAGATGTCCCGGGCTCGTACAAACAAGCTTTTTTTCGCAGCAGAGTTTTCAGCACCTCGGAGGAAGATCTTTGCGACGACGACCCCGGCTGGTGTGGGCTACTCATTTGTCCTGCGAGTGGAGCTTGTCTAATGCCCTGCTGTCGTTGGCTCCGACCGACTCTTGGAGGCGACGCAGTTTTCGATGCTGAATGATATGGATATGATATCTTTCTGTGTCCCGGCGGTAATGGTATTTGTTGCTGCTGCTGCTGCTGCTGCTGTTGTTGTTGCTGCTGTTGTTGTTGCTGCTGCTGCTGAAAGGGAAAGTGTTGTTGCTGTTGCATCGAGTAGAGCTCTTGTGGAGAAGATTGGTAAAAAAATCGCGTGTTATGGCCATGCTGAGTCCTTTCCTTTTGCTTCTGGGAATTGTGTCCATCTTCCCTGAATGATGCCACTCTTTGCTGTGGTTGATGATGCGGATTTAGTAAATTATGGTTCGGAACGAGCGGCGTCGCTCCATCCCACGATCGCTGAGGTACATGATGAGGATTGATAGGTAAAGCCTGTTGCATCCATGGATTAAAATCCTGGTTGAAGCTTCTCGAACCTGGGTCGAGCCTTCGTGGATCAATGGTGTGGAGCATGTCCTCTTCACCATAACTGCGACGCCTTCGATGAAGAGGATGAAGCAGATTTCGTAACGTCGACGGATCATCCAGCTTGTAGTCTAATATCCCCTCATCGTCCGAAGATGGAGCAGTAGATACCGTTGAAGGCGTGCTAACAATAACACGGTCGCCAGAGGTATCGTGAATCGGTGTCATTCTCCCTGGGCTCATCCCTCTAACACTATCTGTCGAAGTTGAAGTTCTACTGGCGTCTTCGTCTGTTTCTTTCCCGTGAGAGACCAACATATCCCGTTTCGTGTCTCTATAAAGAACGTGAGGCGCCATTGAACCATCTCCCATTTTGTGGTTTTGACTGTAAGAGGGGTGCGCAATTTCTGCGGCTGTTGCTGTATATTGTAGAGGTGGCGGTTTTTGTTGTGGTAGCGTTGTTAGCGAATGCTGCTGCTGTTGAAGATAATGCGGTTCGAATGGCCTTTGTTCAGTGATATTGATGATTGTATTATCAGTGTTTTCTACCGTTCCGAAACCGAGATTGTGTTCTCGATTTCTTAGGTCTTGAGCTTGTGTATTTGTAACCGTTGTGAAATTATTAAATCTTCCGCCACTGCTCGTGTCATCTGAAGAAAGTATCGGGTGCTGTATTGTTTTATTATGGTGTGGGTCTTCTATGGTTTCAATTTGGTGTGAGAATGAATAATGTTGTTGTGTTTGTTCTTCGTTTACCTCAAGAGTTGAGGTGTCAAGACCAAATAAATGAGTTTTTCGATGTTCTGAGAAATTTGTGTCGTGGGACTCAAATGGGGATGATTCTGTTCTACGTGTAGAATCCGGTACGAATAATTTCAACGCTGAATTCTGTGTGGAGGTAGGCAGCGCGTTTAACACGATTCGCCGGTCTCCTCCTACTGCCGGAAGACCTCCTCCTGGAACTGAATGTGATGCTGCCGAGCTAATCCTTTGCGATCGAACGTTGTTGTCGATGGCGGGGGATAGCAGCAACGGTGTTGCGGAGGCAGGCGCGACCCGTAGTGGCATCTCGGATTCTGATTTCATTTGCCTACCGCGTGAACCACGACTCTCTGAAGCTAGCCACAGCCACCGGTACCGTGTTTCTGCTCCTAAAGTTTCTATCAGAACGCTAGAATGCACATGACGTGCACCAGCCTAGTATTCAATGATGTTATTGTTTGTTGTCCGATAACGATCTCTTCCTATCGACGCAAGATGGTGTATATCAGTTATCTTGCGACAGGTTGGTTACCTTCCTCACGAAACTGTTTTGGTGATGATGCGCTGACACGTTTCGTTTTGGGTCGTTTTGCACGTTCGAACACAAACATCAATTTTCTACCTACCATTAAAAAACGAACAGATGCTTCGTGAAAAAATTCTTCTTTCTTTTTGAGATTAGATGATGAAGCTAATCAAGAGATTCACTTTCTTACGAAATACTTCGGAATCGCTAATAATGCGAACTCTATTTAACCTTTGCGAGCAAACCGAGATTTGAAGCGTTGGAACTCGTGTGCGTCAGTCCTTCTTCCTATGCTAGATTTGGACTACTTTGACTAAAAAATGAGTGATGAGTGATGACGCAAAACTTAGATTTTTGTGGGAAGTTCTTTTAGAAAGTCGGACCGACAATCATTGCATTCTTTCATCAATCAATCTCAAAACTGAAAACAATTTTGATCTTTTCTGAGTTTTCTTAATCAAGACTTACGGTAACACTTGTTTGCTTGTATTCATAGCGTGGAATATTATCGTGATCCGTGATGGAGGAGGCGGATCGAAGTAGAACTCGCAACCGATCGTAGCGATGCACAAACCACATATCTTCTGATTATAATAGCTTCACGCAAAGTAAAACGGTAAATAGAACAAAACGCATTTGCTGGAGCCTGAGCTACAATAATCATGTTGTTTCGTCATCGACGCAATGCGGGGTTGGGACTACGAAGAGATCGCCATTCTCATCTTCCGGAAGCAAAGTCTCCAATATTTTTCTTAGTACAAGTACTTGTCGTTGTTTATCTCATGATTTCATCGAGTTGTGCAGTAAACGGCTCTTCACTCGATATGGTTGGAGATGATTCACCTTCCTTCGTCTCATCTTTGAAGACACAATCAACAACAGCTCTTTCTCTTCTCCCGGCTTCTCCCGATTGCTGGTTGGAAGCGATGCAAGTGTTGAGAATGCGTCACAAGTCAATCTTGCTTGGCGAAGATACATTCCCTTCTGTCCATTCATATGGCAACGATAGTAGAGATCAAATTATCAATACAATGACTTGCAGATGGATGACACCTGACGATCAAAAAGTTCTTGCTTTGGAGCTGTCCAAGTGCCACATGGAAGACATTGGACGTCCATTATTTCAGTTTCAAGATGAAGATCAACACAATTCTTGTTCTCGAGTTATTAAGGAGTATAACGTCATAACACCCGAAGGAAACATCGACACCAACACCGACGATGGAAGCATTTTTCATCGAGGGCATCATCAACAAGAACAACACCTCTCGATCGCTTCAAACTGCTTAGTCCATTTGACGGATACAGGTGTCAGTACATACACACATTTCTTCTCGTATGTGAACGAGCTTTGCATCCGGCTCCTATCTGAGACTACGTTGGGATTGTATCGTCAGACTAGTCATCAACTTGCAAAATCGTCGAAGATTGCAGAATCCAAAATTCAGGCTTTGATCGAGCAGCAAGATATTTTATTTGACAGATGGAGTAAACGGGATGAGCACATCTTAAATACATACGATGAGCTAGATTTTCGTGTACAAGAGCAATCAAATAACATAGGATCCAAGATTCAATATCTTCATGATAAGATAGAAGATGAAAGTCGCATCCGCATTGACGAATATAAACGTCATCAAGAAACACTCGCTAACGAGATGGAAAAATATCGAGTAGAGTTCACGATCTTTGGCACCGTAACAAGAAAAGCACGCAAGTTAAAACAATCATGGTCCTATGGGTTGGATTCAGTCATCAATGGCTTAAAAGCTGTGCACTGTTTGTTCCAAGGGATCGTTTACAATGTCTGTGGAATATTGCTTTCATATTTTCTGACGATTCCTATCAGCTTTCGGTGGATGCGCTTCTATATGTTTGCAACCATTATGATTTCATCATCAGTAGAGATCTGGATTGCATGGGCTGGTACCTATGATGATGAAGAAACACCCTGGATCTTTGCATACATCGAGTCTTGCGATTTTCTCTGTACAAATTGTTCTTATGCGATTTGCAACTTCTATCTCATTGGGATCTTTCTTTCCCTTTTCTTCGGCTGTGGACGCCCCGGTGGTCAAAGTGATTACGGCGGCGAGGAGCTTTTGGGCTCAAACGGAGAGAAACCAAACAATAATATTATTGTTGAACATGATGCAATTCAAGAGGAACAACATGGTAAAGCGGAAAATTCTTTTTTTCCTGAAAGATCTGTACAGCCAAACTACGTGTTTACTCCTTTTTCTTCCCCAAGAGCTGCAACATACTCAAACGAAATATTCGCCACTCCTGGAGATAGGGCCACAACTGGCTATAGGCTGAACAGCGATTCAATCAATCACCAGCAACAGTGGGATCAACAATCCTATTGGTTGATGCGATACATGATTATACCCCCGCCACCTATTGGTTCTAGGGCGTGCCCAATTATCATTGAATCGAACGATGAAAATGCATGCAGCTCCTCTGGTTAGATCGCTTTGATGAGTCGTCACGGAGATCACGACAGAGATGCGATGTAACTTTTTGAAGAGGTGTTACATCGAGAAAAAATAATAGATATTTTTGACTATGATCCCTGCAGACCTGCTGAGATGACAATTGTGACGTTCTGTACGAGTTCCAGGAAGAAGAATTAATGCCCGGAAGTAGCAAAATCAGTAGCATAAACTTCTATTTGCGAGGACCATGGCAATGTCATATATAGTATGCATGATGCGTCCTTGAACATGGTAGGCACTAATAACAAATTGATTTAGAATCGGAACACTACCGTCTGATATAGAACAACACGTACGCTCCTTCCGCCTTCAAAACAGACTCCTCTTTTTCGTAGCTGATATGTTGGTCATTGCAATGATACCATTTCTCGTCTACGTTCACATTCGCCACATAATGCCCGCTTTGCATGTTCCCCACGTGATTGACCGTCCCGAATAGATCGTACAGAATCTTTGGTTGAACAGATGGTATTGATTCGTCGGGGGTCAATCCAGACGAATCTAGCCTCGTCACTTCGCACCAGTGCGAAAGTAAACTTCCCATATTCAATCCGCGTCTCGGGAAAGAAACAAAATTTTCAATCTTTTTGTTTTTGGTGGCATCAAAGCGCTTTAGATGAAGGCAAAGGATTTTCGGTAATTTTGCAAATGTGTGTTGCTTTTTGGTAGGAGTCTTCTTGCCGCATACACTGCAGTACACAAGATCTCCGAGCTTCTCCGGCACTATAAAATGCTCGAGGCATGATTCTACGCTCATTTCGTCAACCTTTTGCGATCCCTTTCCTTCTTGCATTCTCTCTACCTCTTCCGAAAGGCTTAGTGAGACGTTCATGAATGATTCTTGTTGTACTCTCTTACCTCCACAACCTTCGCACAACAACACCGACCTGAAAGACCCCTCAAACAGGTTTTTAATGATGTCTAAAGGCATCACGTGTTCGAAAGAGGAAAATGCACAGAATGATGCGTTTAGATCTCAACAACGTAGCTCGGAGAAGGTTTGAGCCGTCTCAAAGAATACTCACCATTTTTTTTAACGTCCATGTCCGGAACGAAGGCATTGTCCTTATACACTTTAGTAACCGCGGCATGTATGCGGTGTCTAAACTTCAAAATGTGTTTGCCCAAGAGCTCCAAAAAGGAATTCAGGAATTCGTGTGCATCGTGTTGGTCATATCCTGTGAGGTGATTCATACCACCACTCTTCCATGCCGAGGTGAGCAGATCTGAAATAATGAGAGGATCCCCCTTTTCGATAGGTACAACTAGCTCGTTGAAAGTCGCTGGCTGATTTTCCAACGCGTTTCCTAGTAAAAGATTTCGAGAGGACTCTTCGATCGGGACAAAGACATCGTTCCCAACCGCGGCTCCATAATAGGACAAGTACAAACGGTCCATCTCGCAAGCAAGACACACCTCTGACTGAATCTTCGGGGTCTTCTTCTTCACGGTTGATACAGTTCCAGATTTCTTCGACTTGGCAGGCACCTTCTTTGTTGGGGTCGATGTCGCATTAGCTGCAGCAGCCGCGGTCAAGAAATCTACTTTGCGACGGAACATTTCGCATGACTTGAAGTGATGGCCCGAATCCCGCAAGAAATATTGCTGGAGAGGCTTGCAAAACACCAGGCACTGTAGAATGGAGCTCATGAAACAAGTATTCCCGAGATTGTAAATTCCCACGGGAGCGACTATTTTGCACCCTTCTGATTCATTTCTCACGTGCTGCGAAGCAGCGAAATAAAGAGCATTCGACTTCGGTAGAATCCACTTGTCGCGAGAGTTGCCTTCGAAAAGCGCTTGTCGTCGCAGCGTCAGTTGTGCTGCACAAAAATGTTCCTTTGGCACGAGTGGCGGGTAGGTCGCAACTAGCCCTTTCCAGAGAATTCCGCTGTCTGCCGTCTTTAAGAATTGGAAAGGGTCGAATGAGCGAAGAACGTCGTGTCCATTCCAGGCCATGTGAGGTGCTTTTCTCGTGCATGCAATGCGGATCTTCTCCTGTTCGAAAACCTCGTGATAGACACAATCGCCACACTCGGAACAGAAAAGCTGTGCCTTTTCTCCACAAGAAATAGCAAATTTATGGCCAGTGATAAGCATGTGTTGCGACATGTGATTTTTTGTGTTCGAGTTCAGGGATGGTGGTGAACAACCAACGAACCCGCAGTCCAGACATTTCATCAATTCGTCACCCGCAAAGATTCGACATTCCTTCCTGCGTTTCTTCGACGTTCGGCAAGCTCTCTCTTTCTCTTCGGCATCACACCACTGGCAACTCGGTTTTTCACTATCGAGGCCATCGTTTAGGTAAAAACTTTTATTCTGATGTTGGTTCCGTGCTTTGTTTTGTTCCTGCTTGTCTCTTTGGACCCAAAAGGATTCATGACAGTCTCGAAATTGGCGCATCCACCGTTCCGTGGTTTCGTTTGCCCTCTTGGTTGCATGCGCGTATGCGGCTTCTTCGTCCCTGGTAAATGCGTGAATCGCGGGAGTTTTCCATCCGGGCGCGATGGTGGACTTTTCCGAGACCTTGCGTTTTTTCTTGGTCGCGTCTTTCGCGGGTGACTCCGTTTTCTTTCGAACGCGTTTCGATGTGAGCGATCGCCGGACCCGGCGAAGTTTTTCCTCTTCCCTGCGGAATTTGTCCATGCGGGGGTCCGACTTGAACGGCGTGGGTACAATCTTGGCAGCGGGCCCTCCCGGTTCGATTTTTTCGTTCTTCGTTTTTTTCGCCGTGTTGCTCGTCACTGTGACCGGCGTGGGTACAGCGGCTTTCATGCCCAACGATTTGGTCGTGGACGGCATCAACTTGTATCCGGGAACCTTCGGGTCTTTTTTTGTGTCGGGCGTTTTATGCGGAACCGTGACGAGCGCCGCACTCTTCTCGGTCGTTGCGTCCGTCGCGGAGCTTCCCTTGCGGAGTTGTCCGGCTGCGTCGGGCATGAGCATGCTGGGCACCTCATCGATCTCCATGCGATCGTCTCCGGAAATTGTGGGCGTGGGCATCGTCTTCGCTTTGGCGCCGCCATCGGTTTTGCCTTTCGTGTCCTTCGTGGCGACATCACCACCGGAGCCTTCTTGCGTTGGTTTCTGTTTGTTCTCTCTCTTCGTTTGGGCTTCCTGCAATTTCGTTTCGTTTCCGGCGTCGTCCTTCTTCTCGTGCTCTTTTTCCTTTCCACCCTCGTTCCCGCCTATTTCGGTTGCTGTTTCGGGCTTGATCTTTGTTTCGCTGAAACCAACCGCGGCTTCGGTTGTCCGGTGTTCGGTCTCACCTGCCGGGTGTTGTTGGATTCCGTCTTTCGCGTCGGGGTTGCTTTTGCTGTTGCTTTTGTTGTTGCTGTTGCTGTTGCTTTTGTTGTTGCTGTTGCTGTTGCTTTTTCTGTTGCTGTTGTTTTTGCTTTTGCTTTTCTCTTTGTTTTCGTCGTGGACCGTGACGGGATCGATCGATGAGGAGCGGACGGCATCGACGGGCATCGTTTGCGAGCTTTCTGCTTCTTTGGTAGCAGCATCCGTCTTGTTCCCTGGTTGTTCGTCGGTTCCGGTGGTTGTTTTCTTGGGAGGTTCGGATTTGTCACCGGTTCCGGTCGAGCCCACCACCGGCGGGGCATCGGTGTTGGTGTTGGCCTTGGCCTTGGCATTCGCGGCAGCGGGATCCGGGGCAGGCGACGGGTACGTCTTGGCAGCGGATTTGGATTCGCCCGTGCTCGTGGCCGGTCCGCCGCTGGAACCCGGTGCGGTTGTTCCCCCGCGTGCTCCTGCCGCCGGCTCCTCGCTGGACGGCGTGGGTGATGGCTCGGTGGTGGTCTTCTTCGCAACCGCCCCGGGATTGCTGCTCGCACCGGACGCATCCGGAAGGGGCGACGTCGTCGGTGCCTGCGTCTTGGTGCCACCGGCAGTGCCCCCGGCAATGGCGGTGGCAGTGGCGGTCGGTGGAACGGGTTTGCTTCCGGGCAACGATGAAAGGGTAAGGGCGGGAAGTTTCGCACCGGAAGCAAGACCGAGACCTTCCTTCGGCGATCGAGCGGCCGCGTATTTTGGCAGACCGATCGTCGTTGCAGTTCCGGGTGTCGGTTTCGGTGAAGCCCTGGACGACGACAGCGACGACGACAGCGACGACGACACCGCCGCACCCAACAGCTTTTGCACGGAAAGGGGGGTGGCAGCATCGGGCGGACTCCCGTCGAAGGAACACCAATACTCGGCAATGCCCTCCGTTTGCAGGGCGATGGTCCGGTGGTGCTCGTCGCCGTACATAAAGGTCGGGGGCAGTCGCTGCTTCTGCACCTTGGAAGACGAGGATTCCCCTCCCGATTGCGCCGCCACCATGTGCAGGGCGTGCACAGGATTCGCCAGGGTCCATCCCCGGGGATGATCCTGGTTCGGGGTCGTCCGGCACACGGTCAGGTCCAGGATCCGGGGCAGATATTCCTGCAAATGCGGGCACCGGCAGCTCTCCAATCGGACCTGCGAGGCGTGTTCTTCCGCCGCCACGATCCTCCGGGACACAACGGAGACCGAGTGTTGTTCGTGTTGCTGTTTGTTCGAGGCACCATGGCTGGTACCGGGGTTGTGGTACGACGCCGTGGCCACCGCTGAGGATCCCACACCGGAAGAAGACGACGACTTGGAAGTGCCGCTGCCTTTTTCGCTACCGGCGATCCCGATTATGTCGGGGAATTGTTCCTGCAACAAGAAATAGTTGATTCGGTCGCCTTTTTCCTTCATGGTAGCGGTGAAAATACAAACAATCCCCGCAATACGAACACGTGCAGCATCCAAACAAAAACTCGAACCGGAAAATCGATGCGATGCGATGCGATGCGATGCGATGCGATGGGGTGTCGAGTCGTGTCGAGTCGAGTCGTGTTGTTCTGCGTTTGGAGGATCCGAATCGAATCGAATCGAATCGAATCAAATGCAGTCGTTTCACTACAACGTGACGAGAGATGCCGTTGTCTATTGTGTTGTTGGTATCGTCGAAATTGTATAGATTGCTGCTGTTTCGATAAAGATGCGGTCTGCTGTTGCAATCTTCCGATGTGTTGACAACTGACAAAAATAATGAAGTAAGAAAACGACGAGTATCGTACGGTAATCTAAACACCGCGCAATGATAGTTTTGTACGAGTAAGACTACTCGTACCGGTAATCTTACGTACCGGTACCGGTAGATACGGTAGTGATCTTACAAGTTCATGCAATCGTACGAACATACCGGTACGTACCGCACAGTACCAGTACTGGTAAATAGTGAGAGAACTGGTACAGGGCCCATGAAGACGGAGTTGTAAAAAATACGCTGGATACAATACCATGACTACGAAGAGCTGACTGAAGAAGATCCGCAACAAGTATTGCAAAGCTTTGCAAAGCTTTGCTACCATAATACTATGGTATGGATCCCTGTCTTGCTTTGATCCAGAGTACTAGTAGTATTACTACTAGTAGTCTGACCTGCACATCATTGATGGCTACTAATTGGGGGCTTCAATTTATCTGTTTGAGCCACCAGCAAATTAGTATCTATTGAGGGACCAAATCTGACCACCAGGAATCATTGACTCTTTCCATCCAATTTTCTTGTGCACCGCAGTCAAGAAGAACGACTACTACTAATCATGCTTGCGAGGGACTAATAGTACTAGTAGTACCATCAACACCACTCTTTGCACAGGTACAGGTAGTAGTAGAAGAAGTAGTAGTAGTGCCCAAAGGAGAAAACTACCAAAAGGAGTTTGGTGGAACGTCAGACTGCCAAAAAACTGATTGAATGTTACTCATCGCCGATCGGATTGGTTAATTTGGTCTGATTGTTGGGAGGACATCAAAGTGTGAGTGCTGCAAAGATTGGGCCCCACCAGCAGTCAAAAGAACCAGAATTGTGTGTTGCTGAGGTTGAATATACTAGCATAGTAGTGTAAGTACCACGCAAGGCTACTACACACCACATACGTGGTTGTACCTTAGATATCCTTCTCGGTGTTGTTGATGGACATAAAATGTGCAGATTACTAGTATTAGTCTTGTCTGCTGGAAGGGTTGGAATAACTATCAACTTATTTTTCTTCTGTGGCTCAGTCTTTAGACAAAATGAAAATCACCACTGCACACAAGTAAAAGATGAGATGACCAATGGCCAAACATTGCAGTAGATAGCAATCCATTTGTGATGTTACAAACCTCCACCAACATCAAATTGACAGTATTGACACCTCCAAATGTGTTTAACAATAGTAGTTGTGCTTTGGTTTTGCTGAGTTTTCTCTGCATCAAAATTAGCTGTATCATAGAGCAGCTCAATAAGAACAGTGCAGAACCATATTTCACGTATCAATACATGATATTCTTATTAATACCAGTGTGTTGGGGTAGACAATTTTGCATCTTCTCTTTTCATCAGAAGTTCCAAGAAGAAAGAGGATGCTACTGAACAATTAGGTCTAACAAACACCCCTAACAATCCACTGGGTAGTGACCTAGTACCAGAGGTGCTCCCCCATCAAGTTATGTATGACCCTTCTGCCAAACCAATGGAGCGTGTCTTGATTTGTCAGGAATCAAATGACAATGACTCTGTTTCCAATGATAATTTTTTTCTCCTAATGATGAGGATGACGAAGAAGAAATTGACAGCAAAGCCCCCCCCCCCCTTCAAATCTTGATGGAGAAGGCAACAGCATGGCTGTTGACGATTCCCCTCCTGATTCAAACACAAACACAGCAATTATGACTCAGACAAACTGAAGGTTAAAATCAAGTTAATGAAAATAATGGGGAATCATAGCATACTCATGTAGGTAAGTGAACCTAATGATTTTTGTTGTTGTTGGTAAATCGTTCTTGTATACAAAGTTTCCTTTATTGCTGCAACTCCATTCCATGTTCACACAATTGATTTCAACATGGTTGATCTCATTCCCCCCCTTTTTACTCCCGGGTTGCTGCTAGTAGAAATATGGTACTAATTACCGCATAAATTTGTTGATTTTTATTTGTGGAAGTTTGAATAAATTCCGGTCCATTGTGCAGAACTGTGTTTTAAACTTTATTGTCTGGTACAGCATTGCAATTATCTGGATTGGCGTTCCATACTTCTCATTTGTACACCTTAATTTGGAAATACGTGGCTTAACTTTTCATTGTGGGCTGAAATGTTTTCAAATAAAAGTTATTACTACTGTTTCATGTGTCCCCTTGTGTTTTGAGTGACTGGATCCAGAATGTTGCAGTAGAACTACAGTACTCATTACTCTACACACTTATGGATTTTTATTGGTGGAACTTTTGATAGAATCCAGTCTGATGTATGGAACAGTGTTTCAAAGTTCACTGTCTGGAACAGCATCGCAGGGTTAAGTGTCTGCAACAGAATTGCAGATTCAATTGTCTGGATTGGGGTTCTCTAGTTCTGAATTTTTAACGAGCAATATTCCATCTTAAATTAATTGGTACACTTCCATTTTGAAATAGGTGACTTAAATTTATTATGAAATAGTAGCAAATTGCAATAACGGTTATTTGTAGTGTTTCACGCGTCCCCATGCTCCACGAGGGACGGAAATTTTGTTTTACTTCTCCAAATCCTCAAGCAAAATCCAACGCTTATGGTAAAAATGGAGCCAGTGCTGAATGCTTCTTTTGTTTTTGTCTCTTTCCTCCTTTTTGTATTTGTCCCTTAATTGTTTCAGTTTCTGCTTTTTAGTCTTTGGAAGTTTCTTCAATAAGTTCATGAATGAATCCCCCTGCTCTTTGCTACATCTTCTTTCCGTGTCTGTGTTGTAAAACTTGGTATCAGTTGAGTAGTACAAATTTTCCAACCACTCCTTTTCAATGATTGCATCATCAGCCAGTCTTTACAATCCACTCTTTCCATAGAATTGACAAAAGACAGGGCCAGTTCCCTGGGGTGAAAATGTATACAATGTTTTATGTGCTCTCTCGTTGGCCGCATCAGATACACCATTCCATTGCTGGGAATTTATGACCATCCCGTTCCAGTCTCTTTTGTTCTTGCAATTCTGCTTCTGGTCCAATGCCAAGGTTGTTATAATACTTGATGTCCTCTGTACCTTTTAGTGCAGCAGGATATCTGCATAAAAGGTACAAACAAATGTTACCCGTAGCCCACATGCGATCCAAAGCAACACTGTCACCTTCCTCATGGTCCGGAAACACTTTCTTGCTGACATACTTCACGGCTTCTTCCAAAATGGACAAATCTTCTTCTTTGTAAATTGTCCTTTTTTTCTGTTGAGTCTTGTTCTCGCAGCATCTGTCTGCTTGCATCCGTCAAGGATTTGTGAGTACCAAGTGCCCATTTACAGCACATAGCGCATCAAATCCGGTTTCAAAAGGACATAAAAACGGGCTTAGGTCTTCATCTTGCAGCCCTTCCATCCATTTGTTGCGCGGGCCACCTATGGGCCATCAGGTTTTGTCTTGTACACCATTTATCCAGGAAACAAAGGAGATTGGTTCTTCTTCTTATACACATAACTCTTGACTACTCCTGTCCAGGGTGGTGGCATATCCTTGATTGTAATTCTACTACCAATAGCAAAACAAGGAATTTTGATCTTCAGATCAACTTTAGATACCAACACCTTGACATTACCAGCCAATTTCTTGTCTGTACCTCCAGCGGCTGGGGGGCGAAGAACTTAAATAAGATAGCCCAGATTTTCAACGTGGCCCAGGTTTGGAGAAACCTTCCTCTCCTTGTACTTGTTACTTTGATTTGAGTGCTGTGTCACCATCTTTTTATGTTTGCGACTCGGGCGCAAAAACAATCTTCATAACTCCATTGTTACCTTTGTTTGTGAACATTAGCCATCCAACAAAGTACATACTGTTGTTTTTGCTGAATGGTTCACATTGATGGTATTGCTTTTTTAAGAAGTCCCACTTAGCAATGTTGGCCACCACACTGTGATGGTGAAAACCTGGAACACTGATCTTTTCAAAAACTCCACTCAAAGAAAGACCATTGGATTGTAAATTCTTTACATTGTTGTCTTCTGATACAAAGCCAACTTCCACGTTTGCCTGAAGGAGACTTTTGTTTAATTAATACTTCATGGAGTGAACAATTTCCCCCCAACCAATAGGTAATTGTACATAGCGAGAAACTCCAGGGACCTCGTGAAAACATTACTGCTGCAAATTAGTATTTCTGGGTGTGTGATAAAAATCTCATGGAATACATGTCTTGTATGCTTGCAGAACAACCGGAAAAGCACAGTGTATTGGCAGCTCTCGTCAAAGTTAAAATGGAGGGGGGCGTGGAAACAAAAGTATCACCCCAACACAAAGTCAGGATTAACTGTTGCAGCAACATCTTTACATGCTCTTCAGGTTCCGGACGCAAGTCAGCAACAAATATGTTCCTTTCAGAACTCAACTTCAAAGTAGTAAGAGTCACCAGGATTTTCCTCAAAGTCGGCGACTACTTTGTAATACTTCTTCAAAGTCAGTTTGTGCTAAACAAGCATTGAAAAATGAAGCCAAGATAATAGTCTAAATCCAATGCTGCCTTCCACATTTTCAGTTTCTATCCTGTACCAACCAGCCACAAATGAACACAAATGCAGATCTAGAAGAAACTTCTCATACAATTTGTCATGAAGGAATGCTTCATTGACAAAGTGGTCAAGGTTTACTTCAGAAGCAAATTCTTCTCATCCTTTGTTGGAACTGAACCCACAAAGACATGAGGACCTTCCAAAAAGCAAGTTCTCCCTTTGACATATCGGATGGCCAATCCAACCTGAGGCGCTTTTCAGATTGAGTGGAAGGAACTAACTCTACTGATGAACTTGTCTTTGTTGGGGCTAAGACTTCGTTGCCCCAAATTTTTGGTACAGAGTCATCCATTTGTTTGAAGAAGTAACTTGCCAATAGACATCTGGCAGACATACCATTGGCCTTTAACGACGTTGTCTTGAAATCTGTGATAGAAAAATGGACCTTGATCTCTACTTGGAGGTGCTGGTAAGAATTCAACAGAATGAACATACCACCATGTACTTCAGTATGCTTTTGCCAATTTTCCATCAGGTAATTTGTCTTCTCCTTTGATGTGGGTGTACTCTGTTCTACCAGTAGTATCATTGGTGTGGACAACGGAGTTCAGTGCTGCCTAAAAGGCATACCATTTATTTTTCATTTTGTAGTTGTTGAAACAAGTTGTCAGTTGGGTTGCATCCAATATGTCAACCTTTGTTGATAACATATCACCAGAGTCACACAGGAAAAGATTTACCATCACATCAATGGCCCTTGGAATAGCACCCAATACCACTGGTGCATTCCCACCCATCGCCTTCTGGCGGAAGTCAGGAGGGGTTTCCCCAAAAAAGACTGGTGATGATACAAACCTTATTCATCAACTAGCTGAAGACCAATTCAAGGTCTCAGCTTACTGCAGTAATCAATTTGTCAGTCAAAATAGCAGAGAAGCCTTCAGAACCCTGGTTTTGAAGGCACTCATTTTTGCCATTTGGAGAGACAAACCACAACATTTCCAGCATTTGGTGGGGCAGCTTTCACATGCCTTTTCATTTCCTCTACCTGAACCTTGTATACAGACTCATTCTCAAAAACGTCAGACAGTGAAGGGTCGGCCTCAACATCACCTTGAGTCACCAATGCTGTTGGAAGCACAACATTTTGTGCTTCACCTCCACCAGACAGTGTAGCTGCGGCTGCGGCTGCGGCAATATGTGCTAATGGAACCACAATGTTTCCTCCTTCAGTTTCATGGAATGCTGTGGCTGTGGCTGTGGGTGCCAATGGCGTTCGAGGCACGACATGTACTTCTTGAGTTCCAGGAGCGGTAGTGCGTGCAACTGTGGGTACCTTGGCTCTTTGAAATGTGTTTTTGCCTTCTTCAGATTCACGAGATGCTGCAGCTGCGGCAGCTGCTGGCTCTGCTGTTGGAATCACTTCCTTGCCTTCTTCAGATTCACAAGACGCTGTGGCTGTGATTGGAAGCACATCATTGCCTTCTTCATGTGGCTGCAGCTGCGGCTGCGGCTGCGGCTGCGCTGCAGCTGCTGGCGGAATAGTATTGTTTTATCCATCCACTTGGCGGGATGGTGGAACTTTGTGAGACAAACTTCTCATTTTATTTTTGCTGTTTTTGGGATTTTTCAATTGGCAATTGAAAAGGAACCAGAAAATAAGTTGTGTCCCTGCAATCAAACTTGATACAATCTGCTAACGAATTCAACAAATTGGAATTCCTTCTCCACATTATTACACAAACTCACCAATGTACCAAAATAACATAGATTTGCAGATAACACACCAGACAACACACCAAAACAGACGTAGGAAGGCGTCCAAATCAAATGAGCCATATAACATATTAGAGCCAAGGTTCAAACAGAAAACCTGTGACACCGTTCCAACACAGAAGCTTAAAACTTACAACAAGAAACAGACTATAACTGAACATCATGCAACCCCATTGCACAATTTCAACATTTCCCATTCATTTTAACGGGCTGTCAAACATAAAACCTGAAACGCCATTCCAACGCAAAAGTTTAAAACTTACGAAAAGGAACTGAACTAAACTGAACATAATGCAACACCGTTGCACAATTTGAGATTTTCCATTGACAAATTTGAACAAGTTTCAAACAGAAAGCCTGTAACACCATTCCAGCACAAACCTTCTGCAACGTTGTTGCATGATGGCTGTCATGAAAATGTTCAGAACTGGGTTGACTTTTCCAACATAAGTTCTTACTGTACTAGACTATTAGTTTCATCAAACATCCAGACTCATAAGATATTACTATGCTGCTTTGGGTATGACTATGAGGGTGGAATATACAGATTGTTGGGGTAGGGACCACTATAATGCTGTGGTCCACACCAGAATTTTCAGGACACCACATTCCTGATTATCAGGGCACGCACAGACAAAGGATAGGCAGGTGTTAGTACAATCCCCCTCACAAGTGCAACAATGAGTGATTCCCACCTAACAAAAATGAATATAATTAATAAAAAAACACATAAAAAGTATGTGTTTTCTATATAGATGTATTCACTTCGTAATAAAATTTGTCAGTCGACATGTGTCCGACTGACAGTTTTTATTCACTTAACTGACACCGAATAGATTTCAATGGAATCTTAAATTTAGGCCGGTAGGTGGCGCAAGTAGTCATTGAACATACAGTTACTGTTTCTTCTTCTTTAGGGATTCCGAATTCCAAATTTGGCATTTCATAAAAGTATTCGTCCGTTGGGCGTGATAAAAAAGTATTCATTCCATATACTTTTTATTAACTTTTGATTCTATTCACTTTCCTTAGGTGGGAATCACTCAATACAAGAAATAGTGATACAACACTCCTCAGGACGCAGCAAATCAAGCACCTACTACAACAAGCAATAATTTTAGCACGGCCAATGTGTAGGCACAATGCTCAAACTCTAGCCAGGAAAAACTACAAACAAGGTAAGCAACCGACAACATACTGGTGGCCAGTATACACATTTTCATCATCTCTAACTCAATTGTCTTCTTAGCAGTGATACATAGATGATAAAAGGAGCAAACAAATACCAGATAATTTCCCAGCAACAGTTCTAAGTCACCGACAATGGAAACGTGAACTTGGAAAATAAGTACCAATTGCAAAAAGACTATCAATGTAAAAAAATTACCTGAATTCCAATACTTCCTCAGAAGAATTCTGGGTACCATGTGGTCAAAAGAGACAGACTTCAAAAAAATCATTACAAACAACAATCAGTAACATTTTCACCCCAAGAAATGAAGCATTTGCATTGCTTTTCCTTTACAATGACTACAATTTGTGGCTAAACACAACAAAAGGCCAAAGGAAGAGAACGGAATTCACTGACAGTAAGTCTGGTAATAAGGAGGGATGGAGTACCGAGAGACAAATTTTTAATAGATATGTCCTAAATGAAATAGAAAAAATAAGGAAGGAGCAACAGTCAAAAGATGTAGAGATAGAACCACTGAAAACGTACCAACAGCAAAATGGCAAACATACAACACAAGATGATGAGGACAAAGAAAGTAAAAAGGAGCAGAGATGGAAGGGAATAGAACAATGTGACATGACTGAGACTCTCAACAAGGATGACAAGGACTACAAATATTACATCGAATACATGAACAGTTTACAAAAGTGAATGGCAATAACAACATCATCGTACTGTGGTTAGTTAATTATTATTTTATGTCTGTTTACACAATATATTTGTCTTCTATTAAAATTGAATAGTATGAATGAGATTATTGCAAAAACATTGTTGTCTTTTGGTATTTCATATTTGTAGTGTGAATATTGTGAAATGGACATAACATAAGAATAGATTGCCGGTTATCAAGAAGTGAATACATCTTAGAAGAAATCGGTAATAACGCTATGACAACAATATCATTGCAAATAGAGGGAAATATTACAAACAAAGAGTTATCCAAAAATAAGAACAAAAATTGAGTGCAGAATAAATTATTACTGGGGTATGCATGTAATAAAGTTGTGCCAGAGATACATTGTGAAGCAACCATAATAATGGGGCTGAAATTTGGGATGCAAAAATAGTCCTTCTGCAAATTGTTGGCTGCAAAAATACACGGACAATTGTTTTTGATGTGCCCGACAAAAAATTCTGAATTGTTTACATAAAACAAACAAATTTGACGCAATCATGAGCATAGTTTAGGTGATGTCAGGGATAGCAGTAACAGTAGAAACACAGCTGCCATATTTTCTTGTTTCACCTTTTTTGTGAATTTTGTTTTGCTTTGTCATGCTGTAGACCATAATATGAACTCAAGTCACAGCAATTAGTGACCCAGGTCTTGGACTGGACCCTTCCCAAGTCATGATGGTAGCTCCCTTCATGACCAGACCACCAAGAACTACAAAATGAATGTTGAGTTCACAAGAATTTACATTGCAATCTATTTTACTACATAACCCACATATTGGGTTCTTAACGAGCAGCTCAAACGTTTCACTCAGCATGGGGAGCTAGACGAATGTCTTAACCAAGAAGCTTCTTATTCTTCACCTATCTAATATCCCGCCCACTGAATGAATAACCCACTGAATGAATAAGTGAACAGAAAACACCAAAAAATACGCTCTGATCTGATTGTTGTGATGTTACAATATTTCGCAGGTCAGAGTGCTCTGCTCGCTTTGATAATTACGAAACAGTTTCATTCGTATGTTGCAGATGTATGTGCTTCCCAAATCGCCATAAACTTTTTAACGCGTGACGGTTGTTCGCAAAATACACATACAACGCAACATGTGAGACTAGTTTGTCATCTACCGTAATCTGGCGGTAATCTTAGCTCCAAATGAGTCACAGAGAGCCTGAATGAATAACGTAAGAAACTATGTCTTCATTACTTTGTTCTCTACTTGTACGCACTAAAAGGTCAAACGGGTCTTCGAACTTTAACAATTTTTTGCTCTACGAGGTCGTTGTTGACGGTTGTCGGGCCCGCTCGAATTCGCCAATAATTAGACCCGTTATTATTTGTGGTCGCGCAACAAGAGTGTAAATAGACCTTTGTTATGAAGGATGAAACACCTTCCGTTTTTTCAGCTGAAAACCGACTATCGACGTGATAGAATATCGACGTCAAAGGTAGTTAGTTTCGGTTCGTAACCATTTGCAGAGGGTCGGGTACACATAACGTTGTCCATTTTGTGACTCCAGATGAAGCTTATCTGAGCCATGGCATCGGTTCCTTTCAAAAACAGTCTGAAACGACAAAGGCGTACCGATGGCGTTTCTATCTATGATTACAGGAGCAACAACGATCACGACAACGATGACGCCGGCGAAACAATAAAAAAGTACCGACGAGGCCGAAATTCCGCCAAGTACGACTGCCGGCAGCATTGTGACCAGACGTCTTGTTTCTTCTTCTGCGCCATGGGTATTACACGGAGTGTGGAAAACCCGTACCCACATTATTCTAGCTACAAAATACCACGAGGCCGAAAGTGTCCGTTGTTTTTTCGCGGTATTATTGGTCCATTCGTGGTTTTGTTGTTGTCTCGGTATGCTTTGGGGGAAACACAGTATCACGACAATAATGCGTTCGAAAACACCAGGGACATTCGGTATCAGTCTTGGGAAGGGGAAGGATACCAGGGAAGTCACGGATTTTTCAATCGCGCTCGGGGAAGGGATTTAGAATCTGCAGGAAAGAGAGTAAAGCAGGACGGACTTGCGACTACCATCATCGAGAACGAACGGGTTCTTCAGTCCGGTGAAAAACTCCAGAAATTCATTCAGCAAAGGAGTCAGAGTACGAACGAAAACCTACTGCCTGCACTTCGAAATAGCGATGCAGAATCATTCGGTGGTAGTGAACCAGCGAACGAAATAGATGTGTCCTCGTCGCCGTTGCAATACGGCGAATCTTTCAAAACAGGCAATCTTCTCATTCAGAACAAACAACCGATTGACTTTGAAGTTCAAATCTTAGTGGAGGATACCATTACGAATGAGCTCTTGAAGGATTTGGAAGTATTCTTGGAAAACTATATTGAAGGTGAATACAAAAAGTTTATTGACGGCAACCGTGATGGGAGTAGAAACGCGAGCACCATGTCGAATTCTGATTTGGAAACGGTCAAGCTCGGGAAAGTAGATTTGGTCTTGCAACTGTTGGACTCGGAACGTTGGCAAGAGAGACAGCGGCGGCAATTGCACACCGAGTTATTTTCTTCGATGAGGGGTTCGTTGCGATCCAAACAACGAAGAATGCAGAATGATCCGCAGCTGTCTAATGCCAAACTAATGACAATTGACGTCATTGGATCGGTGGACTATAGTGTGGAAGTTGATGGTTCATTACCCACTCCAGATGAAATCGAAGAACAATGGGATGACGTATATCGGGAAATAATATCTCAAAATCAGTTACAACGAGCAATTGAAGATTCTGATATTGAGGGGGTACTTCGAGTAGAGGAGGTCACACCAGAAGAAGATCCTACGGATAAATCCGATAGCGGTTTTTCTGACGGTGATGGAATAAACGAGGATTCTGATGGGGGCACTACAAATGATGATGCCTCCCTTTACCAAAATGGTACAGGGAAGGTCGACCAAGATTTAATCAGCAATGCCTCCGAGAGCAACAGCGATACGAAAAACTCTGGTAAGAAGTCGCCGCCTGAGCTCGAACGCCCATCATTACTTTCGATCATTTTCGGATTTACCTTGACAGGTATCGCGGTACTTGGACTCGTAGGATACGCATGCATTTTTTGCCGGAAAAGAAAGAAGCGACTGGCGAAAAAGAAAAAAATGAAAGAGAGCATTACTTTTTCCTCGGCAAATTTGGCTACGGCTGCAGCGGCGACTGCTGCATCCAATGGAAAACAAAATAGTCAATATCCGTCGAAATCAAAAATACAGTCGGCATCGCGCCCAGTGCAAGCTGCATATCCATCACAATTGGAAATGCCATCGATGATGCTGTCGCAAACCGAATCAGTAGAAACTACATACAGGGGAATCGAGTCGAGTGTAGGATCGGAGGATATTGCCGATTCCTTCGCAAACGAGTTGAGACTAGCAGCCTCGCGTGACCAGGAAGCCTGGAACGAATTTCAGCGCAGAAAGGAAACTCTGGAAAAGCGAAAAACCACGAGTTCAGATTCTGTGAATCGAACACCGGGTCAAAACCCTCAATCTTCTTTCAGCCCTGTAGTTCCACCGATGCCATCAAAACGTCCAGAACGGTCGGAAGGACCGAAAGTTAATACCGAAGCAAATCGAGCTGACTTGGAGGGAAGGGACTCTTTTATGGGATCGTTTCCTTATGGCGATGAATCACGGATGACCAGAGGCGACGGCTATGGCTACGGCTATGGCACAAAAAACGATCAACCAAAAACTTCGAAACGATGGGAACCGTACAATTCATCTCTGTCATTGACAGAGCTGTCATTAACAGAGGAGAAAAAAGACGAAACAAGTGCTGCTGATTTTTTTGCAAAGAAATTAAGTGATATCGAAAAAGATCTAGGGGTATCCGGAGGACAACCTATCATTCCTCACTATAGCCGGTCAACAGAAACGAAGAGCACCGATGATGCGTCAAATAGTGATATCTTGTCGGAAGTTTCGGAACTTTCAAGATACGTCCGACGGTACGAAAGAAGGAAGGATCGAAAACATAAACGAGAAGAGTTTGTTCACGAGCGTGTTAATGAACTTGCGCCATCGCAACCGGCGCCATTGCAGCCGTTTTCTCCGAACGCGAACACAATGTCGATTGGAATGGATGGACGTGTCTACAATCCACACGGTGGCAACCAAAATCAAAATACCTCATCCTCGCCGCTATCAACAAGAGGAATGCATCCAGCTCCCCTTTCGAGTTATGCAGAAAGTTACATCTCTCAAAAACACGAAGAATCCGGTGAGAATTCTTTGTCCTTTGTAAGTGACGACGAGGACGAGCCGGGAGATGGAAGTATAACAAGCAGTCAGCGGTTGGGAATAACTCCGTACAAAGTGACACAGGATGAAATTTACTACAACAGTGACGACAACTCGTTTTCGGGCAGGGGTCCTAGTAGGGTTCTTGATGATTACCGACACTCGGTTGGTTACAGTGGCAACGGTCAAGACAACAGCAAGTCTTCCTCTTCTCGTCTAGCTAATTTGCGAGCAAACGATGCAATCATTGACAATTCGAGCTCCGAAATCAATCTGAGCATTGATGAGAAGATTGCTGCAAGAAGCGGCACCGGAATGGTTCGTCCGAATCCGCAACGCGCGGATAATGCTAAAAATACTACGGCAGTTACCTCCTCCTCAACTACTCGACCCAGAAGCAACCGAACAGAAACTTCCAAAACCAATAGATTCGACAGAATCCGTGGACTATTCGAACAAAAATCGAGTGATCACTTGACACCTGTGTATCCACCGGGTGAACACTGGCAGTATGGAGGTGCCCACGGAAAACAATAGGGAAAGAACATTTCAAAGTGGATGTAAATTGTATTCTACGTGTCTTATATTTAATAAAGTGGAATGTAAAAATAGAAATAAAATGACGCCTGCGAAAATACTGTAGCTACACATACGTCTTTCATGGAATAAAATAATAAGGCATATTATAGAAATGGTTTGGTCACTCCTCCTCAACCGATTACACGTAAGGTGGTAGCAAGTAAAGCAGAACTTGGTCAAGTGATACTCATCAATCGATTCACCGCATTCAAGGTTGGATCGGCAGTGCTGGTACTGGAAAATTCCTTCAGTGCTTGCTTGCTCACACCTCGGGGATCCGGCATCCAGAAGGCATCGTTCGACGGATCCATGCCGTCATCTCCCCGCTCGAGCACACCGTCGTGGCAAGACTCAAATATCCGAACCGCCATTTCCTGCCTGCGGTACAGGTCCAATGCCAGCAACGAATACACGTCCTGCGCGAGCTGGAACGCTTTCTCTTCGTGAAGTCGTGCCGCGAGCAGTTTCTCGTCCTCCGGCACCCCTGCCGGTATGTATGGATCAGTCAATTCGTACATCATCCATTCGTCCAGGCGCCGTCCGATGTCGTCCACGGTGTGCGCGAGCGACGCCAAGAGACTCCGCAGCGCCGACAGCATTCGTTCGTGCTGTAGAAGATCGTGGTGCAACGCAAGGTGGACATCCTCTTTCCGCAACGCACCACCGCCGAACCCACCGGATCGGAACCCGCTGTCTCTCCACGACCGCTGCCGTGCCTTCTCTTCCGCAAGTCTTCGATCGGCCGGTTTCTGTTCCTGAGCGAAGTTTTCCACCGACGAGAGTTGCTCCAAGCGACCGTTCTCCCAATAGACACGATCGCGAAGGTTCGCGATCGATCCCGTTACGCCTTCCAGCTGTTGAACCGTGTCCTTCCATTCTTCGATCCGTCCTTGGTAGGCTTTCAAAATCGGGCGATACCCCTTCTTCCTCCTGCTGCTGTAGTGCTCGTCTCTGCTTTCGTTCAGCGGCGACGGTGGCACACTACTGGTCTTGCTGTTCTTGCTGCCCCCCAGCATGTACGCCTCGAATGCCGCCTGCATGTCGGCGTCCATGGTGCTTGCCTCGTCGTTCGTTCGTTCGTTCGTTCGTCCACGCCAGCCCGAACGAAAACGTACCGGGACCGCTTATGAAGAGGAAGCTCCTCCCTCTGCCTGTTGCTGCAAGGTCTGTCTCAGGGCTTCCTGTTCCGCCTTGAGTTCGGCGCGTCGCTCCTTGAGGTGTTTGCGGTATTCCTTTTGCTTTGCCTCCTGAGCCAGCACGATGGCCTCCGGCTTTTCCGAGCTGAACAATTCGTGACCGGGTCGGACGTCCTTCGAAAAGACGGGGTACGCCGAAGCCGCAATGATGAAGGTGCTTCCGAGGCCGATCCACACTTGCCGGTTGACTTTTTGCACTGTGTTTTTTGTGTGTGTGTGTGTGTGTGTGTGTGTTCCGGGGAGTTGGCGAGACAAAGCAAAACAGAGAGAAGGCGTGAGCATATCGAAAATTCGAGAAGGATACAAGTACGCACAGTTGACAAGGACGTCCCAGGTAGTAGCCACAATGGACAACGACGGACACCGAATCAATCGTCCGCGAAGTGAACCGGTGACAGGATCTTGGAGGAAATCTTATTCGACTTACAATTTTGAAGCATTGGATAAGAGAGCGGTGAAATGAATGTTGGTTATTGACTTCAACTCTTGGTATTGAGATACGTTTCAATAGAGTATTTACTTTCTTTTGGTATTGTCGTACCTGGAGCTAGCTTTTGTGAGGATGTATTACCTGTCGCTCTATCAATTTGTATCTACCGCTAGCAGATGATCATCATCGTTTCCTTGTCGCGTGCGGTGTTCAGTGATGAAAAATGTTTTTTCGGTTTCTGCGTTGTTGGTTGTCCTTTTTGCTTCTTTTTTGTGACATCTCCTGTGTACGTACGTTACGTACGGTATACACATAGGACTGGTCTCGTTCTTTCCTAGGTGTATTACTGGTACCGTACGTACGTACCCGTACCCCGTCCCGTAAGAACGACGTCGTGTTCGTACTCCGTACGAGTCGTACATACCGGTACCGGAATTACCCGAAGTATTTCATTACTTCCTCCGTGTGCTTCACATACGGTACGGTAGAACTACTTCGAACGAAGAATTAAGGTACCAGAACAAAAAAATATTCACGAACGTGTAAAAACACACACAAAAACTTGACGCCAACAAACAAACCAGATCTAAACTCCCTTTTTGCATGTTTTTTTGTGTGCATTTATTTTCTCAAGAAAATTCAGACCAACGCCCGAGCACACAAAAATGGGTATCTTAGGAACACAAATAAGAGTACAAGAACATCCTTATTGTTTCTAACCACTATGCACTTGCAAACATTTAGTGTCTCAGCTTGCATGTGGAATTATGCAGACTTGAAAATGATTTGCAAGGGCATAGTGGTTAAAAACAATAACAACAAACAACATTGAAACAGCAGTCTTTGCAAATTTGGGAGTCGAGTAACTAACATGCTGTAAGGCGTAGCTATTAGCACTATTGGGGTGACGGCAGCATGCATCCGTATCCGCATTCGTATCCGCATTCGTATCCGCATTCGTATCCGCATTCGTATCCGCATTCGTATTCCGCATTCGATTTCGTTTGTTGGTAAAGTATTATTTTTTATATCTCCAGATCGTCGTCCGGATCTTCCTCGTCGAAATCATCAAACTCTGGATCATCGTCTTGCAGATAGATTCGGGGTCGGTTCGGAGCGATAGGGGCTGCCGTAACGGAGGATGCAACGGCTCGGTCGCTCCTGGCTCCGTCCGCTTCGTCGAGGCGCAGCTGGATCCCGCCGCGAGACCTGCCCCCGGGACCGCGCGATGACGACGACGACGACGACGACAACGCTAGGCTTGGTTCCGCTTTGGTGGCGCCGGATCGCTCGCCCTTGGTGGTGGGAGCGCTGTCGTCGTCGTCGTCGTTGGCGTCGTCGTTGGCGTCGTCGTTGGCGTTGTCGCCGGCCGTGGTGGTGGTGTCCCCCGCGTCGTCTCCACCGTCGTCATCGTTGATGATCCGGAACCTCCGCCGCCCGTCGCCGCACCCGCTCTCGCTCGCCAGAGGCACGATCCGCACCGGTAGTTTCTGCCGGAGAATGTTTCCCTGTTCCCGGATACCTTGCCGCACGAGGGTCGCTTCTCCCCCGCGCAGACACAGCAGGGCGTTCGCCGCGTTCTCGAGTTTTGCGTGCTGGTCCGGGGTGAGCACCTGGGTGCGGACGGGCCAGACCTGGAGGGACGGGGCAGCAGCGGGGAGGGCGGAGAGGAGCCGTAGGACGGTCGGAAAACCGTGCGCGACGATCAGTGGCGTGAGGGATTGCCACACCACGACGATCGGTGTTGTTGTTGTTTTCGTTTTCGTCGTCGTCGCTGTTGTTGTCCCCGGGGCCCTCCCCGCGCGTTCGAACGCCCTTTGTAGCGTCCGATAGACTCCCGCGAGGTCGCGAAGGTTGGCGCGATTGTCGTCCTTCTTCTCTTCCCCAACCTCAACCTCATCGTCGTCGTCGTCCCATCCAAACGGATCCCGAGATGCCAGGTCGACCACTTGCACTCGTTTCCGACTCTCGGGCGGTAATTCGTCGACGATCGAGTACCCCCCGGACCCGGCCCTGGTGGCTATGTACACGATCGATGCGCTGTCCTTGTCGGATGGTTCCGTGGACTGCTGCTGCTGCTGCTGCTGTTGTGACTGTTGTGACTGTTGTTGTTGTTGTTGTTGTTGTTGTTGTTGTGACTGTTGTTGTTGCACCGCCAGTTCGATCAACCGCAGGAGCCAGGCCGTCTCGGCACCCCCGTAGATGTCGCGGGTCGCCCGCTCGGCCGGGGTTGCGACTCCCGCGTGCTTGTAGAGGTGGATATTTTCCACGGGTTCGGCGGCATCGATGCGATCCCGTAGGGAATACGACGTCTGTAACAGAATGCGATAGGACGACACCGAGGACGACACCGACGCCGACGGCGGCGGCTGCGGTGTGTTCGCATCGTTGGAGGTTTCTGTTTCCACGAGTGGTTGCTTTCGCTGCTGTGCGGTCCACTGATGAAAGATGGAGAGCAGCGGAGAGGATATTTTTTTGGAGCTCATCGTGTTTAAAAAAAACACGTAGTGGTGGTGGGTGTGCCGGAAGAATTGGTTGGAAAGGGGGTGTTTGTTGGCTGTTGGCTTCGATCCGACTCGCACCTCGATAGACGTTTGTTACGATGGAACTCGTAAGTTAGTCAGTGTTTCTGTTTCTGTTTCTGTTTTGGTTTCTGTTGTTCTTGGTTCGTATCGTACCGTACGTACCGTACTACCGGCAGAGTTCGAAGTTCTTGACAGACGCGTCCCATTGACCATCGTCGTCTCAAAACTCGTCGAGAACGAATGCTTCTTGGTTGGTGGTTGGTGAAAAAAGCACCGTAACATAATCTTACCTTTCGTATCATTCTAGCATACTATACTTTGAAGAAACGTCCGTCCGTAGCTCGCATGGCGCGCCCTGCGGAAGTCCGTTCGCTGGCGTACTCGTAATCGTTCGTGCGGGGTACCAGAACTGACGGCTACGAACTCGTACGATCCACACGTACCGTACCGTATCATGTTGTGGGATTCAGATTCGAATACTGTAGTGATTTAGTCGGTTTCAGTCGTACAATCAGTTCCGAGTTCCAATCTCATTGGAAGGAAGATAGATTGAACTAGAAAAACTAAGGTGAAATACTAATACTTCCAATAATAACAGAGGCAGCATCCTCCCGATAGAATGATTCTCTCACGTCATGCAGTAAATGCTGTTGTTCCACAAACTACCGTACTAATAGCAACCGCAAATCAACACCAACACTACTTTTGGCCATCGTCGCTTCTGTGATCCTCGCGTACCGGTATACTATAGGATCCCTCGTTCTCGTAGTGTTTCGGACATAAAGACCAGAAACAAACGGACAATCGATGTGCAATCGAAATCAAGATCGAAATCAAGATCGAAATCAAGATCGAAATCAAGATCGAAATCAAGATCGAAATCAAGATCGAAATCAAGATCGAAATCGTAATCAAGATCGAAGTCGAAATTCAACAACCACGGCAGCACAACTCATAACAATGAAGTCCCGGTGGAATTCGATACTAACAGTGGCGTTTGTGATGGTCCTTGGTACCGGGAACGCCCAACCCGCCAAAGCCCAGACCGGCGATCAACAATGGGAACTGATCTACGAGGAGGATTTCACCAACCCCCTGCAAGACTCCGACGCCAAGTGGGAACTCGAGGACTACTCACAATCCACATCATCCACTGCCTCCGACGAGGACAACGACAACGACAACGACAAGGTCATGGACAATGACAAGGTTATGGACGACAACAGCGTCTTTTACCGCAACGATTACGGACCCGATTTCGACAAGGCCCTGGATTCCTTCCGGACCTACCGCAAGGAATTCACGATCGGGAAGGACGGATGGCTCACGGCGAGCCTGTCGGCACGGGACTGGAACAAGGACGGGACCATCGAGCACGAACCGTCGGTGGGCATTGTGAAGTTGGACGGGTCCGACAAAATGGCGCTGAAGATGGACGCGTCGAAGGACCACACCGGGGGTGTCCTGCTCCGGAACACCAAACCGCTGCCGAGCGAATACCGCATCGAATACAAACTCATGGCGCTAGATTTTGGAGGAAAACGCAACGGCAGCATTAAATACGACGACGGAAGGATCAACGGGTACGCTCCGGAGGGCCCCGTGCATCCTTGCAAGACACAGGTGTGTGTGAGAGTGTGCGTGTGTGTGTGTGAGAGAGAGAGAGAGAGAGTCAGAGTGCGTGCGTGCGTGTGTGCGAAAACCGTTCGTGGCGCTCCGTGCCGTCCCGTCCCGTCCCGTTTTCGATCCGGAACACCGAGAGTGTGCCTCCATTACGAACGGTTTGTCGAAAAGCCGCCCTAACCACGATGGTGTTTCCTTCCTTCCTTTCTTTTGTTCTTCGTTTCTAAATTGCAGCACCCGTGGGGCGAGGGCTCCGCGTCGGACGGATGGTCGGGGCTGGCCAACTCGTCGTATTGCGACTGGCAGGACGTGGTTACGGATGTGTACGGATACAACGGATTCAGTTTCCTGACCATCGCGGACTTTCCCGATCCGGCCCCCCGGAACAACCACTTCTGGCACTTTCGCCGCAAGGTGCTGATCGACTCCTTCTCGCAGCACCCCGATCGCGTCGCAAGCGGAAGCGGCTCGGGCACCGGGGGACTGGTGTGCAACCCGGACACCAACGAGTATTACGAGTACCGCGACAGCAGCTACAACGTAGTCAACATGTGGATCAGCGGCCTGCCGGGGAGTTTTGCGCCAAACCCCGGGGGACTGGCGGGGAGTCGCCAGCGGTTCATGACGACCTGCAACGGCGGAAAAGCCACCCGGGGCCTGCAATCGGCGGGAGAGCTCCGGCCGGAACTGATGCCCTACCAGTATTACACGTTTGCCATCGAACGGAACACCTCGGGATACACCCTCGAGGTGAGCGGCAACTTTGCGCGGGCGGGCTTCCAGGTAAGTGATGAGTGATCCGACCCACCGACCGGACCCACTCGACCGAAATTCCGGAGGCAATGCCATCGGCTCTGCCATCGGCTCGTTCGTTTGGGACGTGTTGTTTTCTCGACCGAGAAGATTGGATAGGACGTATTCTAAAGCATTCCTTTGTTTTGTTCTCGCAATCCAATCCACGGGTTTTGCTGCACCAGACGATTCGCCTGCACCGTGAGTTTGTCGTCGACGACGAACCCATCTGGCACTACAACGCGAATTCCAACGAGTACGATGGTCGTTACAATGCCGACCTCGAGCAATCCAATTGGTCCTACGGAAGTTCCGTCTGGCGGGACCAATGGCCCAAGGGTTCCGCCTATCCCGATTCGTTCGTGATCGGAGACCCGTACACCAATGTCTACGAAGGGGTGGCTTCGGTGACCGACATTCGGTACTACGAGCCAGCGAATTACAATGCGTGCAAGCGCACCGTTCTCATGACCACCCGCGACATCATCCGGTCGGGCGAACGATTGATTAGTCCCGCTGCCGATCTGTACCTGGATCTATTGCCAAATGCCAAACTGCGGCTGTGGAAGGGCTCTCCCGAAACTCCCGAAATGCTCTTGTGGGAGAACAACCTGACCGCACCGGAAAACAGAACCTATTACACCGAGCTGCAACGAGACGGCAAGCTTGTCACGTACACTCAAGACAACACCAACACCAACACGACCTCTGCGAGATCCATTCTTTGGATGACCGAACCATACGGCCCCAACGGAAATCAAACCTACTCGCTGGTTGTGGAATGCGAAGAAGAGGGTGGAAACCTCGCGATTTATGCCGGGCCACCCCAAGGAAGCACTGAACGATTGTGGGAAGCCGCTACCAACACAAGAATGCCAACGTCTCGGCCCACTCTGTCTCCCGTCGCCAAGAATCCTCCCGATCGAGATCCAAGCTGCGATCCGGTTGTTTTGATGAAATCCGGCGATTTTCTGTATCCCGGGAAACGCCTCATGGACTATGAGAAAAACTTTCATCTCATTCAGCGGTTGCAAGGCAGCGTTGAAATCAGGTGGGGGTCTCCGGAACACCCCGGAGACCTGGTGTGGGAGAGTGGCTACGTCGGGAGTACGGATGGTGCATATTATACGAAGCTTGAACCAGACGGCAACCTAGTGACTTGGAAGACAGCGCAGAACTATTCGTTCTCCTCTGTTTGGGAAACGTCGACGCATCGACCAACGCTTGCTGTATACTACCTTGTACTGGATTGTAGGGAAGGTGGGAACAAGATTGCAATCTACCAAGGTCATCCAAAGCAAGGAGGCACTGTGGTCTGGGATGTTGACCCAGCTTCAGATGCTGCTGATCAAGCGCCCATTCCAAAGCCGACGGTTCCTCCCACTTCAGTGCCGTCGTTGTCACCATCGATTGAAAAACTCGATGACGACAATATCATGAGTCAAACATCGGAGCCGTCAATAATTCCAGCTGACAGCGATCCACCAATATTGACCGAGGGAACATCATCGCCAGAAACTCCGGCAGAGGAGATAGAAAGTGCTGCTTTTTCCCACCGTTCGGTACTGCTCTCGTGGATCGTTTCGTTTTTGTCTTTGTTTTTCATTGGAACATGAATGTGAACGAGATTTTGGGAAGCCGAAGCGAATATTGTAGATTGTAAGCAGTAAATAGAATGCACCTTGAACGATTTTATTCTAAATTAAACTCTATCAAGTGTGTCCCAGCTTGTCAGTGCGGGTCTTTGCTTGAAATCTGTATCTTTTTTCTTACCACCGCAAGCCTTTTTGATCAATGTTTTCAGTCTCCTCCAAGATTCAATAGTGTTACTTTTTGCTTGTTCTTTGGCCTGGTCAATAAAACCCAACTTTGCCTTTTCGCTCATTTTCTCGAAAAATCTACCGGACAGTAGCGACCCCCCTCGAACGCTACCAAAATGTTGATTATCGAGCAGACGCACATTCATAGATATTTGAAGCATGAGGCCAAAAGTATCAACGTTTCCATGCAAAGATTTGAACAATGACGAGTAAACCGTGGGAATACTTTCAATAGCCCACGGTGGGAGACCTCCTTGTGACCCTCTGAAAAGTGCAGCGCCAATTATTGCCATTCCAGCAGCATCTGGATCGTTGCCAACATCTACTGGAACAGCAACAATTAGCTCTTTCGCTGCGGCTTGGATCATGGAATAGCCTAAATCAAAATAAGCCACGAAGAAATCCATCATAACAAGGCCTTGAGGACCATCCAAACTCATACCTGGGTTGTTGGCACGTTTCTCTTGAGTTTTTTCCAATGAAGAATATAACAACAAACTGATGGCAGCAACAAATGTCTCTATTAGTAGCTGTTTCGTGACGGAAATAACTTCGACTTGGACCGCTTCTTGAGTATTCATTCCACCAAGAGATGCAGCTGCAGTTGCTATCCGATTCATGCACAAGAACCAAGTCTCCGCAATCACAGGTCGAGGGTCTTCGAAGGATCCTTTTTGTACAGGCATCGAACACTCAGAAACCAATGTACAAAGGACGGCATGCCTTGTGGCATAAAGAACATGTAATGCATTCCTCATTCCGGAAAGTTGGATCTGTGATGAAAAGGCTTTGTCAATTGTCTCTGCAACCACTCGAATGAAGATTGCAGGGGGGATAGTCTCTTCAGATACAACCTCTTCGTGAAAAACAGTACTCGTTGACGTCGGACCTGCGGAACATTGAAGGATAACAGATTCGCATTCCCTCGTGATCAAAGAAATTAGAATTTCTATGATTGATTGAGGTAAATCTGGGT
Source organism: Pseudo-nitzschia multiseries (assembly GCA_037355745.1). Classification (NCBI taxonomy): domain Eukaryota; phylum Bacillariophyta; class Bacillariophyceae; order Bacillariales; family Bacillariaceae; genus Pseudo-nitzschia; species Pseudo-nitzschia multiseries. The sequence goes on from CM074783.1 coordinate 10,688,480, forward strand.
TCCCGGTGCTTTTAAACAGAGTAAATAATGCAGCCCTGAGACGGTTCCATTGAACAATTCTTTCGAATTGTATGTTGACGTCCTGTATTGACAGAAAACCAAAATTTCCTGCCTGATGAAGAACATTTAAACATACGGCTTGGGATGTTGTATTATCAGATATCGCAAACAACGATTGGACAACATTCGGAGAAAATGCTGCGATATCAAATGTGTTTTCGCATATTCTTGACAGTGTTTCCGCTTCAAGATTTTGCATTTGGCTCTTCGTTGTTGCTATTGTAGAGATCGCATTTTCAAATATTGAAGTCAGTAGCCTAGAAGCTTGGGCCGTTCCTCCCGAGACGAGTTCCAAGTGGCAGATGACACCTAGTAGGATTCGTCGCGACTTTGGTAGGACTCCGGTGCCGTAGAATACTCCGATTCCACGGCTGTCCTCGATACATTTCAATTCCTGGTAAAGGTTGCATAGATCGATTAGAATTGACTCTTTCGTCTTCAAAAAGATGAGTGACAGAAAATTGCTCTCGTTGGCAAGGCGCATCAATGTGAGTACTCCAACTTTTTAGTTTGGGTCATTGAAGAAGGAGAAGAAACGTACAAAAATTTAGGGTTAGCGAAGTAAAAAGGTCATGGTGTAGTTAGAAACATCGACGCAAAGAAAGACAGATATTTCGAAAAACATAGGTGTTTGGTTTCAAGTACACACCATGATCCTCTCCGCCGGGGCTTCTCATTGCCCCTCGAATGTCATATCGGGTTTGCCTTAACGTCGAAGGTCCAGTCAACTCTGGTATGCGTATCAATGAAGTGGCTGCTGCCTCTATACCGATCCTGATTACCGTCGTCACTTCTGATTCCATTGACGAAATCTGGCCTAGTGTAGAAAACATGGGCGATAGTGAAGCAATCGCAAGATTGTAGAGTCTGCTTAGTGGAAGAAGTTCATTTATAGATGCGAGAGGAAAGGCAGAAAGTAGAGATCTTCCTGCATTTGATATGATTTCAAACGCAAGCTTGACAATAACGGAGAAGTTCTCACTCTCCGTGCCGTGGATAAGGGACTCCGAATATAAGCTTGCAATGGAATTTATAGGCTTTGTGAGTGCGGAGAAAGTATGCAAAGCTGCCTCTGAAAAAAGTGCATTTGATGCCGAAGCCTCTCGAATGGGTTGATCACATGCTTGCATCAATCGAAATAGTATGGATGACGTAACGAAAATCACTGAATCTGCATTGCAGCCACTATGCTTACTATAAGTCGAAGGGATAGCAGATATTGTGCGCAAGACCTCTCGAACATCGTTTCTCTCGCTTTCTGTATCTTCGTCATTGTCCTTGCCTAAATGGTTAAAATATCCTTGTGGATAGCCACACTGAAAAGCCAAATTCAGAGAAGATTGGAAAAAGTGGTTTACTACAACTTCCAAAAACTCTGTGTTGGGCTGAATATTCTGATTGTTGGAGAAGCATTTTGCGAGTTCTTCATGGAGAGTGAATAAAGACTCTGAAGCAAAGCTCCGGACCTTACGGGATGGACTGGCGCACACTTCTTGGATAGATTGTCCAATGGACACAAATAGTTGGATTGACACGTTGTCTTGGTGTGAAATCAACGATCGTAGCAAGTATGGCAGGCATGCATTGGCACATGCTGTTATTGCCCCCACTGGTCCATTCCCCTGGACGTCTTGTTCGTCAGCTATTACTTCCGTAAACTGGCGTAGTTCAATGGTAAGTAGTTCTTGTAGCACAGGCAGTGTCTTTTGAGCCATGGTGCACGCTACTTGCCCTCTATGTCGAACTTCGTTGCAAGCCAACGTATACAATTGATCTGTAGTCTTCTCTGCCAAAAATTGTTGGTGTCGCTTTTTAGATTTGCTTGATTGCCTCTTTTTATTGGATTGCCTTGAACTTTCCTTACTTTGTACCAGCGATGAAGTTAAGACTTGATCTATCGTCCACGTTCCGCTTTCCATAACAGCAATCCAATAGGCCACTGCAGTTTTCGCTTCTTCTATCCCTTGCGGCTGAGCTTCGTGTGAGGAACGAAGTCGATCCCAAGCTTGCAAAACAAGCGGGACACTGTTATTGACAAAGTCAATAGGTAGCGGCACGTATTTGCCCCAAGCTTCGCACATCTGTAAAACGGGTATTGTAGAGGACGTATGATTGGAAGAGTTCGAATGAATCAAGTTTTGAATAGACTGGCAAACCTGAACCATTCCTTCGGTTTTGAGTTCTCTTGTGACCGCAGCGTAGCAACGCGGATCCAAAGAAAAACGACCGTATGCGCCGCCACCACCACCACCGTCGTTGCTGTTACTAAGAATCGCTTCTGGTAATGCTGTTAAGCATGTATAGCAAAGGCTTTGGAACGCCTCCGTATTTCTGCTAAGTTCCTCCTGACGTTGGTGTTGGGATGGAGCCTGTACCATTTCGATCGCTCCCAGAATCGTTGTCACGATTGGCTGGGTGTTGGGTGCAGGTGAGGGTAAGGAGGTGGACACGTACCGCATGCGAGCAGCAATGGCAGCTAGAACTAATGCTAGCGTTTTCAACAAAGGTCGAATCTGCGCAAGCATTCTATCTCTTCCTTGATGGTTCGATTGCTGCTTGTAGCATGATTTAGTCAAGGCGTCCATAACACTGACCAAAACAAGGGTAGATATTTCTCCTTTGATTCGTTCTACTAATTCCGTTGTACTCGTTTGTCGCTGTGGATCTACCGACGGGTGATAACTATGAACGAGCTGGGACAAAACAGCAAAAGTAGATGGATTTTGAATTTCACCGTAACGCTCCAAGATCCATCGTCGGTAACCATCTACAACATGCTCGGAGAGTGGAGGAAAACATATCTTTGAAGATGTATCGAAAAAATTTGGCTCAAATTCGATATCGATTGCTTCGTCCAATTTGACTCGTCTCAACCGATGGACCAAGGTTTGTGCAGCAAACAGAGCTTCAGCATAGTGTACCTCTCGGTGGCTTTGATTTGGGTTTTGGTCTATTCCTTTCGCAAAGGATGATAGAAGATCAACACATGCCATCCAAGTTGACCCCACGTCATCTGAGTAGCTTTTGGGTGGCTGTTCAATATTTTCTTTGCGATTGCCAAGTTGAGAATGAAGGCGACGGTGTGGATTTCTTGCTTGAAACTGGAGTAAATATTCGTGGGCCTCATGTGCAGAAGAAGGTTGACCACCTGGTAAAGAGTAAAGACTAGCTAAAGCTAGACGTAGGTCCGAGAGTAGGTACGGCATTTGATGCGATCTTGGATTCACCCTTCTGTTCAAGCGTAAGTCCTTCCAAGTTTCCCTCTTTGCTCTTTCATCCGTTGCAAAAGAACGAAGGAATGAATCAATAAATCACTGAGAAAATTCAAAATTTATCAGTCACAGTGCAGTATGAGCTGCAATGGATTCCTTTCTTCGTGTATGATGGCAGGGTTTTGGCTGCCGTTCTCTCTATCTGTATTTCCCTGCCTCACATTCCAGCCTGGAAACATCGTACGAAAGCACGAATTGTACGAATCGTACCGGTGCAAGTAAGATACTGGGCCAAGATAGTTTGGGTTCGTAGTACTCGTACTTATTGATACTACCGGTATGATTACGTCCTTAAAACCGAAAACCGGAAAAACAGATTTTTCTTAATCATTTTTTCATCCGGGAAGCTGCAGCTATCACAAAAATTGTGGTTGGTACGGCCGGGCTAGAGCCTCAGAATAGGTTTTTCAAATCTTTGGTAGCCTCGGTGCCTGGCGCAAATTTGGCTATTAGTGCTACTGGGCCTTGTTATCGGGTCTTTTCTATCTACTTATATTTGAATGAGCCTCGTGATCGGTTCCTTTCCTATGTAAACTTAACTGTCTTTAATTGTTCGTTATATCCTCTATTATCTTCATTTCCCTACGTTTGCCAATACTATATATTCCCCGTACCTTTGGCGGTCATTTATCTGACCCAAAAATAAGGCTCCGATTGTCATTTGTCCATTTATTTTCCTTATTTTGTTTTCCTTTATCCCCCAAAATATTTCCTGACAGCAGCCCAATACTTCATGACAACACTTACGCTTACAATCACTTTCATTGCTTCTTATTGTGTTGCAGCGTTCTCACTCTGTACCCCAGCATTCCTTTTTCTTTGCATTTGACCATGTCTTCTTCCAAACGCAATGGCTCCAGTATGTTCCTCCTTATTATATTTTCTGTTTATATTTGTTTACAGTTACACTTCTTACAATCTTGCCTGCCCGCATACAACTCACTCATTTTCTCTTTTTCCTTCTCTTCACAGTTTGGCTGTTTGTCGGCAAAAAGTGTTTATGCCGTTCAGTTTCAGAATCATTTTATATTCTCCGACACAGTGCTAAAGCATCCTCCTTCTCACTTTTCATCATTGGTTCTTCTGGCAATGTCTATACCATACTTGCTTCTAGCAAAATTATTATCTGCTAATGTCCTGATACAATTTCGGCACCCAGCGACTTTTGTCCGATGTTCCGAATTTCCAGTACTTAAAACACGTAGACTTCTACGCAGACTTCCTTATAATCTTTTTCCCCCTCTATCCCTTTACCAATCCAGATAACAGGCCCCACACCTCTCAATTGCGACTTGATCCTTCTGTTGCTGTTATTGGTTGGTTGTCTGCTTGCTGACTTCCTGTGGTTACTTTGGCTGTTCTTCCCTCGCCGACGTTGGACTTCCGGGCCGACACATAATTTTCTACGAGGGTTCCAGTACAGTTTCTACGTAGCCGGAGCGGGAGACTCCGTTTTGCTCCGACATTTAATTTTCTACACTGTCCGCTCCTCCGATCATCACCCTCCACCACACCGTACACCTTTGGTTGCTGCGACCACAGCCTCCATTCCACCAGTAGCTCACAGCACCGCCCGTCACCGCTGCTCTTGCCTGCTTCATTGAATCCCTTGCCCCTTCTACTAGCGATTGCCGCAGCACCGCGAATTTTCTTTGCGTCTCAGTCATCGAATTTTCGTTGCTTCGATTTTCCCTCTCCCTGCCTTATCTTCTTGTCAACGGCTTCCCCTCTCTATTGCGGACACGCCGGTACCATCCCTGTTCCCTGACTCCAGAAATTGACTGAGCTATCACACTTTTCCCCATCCGTCTCCCCTACCACGACACTGAATTCTTGCTCCGCTGCAGAATTTTCGTTGCTTCGCGCCTCGCCCCCATCCCGCCTTCTCTTATTGTCAACGGCTTCTCCTCGCTATTGCAGACACGCCAGTACCATCCCTGTTCCCGGACTCCAGAAATTGACTGAGTTATCACGTTTTTCCTCATCAGCCTCCCCCACTCCAAAACGCAGCATGCCTACACCAACTTCTCCTGCATCTACTGCCGGTCGCTCTTCCGCTTCCTCCCCTAAGAAAAGACTTCAGTCTACACCCTCTCTATCTTCTTTGTCTGCCCGTTCTGCATTTGGCTCTCGTTACCCCAAGCGCGCCCATCTGAAGAAGTCCTCCCCCTCTTCCCCCACTCTTACCCGAGCTACTCCTTCTCCTTCCTCTCTTCGCCCCCAGAACGCTGCATCTGCCTCCTCTTCCTCGGCCAGCCAGTCCTCTGATACCTCCATGTCTGTCTCTTCCTCTGATTCATCTGTGGCCTCCTCTACTCGGTCTGCTAAGAAGCCTGCTACTCCTCGGGACTCTAAACAGCCCGCCCTTAAGTCTCCTCCCCTTCAGCCTCCCGCTCTCAAGCAGCTTGTCCTTACTCCCTCAGCTCTTCAGCAGCCCACACCATCCGCCCCTCTTCCCGCCCCTACTCCAGCTCTTAAGCAGTCTCTCTTCCAGCAGTCCCCCTCTCTGACTTCCTCCCCTTGCTTGGATTGTCAAGCCCTTCGTAAACAGGCCCTAGCTGATGCCAACCAGGCCCACTCTGCTTCCTTCCTGTGGCGTTTCTACGTCCGAGAACTGTTTCTCGACCCCCCGCGGGCTATCGCGCGCTATTTTTACAATTCTCGACCCTATTTTTTAAATTTCCTACCTTTTTAGGTCGCGTGTCTACTAAAATACCTCGCGCGTCGCACACCTTTACTTTTGAGACAAATATCTCGTCACTCCTCAAATAAAATAACTATTTTAGGGTTAAGGATATCATATTCGTTTCGTGACAAGCACTATTTTGTGTACAACTTGTGCACGAATGACTTATTTCATTTTCTCAACTTGTTTCCACCATACCGGTATAATGGGCTCCGACCCAAATCCTCCAACTCCAACTCAAATCCCAGCTCCAACTCCATGTCACCTCCAAGTCGAATCCACCCCAGGCGGGCTATTGCACTCAAGGGTTTTGTTCGTGTTTAACGCCAGGAAGATCCGCTGTATTTTCAGAAGCTACACCGTCGGAATCGCCACTCCAATGTTGTTCGCTACTCTCAAATAACCCGCTTTGTGGATAGATGCTGCTGGTTACATTCGGATCGACTTGATCATTGCTAGTAGGATCGACGCTTTCAATTTTAACGTTTGGATCATTTCTTTTTTCTGCACGAATCTTACGAATCATTTTTTGGATTCGAGCAGTCTCTTTCTTGTGATGAACAAGCATTTTCCGGAGTTCTTGTTCGAGATTGGCTGGGTGTTCCTGAACCACCTTTTGTAGTTTGTAAATTCCCTCCATGGTTGGTTCGACTGTCGATTGGATGATTAGTATTAGTAGTATCAGTAGAGTAGATTATCTATTCGAAGATTAGGTCGTAGTAACACCTAACACGTTGGTATTTGTTTTCCTCGTCGGAAAGATAATGAAATAATCAATTATAATGATGAAGTACTAGTGAAAATAATGTATTACTAGTATCTACTAGTAATAACTCATGCAAAATAGCATACTAGTTGGTTTTACCGGTACATGAAAGTCGGAATCAACTCGATCGTAATCAACAAAACAATTGTCCACGATTTCCATTTCGATAATCAACAACGCAATTGTCCACGATTTCGTACTAGTATCTACTAGTAATAACTCATGCAAAAATAGCGTACTAGTTGGTTTTACGGGTACATGAAAGTCGGAATCAACTTGATCGCAATCAACAAAACAATTCTCCACGATTTCCATTTCGATAATCAACAACGCTATTGTCCACGATTTCCATTTCGATTCACATTTCCGTGCACCTTATGGAAGAACTGACGCGCCTGCCAACAAATGTTTGGAATAACTGATGGGATTGACCCGTCCGGCGCTGTGTATTAACCCTCTTAAGGAGTAGACTGTACGTACTGTTCACTACTAAACATATTGTACGAGGAATGTTGCAATCATCACTAAGTAGTAATTACTTTACGGACCATTTTTGCAATCGAAGTACGGTAGTAAGGAAATCTACCGTACAAGAAAACACATCACACACAAAGTAACACATGTAATTTTTTCCTTTCAACGATTCATCTTTGTGATCTCCTTCGTTTCGACCCCATCTACTGATATTTTCCTTCAAACAACTCCGCAACATAATGCCTCCTGTTATGAAAACCCCTCTTCTATTCTACTGCCGTTGTTGCGCGCTGAATGGCAAAAACTCCAAGTTTTTAGGATATAAATCCACGGCAAACAAGCAGGGTACTTTGAAATACGTCTCCGTTGGCCTAAGAAGACATCTTTATTGTCTTGATGAGTGCCGGGATTTCTACCATAGTCAGGGTCTAATTAAACGAAAGATCTATAACCTCTCCACCTCTATCAAAGTGCAGCCTACCTTGCCGTCTGTTCAACATTCTCCGTCTGATTTTGGGATGACTATGACACAAAACGGTCCATCTGTTCCCCCTTCCCATCTCTCCCAGCAACACACTGTCACAAGTCAGTCAGCGACGGGTCTTCATTCTGTTCTAAACCAACAGATTGTACATGATGTCTTTTTACCGCCAATGGATCGGAACGCCATTGAATCTTACATGGCTGTTTCTGCTGTTCAAGATGAAGATGCATTCCCGCTGAATAATGATATCGACAATTCCGATGACGAGGATGACAATGACGATGACGTAAATGAAAATAACGACAACAATTCTACCAACAACATTGATTGTGGAGACAACGAAGAAGATAACACTAATGGTTCTGCTGTTAATGTCGTTACTGCTCAGCCCGCCCCTCCACCACCATCTTTTCATGAAAGCATTAATTTGAACGAAAGAGAGGATGCATTTCAAAGCCACACAAAACTACCGCCGCCCCCTCATCTTCTTGCTGAATTGGAACTCATGAATTTAATGGCCAGACATAAATTGCCACTGAACACATTCAAATCCATTTTCCAGTGGGCAAAGAAAAGTCAAATGAGACCGGGTTTTGATTTTTGCGATGCCAAAATTAGATCTCGGCAAGCAATTTTTGACAATCTCCAATCCAATCTTGGTCTCTCCGATATGAAATTTCATCCTCATATACTGAATTGGTTACCTGATAATAAGCCCACTCAGGTGTATGTCCGTTCTTTTAAGGATGCCATTTATTCTCTTCTTTCTGACCAGCAGCTAATGATAGAAGAAAACCTCTCCTTTCCCGACTATTCCACCCCTCTGTCTCCCGACAATAATCCTGAGTTGAATCCTAATTCTGTAATCTCAGAATTGCATCACGGCTCGTGGTGGAAATCTTCTTGGAAAGAAATTTGCAATCCCAATTCGCAAGAAATTCTTGTTCCTATTATATTTTACATGGACGGCATATCTTTGGATGCGCACGGACGACTTACGTTAACACCATTGAACATGACACTTGGTATTTTTAATGTGGAGACTCGTTCTCGACCTGAAGCATGGACAACTATTTACTTCCATCCCGACCCCGAATGGGAGTCAACCAGACACTCTCGTCCTGCCACTTCAAAGGAAAAAATTCAGAATCTTCACAATGGTTTGGAAGTAGCGTTTCGTTCCTTCAAAGCCGCGTGTAACGAAGACAGTGGTATCGAATGGAATTATCTTCCGTACGCAAATCAACAGTGGAGGGTAAAAATGAAATTTGCCATTGCCTATGTTATTGGCGACACAGAACTTCACGATAAATTGTGTGGAAAATACGGCTCCTTCAATAAGGGTGTCATGCGGATGTGCCGTCACTGCAACTGTTATTCTCCAAACATAAACATTCCTTCTGTTCAACCTGCAACAAAGAAGTGGTCACCTGTTGATTTCCATTGTTTTCCCGGCACAGATCTAAACGATATCAATAAGAACTTCAAAAACAACTCTCATCACAACATAAGGAATGTATTTCATGATTTATGCTTTGGTACTAATCAGAACAACATTCATTTTGCAACTCCCGGTGAATGTTTGCACATGCACCAGCTTGGTACTGCCAAACGGGCCATCAAGTCAATTGAATTGTTGCTCCGCGGAAGTGTTCCATGTGTTTATGCCCCCAATTTGAAGCACGGTGTGGCTGTTGCTAACAGTATTGGCCATTTAGCACAACGGTACGGTGGTTTGTTATCACGCCAGTCTGATAGAGATTTTCCTCGCACCAAATTTGGGACTCAGCTATTATCAACTATGAAGAAAGAAGGGCATGATTTCTCTGGAATGCTTATTTCTCTTCTGATCGCTATGGTTTCCAAACATGGATCTGACATTATTGGTGACCATCGTTTTGTAAAGAAACAGATAGAGGTAATTCAGCTAATTCTATCAATGGAAGAATTTCTTAAACACGGTCGAATGAAATATGGTTCCTTAAAGAATCTCCCAAAAACAATTGTTCACTTTATTAATTGTATAAACTCAACATGTCACAGGAAAGGGATGGGAACAAAACTAATCAAGAATCACCTGTACTTTCACCTACCAGATTATATCTCTTTATGGGGGAGCCCCGCAGGCTGGGATGGTGCTCCGAATGAGTCTCACCATAAAACTGAGATTAAAGCTCCTTCCAAGAACACGCAAGGTAATGCTGCATCACTAATCGGTCAAACGGCGAAGCGAAAGTCCGAGAAAATGATGCTAAGCCAGGCAACATATCACTTCAACTTGCATCCGCCTGATCCTCCTCCAATTGAACGACCTGATGGTGGCGGTTCTCATTTTCATATAATGAGAACCGAAAATGGGGAATCAACAATGAAGTGGCTTCGTTCTACGAACAAAAGCAAACCATTTTTTCCTTCTGACATACTCGACTTTGTTTGTGATTCTGTGCTACCTTTATTGGAGAATCCTTCACACATTTGTGGAGTTACAGAGCACAATCGTTTCGATGTTGCTTGTGGGTCTAATTTTATATTTCGCTCGCATCCTTCATATAGATCGGATAGTTCTCTGCTGAACTCCGTCTGGATGGATTGGTGTTTGATGAAATTGGACTTTGATTTAAATAACAATCCCAAGCTCATACCGTGCCATCTGGTATGCTTCTTAACTGTAAGGAGTTTGAAGCAGCCATACAGTAGTATTGGTGGCTATCCAATTGATACAAACGGAATGTATGCTGTGGCTCGTCGGTTTCAAGATGTGCCTAAGAAAACAGCTTCTGAATTTGTCCAACGTGGTCGCCTGATGAATTCACTGTACCTATTTCATGTCGACACTATCCATTCCGAGCTGGCAGTTGTTCCAGAGCAAGGCCTTGATGGGTCCATAACCAATTGCGATTGGCTAGTGATATCGAATCGGATCTCATGGCTAAATTTTTTTGAAAGCAAAAATGCTGCTACACCACCGTCTTACGAATGTTTGTACAATGCATGCACACTACAGGACGACATCCAGTTGGAACCATTTGAGATGGCATTGAATGATAACGAATCCAGTGATTCTCTATCCAGTTCAGAGAGCGAAAGCGCGGACAGCAGTTCCGATTGAGTAGCAAGGGTGAATGCAACGGCTAACTTTCAATTATTGTTTAATATTACTATAGAGGGTTAGCTCTAAGCACAGTTTTGCGAGATACATAGGCGCTCATAATATAACACCCTTCGAATTTGGGATTAGAACAGCTATGTAATACTAATGGATTGAACAATAGAGTATCTCCCGACCTCAATGGAACTTTCACTCCATACGTGGGGAAGACAAAATAATAAATCACCTCGTCATCACTTACATGTTTTGGCGCAATAACCGTCAGCCTTGTATAGAACATATCGACATCGGTATGGCTTTTTGAGTGATAATCCTTTCCAATAGAAAAGGCCGTTACGTGATTGCCGATTGCATTCAGCGTTGTACGATTAACAACCTCATTCATCACAGTCGATTCAAGGTTGACAAGTTTGGACATTGGAGTTAAACAAAGCTGCATTTCCTTCACAATGTGTAGGGCTTTTTGTTCAAGGTTGGCTTTTGTTGTCGAGTCCACATTGTTTTTGAAAACGTACACACCATTTCCCGATTTCAATCGATTTGGTCTCATCCCAATAATAGCATATCCACTGTTTACACTGTCACATTTGGTTCCTCGGCCTATTTTGGGTTTAGATTGAACAATCTGCCCAGCGAATGTTCTTGTGATTTCTATATTTTCGGGGGTACCCAAACGTTGTTTTGCGAATTGTCTGGAAGCTTTAGCAAAGATTCTCAATGATGGTTCTGATTCGGCGAACGCTAGAACAAACTTCTTGTCGGTACTATCCACTGTTTTGAAACTGTCAATAGACACAGCCTGTGCCAAAGAACATTTCTTCTCTCCAACTGTTGTCTGGCCCCAATTTGTAGCCATGAATTTTCCTTGAAACCCATTTTTGTGAACTGTTTTCAATGCTATTTCCTCGACATGTTTGAAAATTGCATTTGGATCTCGGCGCCGATTTCTGTCCCCTTCTGCTGTCTTGTTAGGTTTTATCTCCGACAAGTGTTTGTAAGTCTGGTGGATTGATGATGGTGCTGCGTTTTGGAGAAAATTTGAAGTCATTTTCTTTCTCTCAGTCTTCCCACGTTTCCTCTTTGATTTTTGCTTGATTGCTTTTGCTGGCAATTGCTTTGTTGTTGTTTTGAATCCCATTGTTGTTGCCGGGACGAATTGTCGTTGGAGTATGGGGAGGAGCGAGGTTGGTGGATCGCCGGTGGAGGAGAAGGAGCGATTCGATGCATACGATTTGTTGCCGCCGATGCAAATGCCGGTGCGGATGCCGGTGCGGATGGAGTGAAGGACCAATCAATTGCCGTTGCTGATGCCGATACGTTTTGCAGATTGATTCGTTTTGCAGAGGAGCGTTTTCGCTGATTCGTTGCCGCTTGCCAGTGGAGGAGTAGGACGAGCGTTTCGCTGATTCGTTGCCGCTTGCCGGTGGAGGAGGAGCGTTTCGCAAATTCGTTGCCGCTTGCCAGTGGAGGAGGGGCGTTTCTCTGATTCGTTGGCGCTTGCCGTTGGAAGAGGAGGAGGAGCGTTTCGCTGATTCGTTGGCGCTTGCCGTTGGAGGAGGAGGAGGAGCGTTTCGCTGAGTCGTTGCCGCTTGCCGTTGGAAGAGGAGGAGGAGCGTTTCGCTGATTCGTTGCCGCTTGCCGTTGGAGGAGGAGGAGGAGCGTTTCCCTGATTCGTTGCTGCTTGCCGTTGGAGGAGGAGGAGGAGCGTTTCGCAAATTCGTTGCCGCTTGCCGCTTGCCGCTTGCCGCTTGCCGGTGGAGGAGGAGCGTTTCGCTGATTCGTTGCGGCTTGCCGTTTGAGGTGGAGTAGGAGCGTTTCCCAAATTCGTTGCCGCTTGACGCTTGCTGCTTGCCGCTTGCCGGTGGAGGAGGAGCGTTTCGCTGATTCGTTGCCGCTTGCCGGTGGAGTATGACGATGACGAATCGATTTGCCGATGGAGTGCCAGTTGCCGGTGGAGGAGGAGCGTTTCGCAAATTCGTTGCCGCTTTCCCGTGGTGGAGGATGACGAGGACGAATCGATTTGCCGATGGAGTGCCAGTTGCCGGTGGAGGAGGAGCGTTTCGCAAATTCGTTGCCGCTTTCCCGTGGTGGAGGATGACGAGGACGAATCGATTTGCCGATGGAGTGCCGCTTGCCGGTGGAGGAGGAGCGTTTCGCAAATTCGTTGCCGCTTGCCGGTGGTGGAGGAGGAGGAGCGTTTTCGCTTATTCGTTGCCGCTTGCCAGTGGAGTATGACGATGACGAATGGATTTGCCGATGGAGTGCCGCTTGCCGGTGGAGGAGGAGCGTTTCGCAAATTCGTTGCCGCTTTCCCGTGGTGGAGGAGGAGGAGCGTTTTCGCTTATTCGTTGCCGCTTGCCAGTGGAGTATGACGATGACGAATCGATTTGCCGATGGAGTGCCGCTTGCCGGTGGAGGAAGAGCGTTTCGCAAATTCGTTGCCGCTTTCCCGTGGTGGAGGAGGAGGAGCGTTTTCGCTTATTCGTTGCCGCTTGCCTGTGGAGGAGGAGGAGCGTTGGATCGCCGCTTGCTGCTGTTGCTCTCGCTGCTGCGGCTTTCCGCTGTTGCTCTCGCTGCCGCTTTCTGCTGTTGCTCTCGCTGCCGCTTGCTGCTGTTGCTCTCGCTGCCGCTTTCCGCTGTTGCTCTCGCTGCCGCTTTCCGCTGTTGCTCTCGCTGCTGCTTGCTGCTGTTGCTCTCGCTGCCGTTTGCTGTTGAATCGACGAGTCGTTGCCGACGATCCTATTCGAATACATGATAATTGAACAAAGTGGGTGAGTATCTATTGATGTAGTACATAGAGTAAGTAATAAAAACAGAATACTATAATCTACATGCCGATCGATTCGATGCTGATGTTGATTCGATCGACGCCGCACCTTCAGTGTGATTCGTTGATGCCGACAAATTCTTGTTTCCCCCCCTCGACCTTCCGACGATCGTTGTTGATTCCGATCCGTTGATTCCGATCCGTTGGTTCCGATTTGTTGTTCCAATCCGGTCCTATGAAAATGAGAACAAACACAGAAGGGAGGAAATACATTGAGTATCAGCAATGCCGGAGGCAGTATAATCATTGTCTATCTCTCTCATTCTTACCTTTGCTTGTTCCGACGTTCCGACAATCGAGCCGATGAAATTGTTGCTGCTGCTGCCGTTGATTTGCAGCCTTCTTACCCTCTGTCACGAAAAACAGTACCAAGAGCCTGTTGATATAGAAGCAATGGATGCAGATTTATTGCTTTCAAGACGTATATGTTTGTGTGCACCCAAACAATATCTATCCAGCAAACCACCTCTTGTCCAATGCGAGCTAATTCTTTTTCCAGTACAAGGCTGTTATTTCAGACTAAAATAAGCGAGCACGGATTACCTGCCTAATGCTGATCAACGATCAAGGGATCATTGGATTAAGTGGAATCCCACGTTCACAGACGGAGTGCCAATTACTAGCAACTCTACTCAAATAAGTCGGGTAAGGAAGATTATGATAGAAAGGTAGAAAAAGTGATTTTTTTTGTCGCGAGGTAGAAAATAAAATTACTGGGTGTTTCTGTGAGAGAGATTTTTTTTTCTTTTTTCGCGTACGATTTTCCTTTTACTTCGGTACATCATGTAGAATTCTACATGATTTTCTCGTGTAGAATTCTACACTTTTTTTGTACTAGATTTCTATACATTTTTAGTACTGGATAATTTTCAGTAGTGAATCCGCGTAGGTTTCTACACGGGAAGATGTTTACAACTTACTAGAAAATTTTCGGTATTAAATTCTTGTACGTTTCTACACAAGTAGATTCCTACACCTTTTTAGTAATAGATAATTTTTGGTAGTGAATCCATGTCGGTTTCTACGCCTGTAGATTCGTACACGTTTTTTGTACTAAATAAATTTTCGGTATTGAATCGATGTACCGGTATGTTGACAATACGTTAAACACATGAAACGCTGGTACATGGTACAGGGGGGTAAAGAACTTGCGAGAAGTCCACATATACGAACAAATAATTACTGAATTTGCGAACCGGATGTAACCCTAACCATATTGGGAACAACTTTGCCACACAGAATGCCAAAAATGATGTGGTTTGACTCTCCAAATGGCAAGCATGAGGGTATTTTTGGTGCAATTGCAGGGCACAAACTAACTTATTCGGTAATGACTCAAAAAGTATCTGGTCCAAGCCAT
This sequence comes from Pseudo-nitzschia multiseries, assembly GCA_037355745.1. NCBI lineage: Eukaryota > Bacillariophyta > Bacillariophyceae > Bacillariales > Bacillariaceae > Pseudo-nitzschia > Pseudo-nitzschia multiseries. Next base: position 10,703,518 of record CM074783.1, read on the forward strand.
GAATACATTCATCATGACTCATCAAATGCATATTGAGAACAACTTTGTCACACAGAATGCCCAAAATGTTGTGGTTTGACTCTCCAAATGGCAATCATGGGGGTAGTTTTGGTGCAATTCCAGGGCACAAACTAACTTATTGGGTAATGACTCAAAAAGTATCTGGTCCAAGCCATGAATACATTCATCATGACTCATCCAATGCATATTGGAAACAACTTTGTCACATAGAATGCCCAAAATCTTAAGGTTTGATTCTACAAATGGCAAACATGGGGGTATTTTTGGTGCAATTCCAGGGCACAAACTAACTTATTGGGTAATGACTCAAAAAGTATCTGGTCCAAGTGATGAATATATTCATCATGACTCATCAAATGCATATTGCAAACAACTTTGTCACACAGAATGGCCAAAATCTTAAGATTTGTCTCTACAAAAGGCAAACATGGGGGTATTTTTGGTGCAATTCTAGGGCACAAACTAACTTATTGGGTAATGACTCAGAAAATATCGGGTCGAAGCCATGAATGCATTCATCATGACTCATCAAATGCATATTGGAAACAACTTTTTCACATAGAATGCCCAAAATCTTAAGGTTTGACTCTACAAATGGCAAACATGGGGGTATTTTTGGTGGAATTCTAGGGCACAAAGTAACTTATTGGGTAAGGACTCAAATAGTATCGGGTCCAAGCCATAAAAGCATTCATCATGACTCATCCAATGCATAAAAGTATCTGGTCCAAGCCATGAATACATTCATCATGACTCATCAAATGCATATTGGGAACAACTTTGTCACATAGAATGCCCAAAATTTTAAGGTTTGACTCTACAAATGGCAATCATGGGGGTATTTTTGGTGCAATTCTAGGGCAGCACAATCTGAGTTATTGGGTAAGGACTCAAAAAATATCTGGTCCAAGCCATGAATACATTCATCATGACTCATCAAATACATATTGGGAACAACTTTGTCACATAGAATGCCAAAAATCTTAAGGTTTAACTCTCCAAATGGCAATCATGGGGGTATTTTTGGTGCAATTCCAGGGCACAAACTAGCTTATTGGGTAATGACTCAAAAAGTATCTGGTCCAAGCCAGGAATACATTCATCATGACTCATCAAATACATATTGGGAACAACTTTGTCACATAGAATGCCCAAAATCTTAAGGTTTGACTCTACAAATGGCAATCATGGGGGTATTTTTGGTGCAATTCTAGGGCACAATCTGAGTTATGGGGTAAGGACTCAAAAAGTATCTGGTCCAAGCCATGAATACATTCATCATGACTCATCCAATACATATTGGGGAACAACTTTGTCACATCGAATGCCCAAAATCTTAAGGTTTGACTCTCCAAATAGAAAACATGTGGGTATTTTTGGTTCAATTCCAGGGCACAAACTAACTTATCGGGTAAGGACTCAAATAGTATCGGGTCCAAGCCATAAAAGCATTCATCATGACTCATCCAATGCATATTGGGAACAACTTTGTCACATAGAATGCCCAAAATCTTAAGGTTTGACTCTACAAATGGCAGACATGGGGGTATTTTTGGTGCAATTCTAGGGCACAAACTAACTGATTGGATAATGACTCAAATAGTATCGGGTCCAAGCCATGAATGCATTCATCATGACTCATCCAATGCATATTGGAAACAACTTTGTCACATAGAATGCCCAAAATCTTAAGGGTTGACTCTCCAACTGACAAACATGAGGGTATTTTTGGTGCAATTCCAGGCCACAAACTAACTTATTGGGTAATGACTCAAAAAGTATCTGGTCAAAGCAATGAATACATTCCTCATGACTCATCAAATACATATTGGGAACAACTTTGTCACACAGAATGCCAAAAATGTTGTGGTTTGACATTCCAAATGGCAAACATGTGTGTATTTTTGGTGCAATTCCAGGGCACAAACTAACTTATTGGGTAATGACTCAAAAAGTATCTGGTCCAAGCCATGAATACATTCATCATGACTCATCAAATGCATATTGGGAACAACTTTGTCACGCAGAATTCCCAAAATTTGGTGGTTGAACTCTCCAAATGGCAATCATGGGTGTATTTTTGGTGCAATTCCAGGGCACAAACTAACTTATTCGGTAATGACTCAAAAAGTATCTGGTCCAAGCAATGAATACATTCCTCATGACTCATCAAATACATATTGGGAACAACTTTGTCACACAGAATGCTGTAAATGTTGTGGTTTGACTCTCGAAATGGCAAACATGAGGGTATTTTTGGTGCAATTCTAGGGCACAAACTAACTGATTGGGTAATGACTCCAAAAGTATCCGGTCAAAACTATGAATACATTTATCATGACTCATCAAATGCATATTGGGAACAACTTTGCCACTCAGAATGCCCAAAATGTTGGGGTTTGACTCTCAAAATGGCAAACATGATGAGGGTATTTTTGGTGCAATTCCAGGGCACAAACAGTCTCATTTGGTAATGACTACCAAAGTTATTGTACCAGGCCATGAATGCATATCACATGACTTACGAAATGCATGTTGGGAACAACTTTTAAATGCATATTGGGAACAACTTTGACACACACAGTACAGACAATGATGTGGTTTGTAGATACAAATGGCACACAAGACAGTACGGTATGTTAGGTGCAGCAGTCTACGAGATTCTACATGTGACTAGAGGATTGAAATACATAACCTTAGTGTGATCAAATGTTTCCCTTCTGAAAAAATTATGGCGCGGGAGGGGTGGCTGGCACAGGTACGTGATCTACTGCTACAAATATAACAGCGCGCCCAAAACCAGACAACACACAGAAGATGTTCGGGCAAACAACATAGTACAGAACCCACGGAAAAATTCTACACACAAAACATCGTACACATACTACACGAAACACCGTACACACACACACACACACGACACACACAACACACACAACACAAAACACCGTACACAACCCGACAAATTATTAGTACACACACAAAACCACACAAAAAGAAACACATGATTCTTGATCGACACCGTATTCAGAAAATAAAATAAAAAAATATGAATGCTATCGGAAAGACACGACGAAGCAAAAAATCCGAGGGGAAGACCCTTCGAAACAACAAAACCATCCGGCCCGGTGATCATCAAAATACAGGGGACAACAACGGTAAGAAAAAAAGAGTGAAAACAAACACCGCAATTACTAACAAAGTGTGTAACAGTAATACCACAACTATGAACGCATCAAAGGGCAACAGTAAAAAAAATGGTTCCGACAACACAATTTCTACTACTACAAACACGGAAGAACAAAACACCATCAACCAGAGTAACGAACCAGCGCTGACCATTACCAACACAACCACCACTACAGTAACGAACCAACAGAAAGAAGGAACAAAAACCAATGTGGTAGAGAAAACATCTAACGGAGAATGCTACAATTTAGAGGATGTTGCCGAACATGTCATGAAAAATATCCAATATGACAAATTGGCAGAGGAACTGGCAAAACACTTACGGAAACAAGAGAGGGAACCACATATAGGGGTGGGAAAGGTAGTAATGGTACCTAAACAAACGGAGGCAACCATGCAGGGAGAGGGGAGTTACAATGCCGGCGACACAAGAGAACGAGCAGTAAGTACAATTACAGACGAATATGGACTTATAATAGACAACGATATGCTTAAGGCTTTGAGTGATATGAGTGAAAGAGTGGAGAAGCAGCTAAGGGATTACGTCAAAAAACATTGGTACCCCAACATGAAGTTCCCTATCAATGACAAGGTAGCGGCGCTTGTAATAAATAAAGCTGTTGGAGAAAGTGCGGTTATGAAGCCACAAAATATTCCACTTGCGGCATTCTGTTCCTTTTACAGGAAACGAGTAGGGACAGTACTGACTGCATTGAGGCACAACTCACAAACATTAGCGAGAAAAAACTGGATAGGTAAATACAGGTGGGCGAATTGGTTGTTGAAATTAGGATTTTGAGAATCTATTTTTGGTCCGACAACACTAACATGCTGCCCGTTGATACTTATGATACTTCCGTACAGACGATTACAGAAAAGGTCGAGTCCCTATCACATTCCCTGGTACTGTTGCAGTTATTCAAGACACAGAATATGAAAACACAGGTATTTTAAACCCTCAATACAGAACATACAAAGACGCGGAAGATGAAGATTTTTATTATTTTGTTACAAGAATCATGTCGGCAATCAATCCGACAAATTCCAATTTCAAACAACGGAAGGAGAGGCACTTGCTGAGTGATATATTTACTATAGCAGATGAAGCATTTGCATTGGTACTAATCTACAATGAGCATCATGTATGGGTGAACCAGCAGCGGCGAAAGGGTGATGCCACGATTCCGCGACAAAAAAAAAAATTCTGCGATTCAGACAGTGGAAGCAGAAATGGATGGATGGAGGAAGGTCGCGAGTTGTTCAGTGACTTGTGCGACAAAATTGGCGAGATGCGAAAACACCCAGAAACAGGAAGGAAATTGGAAGAAATGATGAGGGACAGATTTAGGAACGAAAGTTCGACAAATTACACCAACAATAAGCAGGGCGATGCAAATATTACTAGTAGCAGCTCCACTAATTGTAGTGGACCAAAAAAGAAAAAGAAAAGAAACGTCTATATTGATCCGGCAATAAAAGCATTGATGAATGAAAGTTTATCTATGGGTGAACTAATGTAGAAAATAACAGTACATACATAATACAAAACTACTACTAATCTTGAACTTAATTTTGAGAATATTAGAAATAATGGAGGATTCGTAATACGTCGCAATAGGAATGAATCAAGCATAATAGAATCTACATTTTAAAAAGGGAATATTGTAGTCAAGAAATATAATTCACAACTAGGGGAGCAGAATCGAATTGTTGTTTGGTAGATTAATATTTTGGAATTAATACTGACTCAAGATTTCTTTTTTATTCGTGAATAGAAGTAAGTGTTGTTCGTACAGAATAATAATTCGGTTCTGCTAGAGACTGAAATAAATTATTTTTATTTGAGAGTAGAGTAATGTGCATCACGCGCACAGAAATAGTGCTGAGTTTACATATACCCTTATACGATCGTCGCAGATTTCAGGGTGTCCAGAAATATTGCCGTGTTAAAATCACGCACAAAATTTGTGCGCGAGAAGTAAATTCGAACCCCGCGAAACAGTTCTCGGACGTATGGTGATTGCCGATTCCCTACCCCATCTTCTATCCACCGCCTCCGGAAGTCTCCAGCGCAGACCCGGGTTTGGAACGCCTCTCCCAGTCCTACCCACTTCTTCAGCAAGAAGGATGGCCGTGACAAGAAATCCATTCATGATGTATGCCGCCTCTCAGTGGCTCTGGTGTATGCCTTGGTCAATCCCGATGATTCTGATTGGAGGTCCGCTACTGTGGAGTCTCTGGTTTCCCTGGCTTCGGCTTGCTTCCAAGGCTCTGCTGCGTGGACCAAATCCCCTCCTGGCCAAGCCCTCCGGAAATGTCTCATTGGTCTTGCTAAAATGTCTCCCGAATGCTTTGATGACCTGTACTGTGAAGGCAACCTTATGCCTAGCACTGAAGGGCAGGTGCGGCTGTCTGCCAACCAGGTACTTGGCTCTCACTGGTTCTTCAAGACTAAGCCCCCTGCCCCTACTCCTTCAGCTGCCTCCGCCTCTTCCACCCCAATGTCAGGCTCTCGGTCTGTCTCCTTTTTCCCTTCTGTTGGTGCTGCTTCAGTCCCGTCCAAGAACTGTTTCGCGGGGTTCGAATTTACTTCTCGCGCACAAATTTTGTGCGTGATTTTAACACGGCAATATTTCTGGACACCCTGAAATTCCCACCCCCAGTTATTGCCTTAAAATAATACAAAAAATAATTCTGTGCGCGTGATGCACATTACTCTACTCTCGAATAAAAATAATTTATTTCAGTCTCTAGCAGAACCCAATTATTATTCCGTACGAACAACACTTACTTCTATTCACAAATAAAAAAGAAATCTTGAGTCAGTATTAATTTCCAAAATATTAATCTACCAAATAACAATTCGATTCTGCTCTCCTAATTGTGAATTCTATTTCTCAACTACAATATTCCCTTTTTAAAATGTAGATTCTATTATGCTTTATTTATTCCTATTGCAACGCATTACAAATCCTCCATAATTTCTAATATTCTCAATATTAAGTTCATAATTAGTAGTAGTTTTGTATGATGTATGTACTGTTATTTTCTACATTAATTGAAGCGATAAATGGGCATTCATCGATGCTGTTATTGCCGGATCAACATTCATCGCTCATGGGTTGGAGCTGGGTTTATTACTCTAGCTTTTGCCGCTGTTTCTACTACTGTGCCCACGCTGTTGCTCTCGTTGCTTCCTGCTGATGCTACTTCGTTTTGTTGTTCCATTTTGGCATTCCGTTTTGACCATGTTCCATTGTTGCTCCGTTTTTGTTGTTTTGTTTGCATTGTTTGGTTTGCGTTGTTCGGTTTGCGTTGCTCCATTTGCGTTAGTCCATTTTTGTTGCTACATTTTTGTTGCTCCGTTTTTGTTGCTCCGTTTTCGTTGCTCCGTTTCTGTTGCTCCGTGTTTGTTGTTTCATTCCATTGTGCTGTTGTTTTGTTCCATTGTTTCATTGTTCCATTTTTGCTGTGAAAAACAAAAATAACAGAAAGAAGGATCAGAAAAAATAGAATCTCCAACAAATTGTTGTCGTTGTCACTCACTTGCGTTCCGTTGTTGTTTCCTTGCTCCATTTCATTTGCTATTCTGCTCTGTTGTTCCATTCAATAAAAATAAAAGAAAGAAAAATCAGAAACAAATAGAATCTACAACAAATTGTTGTCATTGTTGTCACTTACTTGTGTTTCATTGTTGCTCCGTTGTTCCATTTCGTTTGTTGTTTCGCTCTGTTGTTCCCCCGTCCGATAAAAATAAAAGAAAGAGAGATCCGAAACAAATAGAATCTCCAACAAATTGCCGTCGTTGTTGTCACTCACTTGCATTCGGTTGTTGTTGTTCCATTTTATTGTTCCCTTGTTCCCCTGTTACACTCACTAGTGTTTCTTTGTTGTTCCATTGTTCTGTTGTCCGTGACTGTCGCACAACATTCATTTTCTGTACTCTTTAAAAAAATACCGTGCCGACCAAGAAGTATGTTTTTTTTTTTTTGGTTTTGTGTGTGTGCAGTTTTGTGTGTGTGCTCAGTTTTTCGTGTTTCTTCAGTTTTTCATGTGTGTGTGGTTTTGGGTGTGTTGTGTATGCTGTGTACCCTGACTTCTTCCATGTGTCTGGCTTGTGTGTGGCCTTTATTTTCTATATAAGTAAAGCATGTACCAGTGCAAGCCACCCCTCCCGCGCCATAATTTTTTCAAAATGGAAAATTTGATTACACGAAGGTTATGTACTTAAATTCCCAACTCATCTATAGAATCTGATAGCCAGTCGGTGGTTTGACACTGTCCTGGGTCAGCACAGTACCTACCGGTACCGACATACACTTTTTGCAAAGTACCCAACGGTGTACCTTTTTGCATGTAGTATCATCTACAACCAGTAATGCCCGCACACTTTTTTTTGTCTGAGAATAATAAAAAAACAGCACTTCCATTTTGATTAAACAACTTATGAATTAATTTTATTTGACACTCATTAAACTACATGTTTGGTGATTGGATTATAAGTGTTATTCCAATTATGGATAAGATGAAATGTGCCGGAAGAATAAATTGAATTGACCTGATATGTTGGGAGTCATTACCCAATAAGTCAGTTTGTGCCCTAGAATTGCACCAAAAATACCCTCATGTTTGCCATTTGGAGAGACAAACCACAACATTTCCAGCATTCTGTTTGTAAAAGTTGTTCCCAATATGCATTTGACGAGTCATGGAAAAATTATTCATGGCTAGGACCAGATAGTTTGGGAGTCATTACCCAATAAGTCAGTTTGTGCCCTGGATTTGCACCAAATATACCCTCTTCTGTGCCATTTGGAGAGACAAACCACAACATTTTGGGCATTCTGTTTGTAAAAGTTGTTCCCAATATGCATCAGATGAGTAATGAAAAATATATCCATGGCCAGGACGGGATACTTTGTGAGTCATTACCAAATAAGTCAGTTTGTGCCCTGGAATTTCACCAAAGATACCCTCATTTGTGCCGTTTGGAGAGACAAACCCCAACATTTCCAGCATTCTGTTTGTAAAAGTTGTTCCCAATATGCATTTGATGAGTCATGATAAATGTATTCATGGCTTGGACTGGATACTTTTGGAGTGATTACCCAATAAGTCAGTTTGTGCCCTGGAATTTAACCAAAAATACCCTCATATTTGACATTTGGAGAGTCAAACCACAACATTTTGGGCATTCTGTGGGGCAAAGTTGTTCCCAATATGCATTTGATGAGTCATGATAAATGTATTCATGGCTTGGACCGTATACTTTTGGAGTCATTATTCAGTAAGTCAGTTTGTGTCCTGGAATTGCACCAAAAATACCCCCATGTTTGCCATTTGGAGAGTCAAACCACAACATTTCCGGGATTCTGTGTGACAAAGTTGTTCCCAATATGTATTTGATGAGTCATGATAAATGTATTCATGGCTTGGACCGGATACTTTTTAAGTCATTATCCAATAAGTCAGTTTGTGCCCAGGAATTGAACCCAAAATACCCCCATGTTTGCCATTTGGAGATTGAAACCACCTCATTTCTGGGATTCTGTGTGACAAAGTTGTTCCCAATATGCATTTGATGAGTCATGATAAATGTATTCATGGCTTGGACCAGATACTTTTTAAGTCATTATCCAATAAGTCAGTTTGTGCCCTGGAATTGCACCAAGAATACTGCTGTCGGTCAAAAATACACGTACCCTACTTACGTACATTCTACAGGAATTATATCCATTCTACACTTGAAAAGTTACTTATACTCCTCCAGAGATAAAAATGACTTCAAGTATCCAGACATTTAGGTCATATCATGTGTTCTCTGTCTTATGACGAATTGCACATACACATGATCGACGACGACCTGTTTAGACATCCCTACATACAACACTAACACAGGGATACCGGTCGAATACAGTAAAATACACAGAAACAGAGCAATCTCATGATATGCTCACATCTCTTTAAATTTCAATTATCCTATACCTTTCGGTCGATTTTTAGAGTAACAACAGGTTATAGAGCCCTTATACCTTGCACTAGTGGCCCGCAAGAGCACTAGTGTTCACCTTAAGCTACCTATCTCCGCCCGTTCAGCACCTCAACTGTTCGGTTCCCGCCAGAGGACACTTGTAGTGACGCCCATCCGTGTGCTACTCTTAGGCCTCCACTCCAAGCTTCGCCGACGCCTCCCTCTCGAGGGCCGCACCTTGGACGTACATCTTCCTTCTGTTCCCTGCTTGTGGATCAGGGGGTGTACTCGCTATCACAAGCCTTGTAACCCACAACCAGCTCTCTGGATTACAGTTACAATTACACACTAAAGACCACCGACGTCTTTAATGAAAGCCCATTGCACCGGACACGCCGATTGCAATACCCCATATTTCCCTTCCGCGTCCATCATCCCCAAAAAAGGACCATCGACGCCCATTTGATTGTGCTAAGCACCACTTCTCCTTTGGCCCCAACTTCACAGCCGGCAACAGACAAAGCGACCTCAACGCAGTCTTTTCCCGGATATTGCCTAATATTGCAAGCCTCCTCCTTGTTGATGATGATGGTGTCGAGACTCTCCGCCCGGACCCAATCCCTGTCCTCAAGTCTCTCATTGTAGCAGCCATCATGGATGGACTCCCACCCTCAGAAGTATCTACAGCGCACAAACGCCATATCTCCTCCTTAATTGCCAATACCACACTTTTTTGGCATTCAAAAGCCATCGGGGGGAGAATGCGAGTTAGAGACAACCAAGTGTTAGATATAGCCGCCCACCGTGCACAACGGGGACACCCAATCATAAACTTGGTACTGCATACCATGCATTGGAAATTTCACGAAGATTGGTACCCATATGAATTCCACAAGGTTTATACCACTACAACTGGCATTCCATCAGACGAAACAGGATTGTCTGTCAAACCGCCTTCCCGATCACGATTGGTCAACAAAAACAAATGTGAGCAAATTCTACTTACACACTACCTACAAGCAGTATTTGGCAAAAATAAAACGACCAATACACTTCCTCCCAAAAGGAAGCATCGCACCAAGCCTACTGCTCCTGTAGTTAGCAAGACTCTTCCTGTTCCTTCCCATCCTACGTTTGAACCTTCAGGTACCACTGCCCTGGTACATACCAAGACGGCTGTTTCCAATCCTATCAAAACCACCTCTGCTTTGCTTCCTGTACACGCAACGGACTCCATTCTTGATACGCCCGCTCCCAGTTCCAACCTGATCAACCCCATCTTAGCCCCTATCACACCCGCTGAAGCCAAGAAAGTCAACGCGACTATACCTTCTGAAACTACCAAAATTGTTGATGCCAATGCTGCCGCGACCCCTGTCGACGCTCTCTCAGCGACAACAGCTCCCCGTTACATCTGGACCTGGACTTATTCTCCCCAAAGTGAATCGGTCTCCTTCCGTCGAGTCCGATCCAACTCCATCTCCTTCGGACGCTCCACTTCCTCTTCAAGTTGTCGTGTACGATGTCAGGAGAAGTCTAATATGACTCCAATCCAATGCCACGACAAGTCCACTGTGCCTGCGCCACCTGTAACCCCATCCACATTGCCCGGTTCAGACCACCATTCTGCTCCACCTTGGAAACCAACCAACTTTGTATGGCCCTTCAATCCTCAGAATGAAGTTGCAACATTCCGACGTGTGCCAAAATCTGTTCCCTCACCACCATCTGAGCCACTTGCTGAGGTCACTGACCCTCCAAACGCAGCTCCTGCATACATACGATCCTTGCCATCCCCATATCGTAAACAGCTTTGCTCCACGCCGCATTATCAGCCTGTCCTTCGACTCTCCAAACGACATCGGGATGCCCTCAAGGTCAATCTGTATCATCTACATGCCAACATCTTGTCGATGAATTGGTTCTATGATACTCTGGATTGATTGATTACAACCGCCTGCTTCTTCAACCATTTTGTTCAACGGGTTGCATTCGATCCACTATTATCGATTCCTTCCCTTGGTCTCCTTGCATCAGCAGTTAATGGCACCTCGGACTTCGCCCTACGGTTTTGTATCATTTACAACCATGGACTTCTATTGAACCATAGAATTCGATTCTTTAAGTGTGAATCAAGGGGTGTGCATCTGAATCGAGGGGTGTGTTTTGGATAACTGCTTGCCGCTTAATTTGAACGTGCTTAACTTCGAGCGTTTTCATCATAAGCCCCCACCACTTTACTTATGGATCCCACTGAAAACAAATCAACGAACCGACTGATAATTCGCCACTCCTCCAGGAAGTGTCGAATCAAGGGGTGTGTTGCCGGTTCTGATGGTATCAAGACGAAGAAATGATTCCAAGCGTGACTAACACACGAGCTAGATCCGATCTCACACAGAAGGAGCCTACCGAAGGGCCTTTGAGCCCTCTGCTCCAGTCCCATTGATCTCTTTTCCAAATCTTCAATCAATGAATCGATTTCTTGGTCCGTCTTACTCTTCTCCAAAGACACGTCTCGAGACCCATCCTATTCTACGGTATCACACAATGACACGATCCAAGCCTCTATGCGTCACTTCTGGAACATCCAAACAAATCCAATGCTTACGATTCGATTCTACGATCAAATTGCTTTCTACAATCTCTCAATCGTATTCCACACTCAACCGATTCCTACGATTCAATCCGTCAGAAATGAATCCCCTCCGATTCCATTCGTTTCTTCGACACGTATCTTTGAGATTCTCATCTTTGCAAATATGACTCCCATCTATTTGTTGAGATCCACAATCCATCCTTCCTCTCCAGTTCCATCAATCCGTCTTATCGCTAATCAACTCGTTTGATTCTATTCAACGATTGAATTGAACCTAAACCTACATTCGCTTTCCACTATGGTTGATCCCTTTGACTTAGTTGGTACTGAAGACAATCAACTTCTTGGACATCATCACCTTCGAAGATATGACTCCCATCTGTCGTGATTCTCCCATTTTTCCATTCGATTTATACTAAGGTCTATCCCTCTGTCGACCGGCGTCCCTAAGCTTCGATTACAATGCTACGAATCTACAAATCGACATTCGTTTTGTCTTCACGGCCCCTCTCTACATGATTGTCCAATCAATCGATTATCGATGCTCCATTTCTTCCTAAGATCAGCACCAATATTTGATTCTACCGTAGAATTGTGAACGACAAGCTAATCCCTCCTCTCGGACGACTCTTTATCCCATCCGTGATATCCAAAACGCTTCATCCAAGCACATCTCTTCTTCCCTCCGATTTTGGATTCCACTATATTCGATTCCTACGACTCAGTTGGTACTCAAACTCAACCAATACACACGGCTTCGACTCCGTAATATCATCCTTCCACGATCTTTATTCATTGTCCCCCCACAATACTCAGACGTTTGAGGATCCCCTTTGTCTTATCCTCAACTTCTACGCCTACATCCCATTGAATTCTTTCCTACGCTTGAATGGCATGAACTCTACGATTCGTTTCACATTCAACTTTCTATGAGTCGATTCCGATTCCCCAATCTCCTTTCCAGGATACGCAGCAATATTCCGTCTTCTCTCCAATTTTGGATTCCACCATGATCGATTATTTCGATTCTCTACACTTGGCATCAATACAATCACTCATGGATCTCCCCTCCGTCGAGATCTTCAATTGAGCCTTCTGTTCCAGTTCCATCGATACAGTTCATTCCTCCATACGGGTCAATCCTATTCTACGACTACCTACGATCGAATTACGATTGTCAATCAATCGTCTTTGATGCTGCTCACTCGACTCCTACGAGTGGATTCTCCAATCATATCAATTCCTACTGTCTCTTACGAGTTGATGACCCGTTACCCATCCAATCGATTCCAAGGCAATATGACTTTCGCGCGACCACTACATACTCAAGCACCTCTCCTCTCTCATTGATTTATGATTGGTCCGATTCTACGATTACAATCTTCCGATTCGATATCTAAGCTTAAGTTTTTAGAGTTCTACAAGATGGAGAACCGACTTGTAATTCAACACTCCTTCACTAAGTGTTGAATCAAGGGGTGTGCTGTCGGTCAAAAATACACGTACCCTACTTACGTACATTCTACAGGAATTATATCCATTCTACACTTGAAAAGTTACTTATACTCCTCCAGAGATAAAAATGACTTCAAGTATCCAGACATTTAGGTCATATCATGTGTTCTCTGTCTTATGACGAATTGCACATACACATGATCGACGACGACCTGTTTAGACATCCCTACATACAACACTAACACAGGGATACCGGTCGAATACAGTAAAATACACAGAAACAGAGCAATCTCATGATATGCTCACATCTCTTTAAATTTCAATTATCCTATACCTTTCGGTCGATTTTTAGAGTAACAACAAATACCCCCCATGTTTGCCATTTGGAGAGTCAAACCACAACATTTTGGGCATTCTGTGTGACAAAGTTGTTCCCAATATGCATTTGATGAGTCATGATGAATGTGTTCATGGCTTGGACCAGATACTTTTTGAGTCATTACCCAATAAGTTAGTTTGTGCGCTGGAATTGCACCAAAAACACCCTCATCTTTGCCATTTGGAGAGACAAACCACAACATTTTGGGCATTCTGTTTGTAAAAGTTGTTCCCAATATGCATCAGATGAGTAATGAAAAATATATCCATGGCCAGGACGGGATACTTTGTGAGTCATTACCAAATAAGTCAGTTTGTGCCCTGGAATTTCACCAAAGATACCCTCATTTGTGCCGTTTGGAGAGACAAACCCCAACATTTCCAGCATTCTGTTTGTAAAAGTTGTTCCCAATATGCATTTGATGAGTCATGATAAATGTATTCATGGCTTGGACTGGATACTTTTGGAGTGATTACCCAATAAGTCAGTTTGTGCCCTGGAATTTGACCAAAAATACCCTCATATTTGACATTTGGAGAGTCAAACCACAACATTTTGGGCATTCTGTGGGGCAAAGTTGTTCCCAATATGCATTTGATGAGTCATGATAAATGTATTCATGGCTTGGACCGTATACTTTTGGAGTCATTATTCAGTAAGTCAGTTTGTGTCCTGGAATTGCACCAAAAATATTAAATTCCTTTCGTGACCAGAAGTACCAAAGCTACCAGATGGTAGATAACCTATTCGTACGAATCCATGAGTCCCGTATCAATCAAAGTAATCGATTCCCACGGCATATCGATTCCCACGGTGCATCAATTCCCATCGCGCATCAACGGTGAGCAATCCCTGTTTTACAGTATTGCCATTGTTCTTCGGTGAGCAAACTCTGATTTCATAAAATATCACACGAGCTACGGGAGCAATTCCTGACCTTAATGATAAACAATTCATGGAGTCTTCCTAACGGAACAAGAGAAGAAAACCGTTGGCGTGTGATTCTCACACAGTATATATGTATGCATACAGATATATATGGTCAACGACCAATACATGTACGGAAATAATCAGCGAGTAATCTCATCACTACGCAACAGCAGTTGCAACGTATTCATCTCAATAAAAGAGATATCTTGCATTTCGGCAAGATTTCACTTTATCTCATACTTTTAACATTCAACTGATTTATATCCCAAAATTCACACTAGTTGCTACCAACTACTTGTAATCTACATACTAAGGTCTGTCTCGCTGCAATCTGAACAAGTCACAGCAAGAAGAGATCTGGCGTTTCCATAGTCTCGCCTGTAGTCCGATTATCCGTTGCCGAAAGTATCCAACCACAATTGTCACGCGTAGAGTACAATCGTTCGTCTACTAACACACTAACGCAGCGTTGCTGTTCTTCAGAAGCCTTTGAATCAGACCCTCAACGGACCGGATTCAGAAGGAAAATAATAGATTAACAGTCGCAAGCTCTAAGGGGGCTTGCACACACAAAGGAACAGGAACGAAATTGAATACAATCCCTACGCTGGCGCATGCCAGTCGCACATCGTACACGAAGCAGATTTCATTCTCATTCACCGCGCAATTCCTTCGAAGGATCGGAAACTTCACAAATGCCAAACATACCGGTAATGCCCACCAATATATTTGGGGGCGAGAACAACACAGGTGATGTCGAAGTTACTGCTGCCAACCATTTTCCCAGTTTTGATACTGATATGAAGACGATACTCGTATCCCGAATCCACGTAACAAGTGAGGCAAATAACAAGTTTTGTTTAGCTCTCAAGGAAGGCAGATTATGCGAGTGGAATGCATTTCTCGACGCCCTTATTGAACCGGATTTTGCACGTGAGCTTACCTATACTGAGGGAGGACTACCAACGCATATCCCTCGATCCATCCAAAGGATCATAGAGGCACTTGCGGAGTTTGCTCTCGAACTACAAGAAAACGAGAAAGAATGGAAAGATGTAAAATCATATACGTATAAAGAATTCCAACCATTCCGCATGGAACGTGCCCTACGCATGCAGAACGAATCTGTTCTGAGCCCTCCACCTCCTCCGCCAGGAAGTAACAAAAAGTCACCTCAGCAGGTAAAGTACGAATCTTGGTGCCGAAAAGCACGAGATGAAAAGTCTTTTACGCCCCTCACGAATGACTCAAGATTTGAACATTGGCTCGTAGGTTTCAAAGCTAAGCTCGAGGCATAAGACATCGACACAGAAACATTCCTTGATGAAACCTGGCCTCCATCTGCGCTTCAAGGTTATACACGTGACCTTTTTGTCAAACAGTGTGCCTTCTTCTGGGTACTAATGTTGGAAGTCTTCAAAAGCGATCTCTCCGCATCATGTGTACACAGCCATTCTACCACTCGTAATGGACGTCAAGCATACTTTGATTTCGTAAACCTTCACAGCGAATCAAAGGCCAATGTATATGACAATTCGACTCAACTACAAGCGTTGCTTAAGTTGAATCTCAGCAATTGGAAGGAATCCAAAGTGAAATTCATCACACATTGGTTTGATGAATTAAATCACCTCAACAAGCTCCGTCCCCCCAACAAGCCCCTTGAGTACCATACTGCAAAATCAGCATTATGTCAGGCATGCTATTCCAGCTTTCAGCTAAGTGAACAGTTTGCCAAAGTCAAGGATCCAGGTGGGACGAAAGTCGCTGAAGCAGCTGCTATCCACAAACTTAAAATCACGCTTCTACTCGAAGCAACTCGACTTGATTCCCAGTCCGCGATGGCGGCTCCTCGGTCAACTGTACGTGCACACGTTCATGACTTCTCATCTGAACAAAGCCAAAACCATGACGACTATGCTCTCCCTATCGAATTTGAAGGAGACTATCAAGACTATGCGGTATTTAAGGCTGGACGTACCCCTGACCCTACCACGCGCCTGCCCACAAACATATGGAAGGCCCTGTCACGTCAGGACATGAAGAGTTGGCTAAGTTTTTCTCCAGAAGGCAAGAAAATCGTGGTTGCATCGTTACGAAACGATTTACTCTCAAAGGATCAACCTGACCCCAACAATGTCAAGCCCATCACCCGGAAGGCATATCAGCATGGACACTCTGTATCATTCCGAGAAGACGATACTTCGAACAAAGATGAACATGCCAATTCCGCAGCAGACCTACATCCTGCTGTAGAAAATGATCGTAGAGGTGTTTTCCATGCATCATTAGGTGTATACAAATCAACAACCTCTTCATCCAAGGACCAACGACCTCTCAAGTCTTCCGTGTCACCCGCGCATCCTGCTTGATTCCTCTCCGAAAACCCTGACATTCGGTACAAAAAGGACGGTGACACCCAAATACCTGTAGGAACATCCTCCTATTCCGCCAATTTTCACCAGTGGTATAATCCTGACGATGATCTGACTTTTCCTAACGATAGTCCAGTAACGTCGTACACATACCGCATACACAAAACTACGGTTACTAGTCCTGGTTTTGCCATGGTCGATCGCGGCGCAAATGGTTGCATCATCGGCAATGATGCATGCCTCATCTCCAAGGATATCCCACCACGATATGTCAATGTCACCGGCATTAACAATCACCAGGTACAAAATATTCCCATTGCTACATGCGGAGCTTATTCCATATCGAACAGAGGTCCCATCATCCTCATTTTCAATGAATGTGCATATACAGGCCGACACCCTTCTATATTGTCCTCCAGCCAGATGGAAGCATATTTTTCCACTGTCGATGACACATCCATCAAAGCGGGCGGTGGACAGGTAATCACCACCTCCGATGGATATGCACTGCCTCTTAGCAGACGACACGGTTTACCATACCTTGCGATGTGAAAGTACACGACTATTGAGTTTGACACGCTCCCACATGTTATCATGACATCCGATAAGCATTGGGACCCGTCTGTTCTTGATACCACAATCAGTGCAAAAGATGAACAATTTCTCCAGAAATATCCTCCTCAGCCACAGCAACTCCCATATGCCGATTACGGCGAATACGGAAATCCACGTTGCCTTGAAGGATTGGATATCTCTTTATCCCCCGGCTCTTCCACGGTCACGTCTCTCAGTTCATATTCCAGCCAATCCACTCGGTCTCCCTTCCTTCCTATTGATGATCATAGGACCAACGATCACTCATTTTGGCTTACTTCCACCGACTACATTCACCAGGAACGCCTCGCATGCTGCACTTTACCTGAAGCCTCTGGGACAGTCACTGCGTTTCCGACGGATTGTACTGCCAGTGATACTACACGTATTGCAGCTACGCCCCGTGAGAGATACACCAATGAACATGACTACTTATCCCTGAAACCTTTCTTTTGTTGGGTTTCCACAGATCGTATCAAAGCCACGTTTGAAAACTCAACCCAATATGGTTCATTAGCGGTTAGCCCTGATGGCAACATTTTCAAACGTTTCCATTCCCCCCAACCGGCCATGAACGTTCGACCCTTCAACGACGACGTTATGTCCGATGCTGTCTATTCAGATGTCCCAGCAATTGATGGTGGCTCCAAGATTGCTCAGATCTTCTTCGGCCAAAAGTCACATATTATACACGTTGAACAAATGCGTACCACCGGCGATTTTCTATCTTGCTTCCAGAACTTTGTTCGAAAATGGGGCAGGCCCATTCGCCTCCTTTGTGACCACGGTAACTACCAATCTAGTAAGAAGGTTGTCGATTATCTCAAAATGCTATGGATTGGACTCTGGCAAAGTGAACCTTATCACCAACACCAAAATCAATTCGAACGTCGATATCAAACGTTCAAACGCATTGTCAATCGCGTCATGGATCGTACAGGCACACCACCACATCTATGGCTACTGTGCATGACATACGTCGCTGGTCTCCTCAATATTATTTCTGATCCTACGCTGTCAGACAAACAACCGGTCTTCATTGCTACCGGTACACTTGGCGACATCAGCGCATACACCAGTTTCTTCTGGTTTGAACCTGTTTACTTCAAGACCAACAACTCCCCTTTTGGTACCCAGTCTACCAAACATCTAGGTCACTTTGTCGGCATCGCCGAACATGTTGGCAATGGACTCTGCTTCTGAATCTGGGATCCCATTACCAACAAGTTACTTGACCGGTCCGGTGTCCGCTCTGCTCTTATGCCTGCATCCCGCAACAAACGCCCGGGCCTATTCACTGATGATGGATTCATCAAATGGCGTAACGCCAAGGATTCCTTGCCCCGTTTATACGCCACTGGAGACGCTCCAGCATTCAAACATGGGGAGCATACCACTCAGATTAACCCCATTGACGATTCTCCAAAACAGGGCAACTCAGTTCCCCCTAGCGTTTCACCCGCTGATTCTGACACTGCCGATGACACCATCCCATCTGTACCCACAAACAACCAGGTACAACACCCCCCGCATCTGGCACTCAAACTATTCTTCAACCACCCGCCCACCCCTCGTTACGGAGCTTTCTTTATAAGAAGGTCAATGACAGCCCGAGCTGGTCACCTTCTCCACTCCCTAACAACTATGGGGAGAGTTTTGATGGTCCTCCTACGACACACATCTTCAGCAAGACCTCCGATGGCGTTCTCCTTACTGAAGATGATTTTGATCCACCGGAATTAGCATACTTTGATGTTAGTGACATCACAACTCCACACATCAACCCCGCTACTCCTTCCGTAGACCCATCACAGGTAGTTGTTACCGACAAAGAAGGCAACGCACAATTTGACGATGATGGTAAACCAATTACCATTCCTACGGTCTCGATTGCCAACCTACAAGGACGATCCTTCCTTGTAACCAACCCCGATGGCACTCGGAAGCGTCTTACCATCGTCGATGTAGAAGACAGTCTTGAACGTGCATACAGATATATATGGTCAACGACCAATACATGTACGGAAATAATCAGTGAGTAATCTCATCACTACGCAACAGCATTTGCAACGTATTCATCTCAATAAAAGAGATATCTTGCATTTCGGCAAGATTTCACTTTATCTCATACTTTTAACATTCAACTGATTTATATCCCAAAATTCACACTAGTTGCTACCAACTACTTGTAATCTACATACTAAGGTCTGTCTCGCTGCAATCTGAACAAGTCACAGCAAGAAGAGAACTGACGTTTCCATAGTCTCGCCTGTAGTCCGATTATCCGTTGCCAAAAAGTATCGAGTCAAACCACAACATTTCCAGCATTCTGTGTGACAAAGTTGTTCCCAATATGTATTTGATGAGTCATGATGAATGTATTCATGGCTTGGACCAGATATTGTTGTAGTCATTACCCACTAACTCAGTTTGTGCCCTATAATTGCACGAAAATTACCCTCATGTTTGCCATTTGGAGAGTCAAACCACAACATTTTGGGCATTCTGTGTGACAAAGTTGTTCCCAATATGCATTTGATGAGTCATGATGAATGTATTCATGGCTTGGACCAGATACTTTTTGAGTCTTTACCCAATAAGTTAGTTTGTGCCCTGGAATTGCACCAAAAATACCCTTATTTTTGCCATTTGGAGAGTCAAACCACAACATTTTGGGCATTCTGTGTGACAAAGTTGTTCCCAATATGCATTTGATGAGTCATGATAAATGTATTCATAGTTTGGACCGGATACTTTTGGAGTCATTACACAATAACTCAGTTTGTGCCCTGGAATTGCCCAAAAAATACCCTCATGTTTGCCATTTGGAGAGTCAAACCACAACATTTTGGGCATTCTGTGGGGCAAAGTTGTTCCCAATATGCATTTGATGAGTCATGATGAATGTATTCATGGCTTGGACCAGATACTTTTTGAGTCATTATCCAATAAGTTAGTTTGTGCCCTGGAATTGCACCAAGAATACCCCCATGTTTGCCATTTGGAGAGTCAAACCACAACATTTCCAGCATTCTGTGTGACAAAGTTGTTCCCAATATGCATTTGATGAGTCATGATGAATGTATTCATGGCTTGGACCAGATACTTTTTGAGTCATTACCCAATAAGTTAGTTTGTGCCCTGGAATTGCAACAAAAATACCCTCATTTTTGCCATTTGGAGAGTCAAACCACAACATTTTGGGCATTCTGTGTGACAAAGTTGTTCCCAATATGCATTTGATGAGTCATGATGAATGTATTCATAGTTTGGACCGGATACTTTTGGAGTCATTACCCAATAACTCAGTTTGTGCCCTGGAATTGCCCAAAAAATACCCTCATTTTTGCCATTTGGAGAGTCTACTAACCACAACATTTTGGGCATTCTGTGTGACAAAGTTGCTATCACGCGCTACGTTTGTGATAGCTTCAGTAGCTAACCTACTTGTAGTACTGGATGTGAAATGCTTGTAGTTCATTGGTGGGTTGGTGGGTTAAGCAGTGCTAGAGGTTTGCTTTGCCCACACACACCGGCGTACAGTCGGGCTTAACAGCTTGGGCGGTTAAGCCTCTGGCTGTTAAGCCTTTTCTGCGGGCGGGCGTGGCGGGCTATTTATTTATTCTACTACTAATCGGTTTAGGAGCAAAAGAGTGAGCTGTGGGCTTGTATTCTGCTGGGGGAATCCTCTACAGGCTTGTTAGCGCTTATCCTGTATTTGCAGAGATTTGCTTGCGCTTAGCCTGTATTTGCAGAGATTCGCTTGCAGAATTCGCTTGCAGAATTCGTGTAAGAGTTGTACTGTACCTACAGGGAACGTTCCGGGGATATGGTACACACCAATGTTGCTTGCTGATACAGTGAGATCTTTCGCGAAGTACGTGCGCTTGTATACTCAAGGTGGTTCCCCGGTCTGCTGGTCTGTACTTCACTACCATTCCCCTCATCCGGTTTGCTACATCAACTATCACGCGCTACGTTTGTGATAGCTTCAGTAGCTAACCTACTTGTAGTACTGGATGTGAAATGCTTGTAGTTCATTGGTGGGTTGGTGGGTTAAGCAGTGCTAGAGGTTTGCTTTGCCCACACACACCGGCGTACAGTCGGGCTTAACAGCTTGGGCGGTCAAGCCTCTGGCTGTTAAGCCTTTTCTGCCAATGGGCCAGAAGCCACCGGGTGGGAACGGCGTGGAGAGCGTGAGCGCGCGCGTGAGCTTGGAGCAGAGTGAGGGAGGGAAGAGGCGCCAGGGTGCCTCAAAGAGAGCTGCCAGCAGGAGTGGGGTCCGCAGCCGGAACCCATTCCTCGGGCAGGAAGGAGTATGTTCCATTGTTGAACATGACAGAGGCAAGATTCTTGAAGATGGGGAGGGATTGCTGATGTAAGTAGCGCATCATGCAGTCACTGTGCCATCTGGCAAGGAGCTTGATGACATTAGAGTCGCATTTGCCCTGGAGCAGGGCCATAGCCCCTCCCGCGCGAAGGGAGCGAGCCGAGATGGCTGCAGGGGCAATGCCCGTGGTAGGGTAGAGGGTCTGGGCATAGACTCTCAGGGAGGAAGTGACAGTTGCTGCGCGAACAAGGGTAAGGACCCCATTGTCGAAGTAACTGGCAAGCGTGAGGGAGGGACCAAAGGGAGCGCTGGACGAGCAACAGCTTCGGAGGTGAAGGACTTGGCGCGCACAGGCGGCAACGGGGCAGCATAGTGAGTCACCACTCCTGGCATGCGCCACGACTTCCCCTTTGTCGCCATTCTTCTGGGTGGTGAAGGTGAGCGTGACAGAGGTAGCAGCCTGGAGCTCATGCGCAGGGCCATCGTGGTGGACGATTTTGGAGTCAAGGTAGAAGGAGACGTCTTGGAGGTGGAAGGCTTGGTCATCCGTGGTAGTACCAGTGTACTCACCAGGTTGGAGACAGAAAAAGAAGGCGATGCAAATCATGTTTGCAATGGCCTGTCGGGTGGGGGAAGGGGACTCGTGGTATGCAAAGTGGAGGGCATGCATCACGAGGGTGATGGGGACCGGCTTGACCCGGGAGGGGGCCGGGTCCAACTTGGCATATGCCTTGAACTGGGCAGTTAGCCGGAAGTCAAGACTGCCTGTGGAGTCGGTTCGAGGGTCGTTGGACCCCAGGCGGGCGAGCGTCTGGCCCACTGACCGGATGGTGTCCGATACTGTGCGAGACCGGATGGGCTTGTGGCTACGTGAGAGGTTTCCATCATGGAGTCGTTTGGCAAAGACTTGGAGGATGGGGATTGGATCCTGAATGGACTGGAGGCGCGGGTCAAAACCTTGAGACAAACAGAATTGAACCCATTGGTTCCAATGGGCATCCTTGCGCTTGGCATAGAGCTCAGTGACTGAGGCGCGCATGGTCTTCTGGACAGCGCTAAGGTCAGCGCGGAATGCATGGGCGGCCGAAGGTGGCATAAGGTCCAGGGCAAGTCCTGTGGGTAGGTGGTGTTAAAGTGATGGAGCAAGGCAGTGTCAGAGAGCTCAGATCGAGAGAGGAGGTCCGCTAGGTGGTTAGCGGGGCCCGGGATGTAATCCCTAAGGGGGACATATTGAAAGAGGCGCTGGTGCAGAGACTGGAGCCGGAGGAGGTAGGCTGCAGGGCCTGTGGTGGTAGTGGCGCCTTTGCGTTGCCAATAGACAGCTGCTGTGTTGTCATAGCAGTTGTGGGTGGTGCGGGCGTGGACACAAGCAGCCTGAGCCAGAATATCATTGTGGGCAATGGAACCGGCGAGCTCAAGGTCACTGTTGGTGATGGAGCCCTCAGGATTGTCGAAGGAGACGAGCTGGGCTGAGATCCACGGGGGGAACGCATGCCGCCACAAGACGGGCTGCACGGCGCCCGTGGGAAGGGGGACAAAATGGACGCCCCCCATGCCCAAACCCGAAGCATCGCAGGCGCCCAAGGTGGCAGGGAAGGGATCCGGCACGAGTTCGGCAATGGAGGTAGGCCGGTTGGAGAGATCATTGGCAAGCCATTGGAAGTCGCGAAGGAAGCTGTGGACGCGCTTGGTGAGCCGGAGGCGCTGCCTGCCTGGTTCCTGGTGGCGGAAGGCTTCTTGGAGAATGGAGAAGAGGCCAATGGAGCCCGGAATGGCCAGGGCCATTGACCGGAGCTCCCCAAGGACTTGGTGCCATTGCTTGATGGGGACATGGCGCTGGGTGGGTGAGATGGAGTGGAGAATCTCCTGTAGGCGGCCCACCCGATGGGGAGGAAGGCTGATGGTTTTGTTGATGGAATCGATGAGCCAGCCGAGGATGACTTTCTTGGTGGTCCAAGTGGCGTCCCCTTGGAGCATTTTCTTGAGGGAAGCAGGCTCCTGCCGGAAGTGAGTGTCAGTGGCATCCAGGGGGCGGAAGACGGTGTCAAGGGATTGGAAGAGAACGCGCTTGATGGCGCGGCGTGTCCATTGGTTGCCCTGGGCAAGGCCACAGAAGTCATCCACATAGACATCCCAGTAGCGAACCGGCGACTTGGTGGGAGTGGTGCTACTAGGGGGGGTGAGGGGCGGCTTGGAGACCGTAGGGGGAGGAGGAGGCGGCGTCTGGGAGGCCGGAGAGGGTGGCTCAGTGTGAGGCGCAATATTATTTTCCTTCTGAGTCCGATTCGTTGAGAGTCTGATTCAAGGACTTCTGACAAACAGCAACGCTGTGTTAGTGTGTTAGTAGACGAACGATTGTACTCTACTCGTGACAATTGTGGTTGGATACTTTCGGCAACGGATAATCGAACTACAGGCGAGACTAGGGAAACGCCAGATCTCCTCTTGCTGTGACTTATTCAGATTGCAGCGAGACAGACCTTAGTATGTAGATTACAGGTAGTTGGTAGCAACTAGTGTGAATTTTGGGATATAAATCAGTTGAATGTTAAAAGTATGAGATAAAGTGAAATCTTGCCGAAATGCAAGATATCTCTTTTATTGAGATGAATACGTTGCAACTGCTGTTGCGTAGTGCTGAGATTACTCGCTGATTATTTCCGTACATGTATTAGTCGTTGACCATATATATTTGTATGCATGTATATGTATTGTGTGAGAATCACATGCCAACGGTTTTCTTCTCTTGTTCCGTTAGGAAGACTCCATGAAATGTTTATCATTAAGGTCAGGAATTGCTCCCATAGCTCGTGTGATATTTTATGAAATCAGAGTTTGCTCACCGAAGAACAATGGCAATATCGTAAGACAGGGATTGCTCACCGTTGATGCGCAATGGGAATCGATGCGCCGTGGGAATCGATATGCCGTGGGAATCGATTACTTAGATGGATACGGGACTCATTGATTCATGCGCATAGGAAATCTACCCTTTTGTAACTTTGGTACTTCTGGTCACGAAAGGAATTTAATACTCCCCATGTCTCCTTGTGAAGGGTCATCACGCTCTACATGATGCTTCCATCATCTTGGAGAAGGTCGCCAGTATTACCACAGAAGTGGAATATGGGCCTGAGCAGTGGATACACAACTGAGTGACTCCAATGCTTGGTGAGAATGTCTGCACAGTTATCCTTACCTGGGACGTGCATCATTAAAATGAATCCTCTCGCTATCATGCTCCGTACGTAGTGAAACGATAGAATGTTATGACGCTTATGCAACCTTGCGTAAGGAAATGTCGACGTTTGGATCATCTTTTCGTTGTCACCCCATGAGTATGAGATATCATGGATTCGTGTTCCAAGGTATCGGAATGAGTGGCGTAGATCGACAATCTGTTCGATGCAAGTTCTTCCTGCAACAAATTCAGCTCCAAAGGTGGCTGTTTCCGTAGTAGACTGCTTCTTCGAGAACCACATCATGGGAGTCTTGTTCGCGAAATGAAGAATGCCGGTAACTGCCTTGCCACTGAGAATATCATGCATGAGGTTGGCATCATAGAAGTGTGTTAACACTACTGTCTTTCCAAGCGGTGCAGGAGCGTCGTCGGGTAGCTCTTCAGAATGCTCCCCATAGACGGTGTTGGACCAGTCGATGGTGTTGGGTTTAGTCAATATAAAATCGGGCGGTTCCACGCGGAATCTGATTTTAAAATGTCTAAACTTGGAGATATATCCATAGATACGTTTAGCACGTTCGAGATGCCCATCTCGTGGCTGAGCTCTGAAACTTGAGAGCGTCATCACGGCTGTTTGTACATCGAAACGCCCAATAGCGATGATCCATTGCAGTGAACCGATCATACTTTGATATTTATGTATACCGGTTTCTTCAAGAAAGGCTGAGGAGTCCAATTCAGGATGATTGTTCTCCGCGATGGGTGATCGGAACCTAGTGCTAGGTTTGCATCCGAACATTTGTTCGTAAGATGCTTCCATCTTTTCGATGAACTTTATGGGATTCATGCACAGAACACCATGTTCGTCACGCTCAAATCCACATCCTAAATGAAAGTTCATAGGTCCGGATCCCTTCAATTTGAAGTTATATGGTGACGATTGCAATATCTTCAAGAAGGAATTGGGATCTGCCATGCAGAGACATAGGTCATCGACATATGTGCATATAAGCTCATATACACGTTCACCATGCTTGTTCGTTCCGGGTTTGAGGAATATTTCTGGTTCTGCGCGGGATCTTTCGAAGCCGAGTTCGATGAGACAAGCCGCGAGTAAGTCTCCAAAACACTTGCCCGAAGACCTGAGACCATATAGGGCTTTGTAAATGACCAACAGGTGACCCTCCAACGATCCGAATTCGGGACCTGCCTTGATGCATACTTTCTTGCAGGTGACTGCTTCTAAGTAGGCGTTACCTATGTCGGTGCCCCATGCTTCTAGATCGTTGAGTTCAGCTAGGAATAGGCACATACGTAGACCGCGAAGAGATACGACGCCTGCGTAAACACTGTGGATAGGGGCCTCAGTGAGATTACCGTTAGCAACGAGGCGAGCCTTGTGTCTTCCGTCGTGTTTGACGGCGTATATCATGTGTACCTTGATTTGTTGGAATCCCGTGGGAATGGAGCTTGTCTTGTATACGCCTTTATCAATGAATGTATTGTATTCATTGAGTTGTGCCATTTCCAGAGTGGTGGCATCTTCCCATTTGGTGTTTCCGTTGGCTTGATCAAATCGGAGGGCTTCTTCGTGGCTACGAGGAACTTTGAATCCATATTGATACTGCGGAGTGGTACGGAAGGAACGTAGTTTGGCTTGGTGCACGAGTCGATCAAGTTTCTTGGTTCGTCGGGCTAGGTTGGTGATTCTTCTGAGACGTTTCCAACCCGGGAGATCAAGCAAGTTGTTGTCTTTCCCATATTTTGCAACGGTGACCGGGTCGTCGGCTGCAATGTTGGCCAGAGGTTCATATGTGCGTTCCATATTCTCCCATTCAATCCAGAGGTTGTACTTGGAACCTTTGTATTGAGGATGCTTGTTATCCAGTGGACCTTGGTGTCCTAGGATGCGGCAAAACGACCAGAGTTTGCCGTCTTCTTGTGTTGAATCACGATGTATGTAATTCATGACGTCATTGTATGCAATGATATCATCGAGTTCGTCATCGGAGTGTTTGCACTTGAACTTGATGAAGTCTTTATTGCGTTCAAGACTGTCTTCAACATCGACAATGGTAAGACGCTTCCGGGTGCCATCGAGATTGTTTACAAGGAAGGAACGTCCTTGTAGATCGGCAATCGGGATCGTAGGAATGGTAATAGGTTTACCGTCATCGTCAAACTGTGCGTTACCTTCTTCGTCGGTAACAACTACCTGTGATGGATCTACGGAAGGAGTAGCTGGGTTTGTGTGTGGGGTTGCGACGGCACTAACATCAAAGTATGCTAATTCTGGTGGGTCAAAATCATTTTCAGTAAGGAGGACGCCGTCGGATGTCTTGCTGAAGATGTGTGTCGTAGGAGGACCATCAAGACTCTCCCCATAGTTGTTAGGGAGTGGAGAAGGTGACCAGCTTGGGCTGTCATCGACCTTCTTATAAAGAAAGCTCGGTAACGAGGGGTGGGCGGGTGGTTGAAGAATTGGTTGAGTGCCAGATGCGTGGGGCGTGGTATCTGTTTGTTTGTTGGGTGCAGATGGAACGTTGTCATCGGCGGTGTCAGAACCAGCAGGTGAACCGTTAGGGGAAACTGAGCTGTTTGGTTCAGTAGGCGCGTCAATGAGTTTATTCTGATTGGTATGCTCCCCATGTTTGAAAGCTGGAGCTTCTCCAGTGGCGTATATACGGGGTAAGGAATCCTTTGCATTACGCCATTTGATGAAACCATCATCAGTAAATAAGCCCGCGCGTTTGTTACGTGACTCAGGTGTAAGAGCAGATCGAACACCGGACCGGTCTAGTAACTTGTTGGTAACTGGATCCCAGATTCGAAAGCAGAGTCCATTGCCAACATGTTCGGCGATGCCAACGAAATGACCTAGGCGTTCGGTAGATTTGGTACCGAAAGGAGAGTCATTTGTCTTGAAATACACAGGTTCAAACCAGAAGAAACTGGTGTATGCGCTTATGTCGCCAATTGTACCCGTGGCAATGAAGATCGGTTGTTTATCGGACAGCGTAGGGTCAGAGACAACATTGAGGAGACCCGCGACGTATGTCATGCACAGTAACCACATGTGTGGTGGTGTGCCGGTACGATCCATGACGCGATTGACAATGCGTTTGAACGTTTGGTATCGTCGTTCGAATTGATTCTGGTGTTGATGGTACGGTTCACTTTGCCAGAGTCCAATCCATAACATTTTGAGGTAATCCATGACTTTCTTACTTGATTGATAGTTACCGTGGTCACAAAGGAGGCGGATGGGCCTGCCCCATTTTCGAACAAAGTTCTGAAAGCAGGGTAGGAAATCGCCGGTGGTACGCATTTCTTCAACGTGAATAATATGCGATTTGCGGCCAAAGAAGATCTGAGCAATCTTGGATCCACCATCAATTGCTGGGGCATCTAAATAGACTGCATCGGACATAACATCGTCATTGAAGGGGCGAACGTTCATGGCCGGTTGAGGGGAATGAAACCGTTTGAAAATGTTACCATCAGGGCTAACCGCTAACGAACCGTATTGGGTTGAGTTTTCAAAAGTAGCTTTGATGCGATCGGTGGAAACCCAACAAAAGAAAGGTTTCAGGGATAAGTAGTCATGTTCATTGGGGTATCTTTCGCGGGGCGTAGCTGCAATGCGTGTAGTGTCACTGGCTGTACAATCTGTCGGAAACGCAGTGACTGTTCCAGAGACTGCGGTTGGCGCGCAGCATGCGAGACGTTCTTGATGAGCGTAGTCAGTGGAAGTAAGCCAAAAGGAGCGATCGTTGTTCTTATGATCATCAATTGGAAGAAAGGGAGATCGGGTGGAATGGCTGGAATACGAGCTGAGGGATGTGACCGTGGAGGACCCGGGAGAAACAGATATATCGAATCCTTCAAGGCAGCGTGGGTTCCCATATTCGTCGTAATCGGCATAAGGGAGTTGCTGTGGTTGGGGAGGATATTTCTGGAGAAATTGTTCATCCTTTGCACTGATCGTGGTATCGAGAACAGATGGGTCCCAATGTTTATCGGACGTCATGATAACATGTGGTAGCGTGTCAAATTCGACAGTCGTATACTTTCGCATCGCAAGGTATGGTAAGCCGTGTCGTATGCTAAGAGGCAGTGCATAGCCATCGGAGGTGGTGATGACCTGTCCTCCGCCTGCTTTGATGGACGTGTCGTCTACAGTGGAAAAATATGCTTCCATCTGGCCGGATGACAATATAGAAGGATGTCGTCCTGTATAGGCACATTCATTGAAAATAAGAATGACGGGGCCTCTGTTCGACATGGAATATGCTCCGCATGTAGCAATGGGAATGTTTTGTACCTGATGATTGTTAATGCCGGTGACGTTAACATATCGTGGTGGAATATCCTTGGAGATGAGACATGCATCATTACCGATGATGCAGCCATTTGCGCCGCAATCGACCATGGCAAAACCAGGGCTAGTAACCGTAGTTTTGTGTATACGGTATGTGTATGACGTTACGGGACCATCATTAGGAAAGGTGAGATCATCCTCGGGAGTATACCACTGGTGAAAATTGGCGGAATACGATGGTGTTCCGACAGGTATTTGGGTGTCACCGTCCTTTTTGTACTGAATGTCAGGGTTGTTTGAAAGGAATCGAGCTGGATGCGCGGGTGACACGGAAGACTTGAGAGGTCGCTGGTCCTTAGACGAGGAGGTCGTGGATTTGTATACACCTAGAGATGCATGGAAAGCGCCTCTACGATCATTTTCTACGGCAGGATGTAGGTCTGCTGCGGAATTGGCATGCTCATCCTTGGTCGAAGTATCGTCTTCTTGAAAAGATACCGAGTGTTCATGTTGGTATGCCTTTCGGGTAATGGGTTTGACACTGTTGGGGTCAGGTTGGTTAGTGTTAAGTAAGTCGTGTCGCAATGAGGCAACCACGATTTTCTTGCCTTCCGGAGAAAAACTGAGCCAACTCTTCATGTCCTGACGTGACAAGGCCTTCCATATGTTTGTAGGCAACCTTGTGGTGGGGTCAGGGGTACGTCCAGCCTTGAACACAGCATAATCTTGATAGTCTCCTTCAAATTCGATGGGGAGAGCATAGTCCTCATGGTTTTGGATCGAGTCAGAAGAGAAATCATGAACGTGTGCACGTACGGTCGACCGAGGAGCAGACATCGCAGACTGGGAATCAAGTCGAGTTGCTTCGAGTAAAAGCGTGATTTTAAGATCGTGGATAGCAGCAGCTTCGGCAACTGCATCTGTTATGGTGCTATTCGTCCCACCTGGATCCTTGACTTTGGCAAACTGTTCGCTTAGCTGGAAGCTGGAATAACATGCCTGACACAATGCTGATTTTACAGTGTGATACTCGAGGGGCTTGTTGGGAGGACGGAGCTTGTTGAGGTGATTCAATTCATCAAACCAATGTGTGATGAATTTCACTTTGGATTCCTTCCAATTGTTGAGGTTCAACTTGAGCAACGCTTGTAGCTGGGTCGAGTTGTCGTATACCTTTGCTTTTGATTGGCTATGAAGGTTTACGAAGTCGAAGTAGGCCTTGCGTCCATCACGAGTGGTAGAATGACCGTGTACACATGATGCAGAAAGGTCACTCTTGAAGACTTCCAACATTAGTACCCAGAAGAAGGCACATTGTTTGACGTAGAGATCACGGGTGTAACCCACAAGCGTGGCTGGAGGCCAAGTTTCATCGAGGAATGTCTCTGTATCGATGTCGTATGCCTCGAGTTTAGCTTTGAAACCGACGAGCCAGTGTTCGAATCTCGAGTCATTCGTGAGGGGTGTAAAGGACTTTTCATCTCGTGCTTTTCGGCACCATGATTCGTACTTTACCTGCTGAGGGGACTTTTTGTTACTTCCCGCCGGAGGAGGTGGTGGGTTCAGAACAGATTCGTTACGTAAGCGTTGGGCACGCTCTCCGCGGAATGCCTGGAATTCCCTGTATGTATATGACTTTACATCTTTCCAGTCCTTCTCGTCTTCTCCTAGATCGACACCTTCTTCTTGTAGGTCGATAGCGAAATCCGCAAGTGCTTCTATGCTCCTTTGGATGGATCGAGGGATATGCGTTGCCAATCCTTGCTCCATATAGGTAAGTTCGCGTGCAAAATCCGGTTCGATAAGTGCGTCGAGGAACGACTTCCACTCGCATAATCCGCCTTCTTTGAGAGCTAAGCACAACTTGCTAGTAATCTCACTTGTTACGTTGAGTAATGATATGAGTATCTTTCTCATATCAGCATCGAAGCTGGGAAAGCGTTCGATAGTGGTGACTTCGGCGTCATTCTTCTCTTCGCCTCCGAGTGCATTGACGGGCATTACCGGTATGTTCGGCATCTGTGGTGGTTCGGAGCCTTGGAAGGAAGTGCGTGGTAACTGAGAATGGGAACTGCTTCTTGTGCGATGTGCGACGTGCATATGCCAGCGTAGGGATTATGTTCAATTCCGTTCCTGTTCCTTCTTGTGTGCAAGCCTTCTTAGAGCTTGCGACTGTTAATCTATTATTTTCCTTCTGAGTCCGATTCGTTGAGAGTCTGATTCAAGGACTTCTGACAAACAGCAACGCTGTGTTAGTGTGTTAGTAGACGAACGATTGTACTCTACTCGTGACAATTGTGGTTGGATACTTTCGGCAACGGATAATCGGACTACAGGCGAGACTAGGGAAACGCCAGATCTCCTCTTGCTGTGACTTATTCAGATTGCAGCGAGACAGACCTTAGTATGTAGATTACAGGTAGTTGGTAGCAACTAGTGTGAATTTTGGGATATAAATCAGTTGAATGTTAAAAGTATGAGATAAAGTGAAATCTTGCCGAAATGCAAGATATCTCTTTTATTGAGATGAATACGTTGCAACTGCTGTTGCGTAGTGCTGAGATTACTCGCTGATTATTTCCGTACATGTATTAGTCGTTGACCATATATATTTGTATGCATGTATATGTATTGTGTGAGAATCACATGCCAACGGTTTTCTTCTCTTGTTCCGTTAGGAAGACTCCATGAAATGTTTATCATTAAGGTCAGGAATTGCTCCCATAGCTCGTGTGATATTTTATGAAATCAGAGTTTGCTCACCGAAGAACAATGGCAATATCGTAAGACAGGGATTGCTCACCGTTTATGCGCGATGGGAATCGATGCGCCGTGGGAATCGATATGCCGTGGGAATCGATTACTTAGATGGATACGGGACTCATTGATTCATGCGCATAGGAAATCTACCCTTTTGTAACTTTGGTACTTCTGGTCACGAAAGGAATTTAATACGCAACGGGGATGGTTTCAGATGGGAGATCCAACGGATGGGGGGTGAGCCGGGCCTCGGCAAGTCCGGTGGCAAGAGTGGCGTTGGCCAAGTCGGCAATGGTTTCAGTGAAGGCACAGAAGTTGGGAGGACTGGATTTCCACCCCATAGGGTTGGTGAGTGGGATGCCAATGAGCGGAGCTTCCCCGGGGCGAGAGGGGAACAGGACTCCTAGCTTCATGGTGTCGTCCGGGTGCAATCGGACGCGGTAGAAGCCATCGGCGAGGTCAATCTTGGACATATACACGGGACCAAATCTGTCGTTGGCGCGGTGCAGTTTGGTGAGGAGGCGCGGGAGTGTCCGACCAAACTGCATGGCGTCCGCAGGGGCAAGAGGGATGGTGCCGTGGTTGACGGCCGAGTAGGTGTAGTCAGATATCATTCGTGGGCGTCGGCCTCGTTGGGGGACTAAGCCCAGGGGGCTCAGTCGGAGGCCGGGAAGGTCGTGGATGAGGCTGGCGGGGAGAACAGTCCATTGTTGCTTGTCCATCATGTCGGCATACTCCTCGCGCAGGAAGTCAATGCCCTGGTGGGAGGACTGGTGAGGACCCCGTTGGAGGGCAGCTGCAATCCGAGATGGATCCCAAGCTGGTCCGGACATGGTGGCGGGGGTGCCGTCCGTGCCAAACTGGGCAAGGAGGCTCCCCGCTGGATGGGGGATGGTGGCAACATCAGGATGGACGTCACCCCTTCCTTGGATGGTCCGGATGAAGGCCCCCCAGCTAGGGCTGTTGTTGTAGGCAGTGACAGCCCGGTTGATGTGCACGTCCAGCCGGTCGACGGGGTAATGGGATGGAGTGATAAGGGGAATGGAGGGTGGTGCCGGGCCGAGGGGCGCTGGCCGAGGCGTCGGGGGGGGTTGACTAGGAGCTTGCGCCTAGGCAATGGGGGGGTGGGAGGGACTAGGAGCGGCTGCCTAGGCAATGGGTTGGTGGGGTTGACGAGGAGCTCGGGCCTAGGCAACAGGGGGGCAGTGACGAGGAGCTCCGTCCTAGGCAATGGTTGGGGGGGGAGGACTAGGCGCTTGGGCCTAGGCAACTTGGCAGTGACGAGGAGCTCGGGCCTAGGCAAGGACAAGGTGGGCGTGGAGGAAGGGAGAGGGGATGCCGAAGCCGTAGGAGGGACTAGGGATGCGGGAGTAGGTGGGGGGGGAGGGGGGGTCGTTGAACCTGTAGAACGTTTGGGAGGCACATACACGGCGAGAGGGGTACATGCGCGCGCGGGCGGGTTGTGCTTACCTAATTCCTGTGTGATTCGTAAGGGCGGAGAGGGAGGCATAGGTAGTCGTCGGGAGGAAGGCAGAGCCCCCCTCGGTGAGTGAGAGGGCAGGGTCAACGCGCCAAAGGGGCGCTTGCCATTCGGTCAGACATTAAAAGCGGCTTGGCACCAAGCCCAGACTTGGTCCTGTTCACTGCTGGTGATGGCGCCATGGTCCTGGATGCTCCTGCAGTTGGTGAAGCAGGTTCCTCGAAGGTGATAGGAATGGCAGCGTTCGTTGCCATCTGGACGAGACAAGGGAATGGTACCTTTTTCTTTCATGGTAGCCATGACTTCCCTCAGTTGGGCGCGTAGGACTTTGTTGGCTACCCCCGTCGTTTGTAGCCGGGGATCCAGGTTGGGGTTGGAGACGCGGGCACCTCCGGCGGAGCCTTGGTTGGGGCTGGGGGTAGTCTTGCCGGGCGTGGGGGTGCCTGGGGTTGCAGCAGGGGCAGCCACGGCGGCTACGCGACGCAGGTGCCTCAGAGCCGGCACATTGGTGACATTGGGGAGCCAGTAGAGGTTCTGGGTGATACGGAAGGCTTGGAAGTCCTTCCCAAAGTCGGGGGAGGGGACAGTGAATGTTGATCCCCATTGTTCCTCAAGCCAACCCCGCACCCGGATTTGGAAGTAGTATACCACAATGGAGGGAGTGATGAGCTCCCCTAGTTCATCGGCAATTGCTCGGCGGAGGGGCATTTGCTGGAGCTTGAGCTTGGCGAGTCCATTCTGGTAGCCCTGCATGACAGGGTGATGCATGCCTAGAATGGTGGCCAGGACGGCGAGATAGCTTTCCAGTTGGGTGGTAGCTTCAGTCCAGTTGATGGGTAGGTAGGCCTTGGTCTTCTGGAGTTCGAGGGAGTCCTTCAAGGTGAGGGAGTTGCCTTCGGTGGAGATCATGGTGTCGTAGGCCGCCACAGTGGCTGCAGCTTCCTGTTCCCGCTTCAAGGAGGCGGCAGATCCACCGGGGGGAGTGAAAGCTAAAGGGAGTATGCCGTCCGCCACGTCAAAGGGGTCAGTCCCATGAAAGTTGCCATCTTGGAACTTCTTGAGTGCCGCCGTGGTGACCAAGGGTGCCTGGATGAGTAACTCGGCGGCGCATGTGGCTACCTGGCTCTGGAAGATCATATGGGTCTTCTCGTGTTTGCCTTTCTGTGCCCAGGCTTGGTATATGGGGGGTAGGTCGGCTTCCTCAAGCTTGCCACACAGCAGCAGCAAGCGCTGGGTGTACAAGGGGCCCCAGGTGTTCTTGACCGTGGCAGGGGGGCGACGTTGGTCTAGGCCCTCACTGAGCTTGAGCTGTTGGTTGGCGAGGGCGGTGAGGGTAGCTGCCAGCGTGGGATCTACCCCGGCTGGTTGGCCGGGTGCCAGCTGCTGCCCCGGATGGGAGGGTTGCTTCAAGCCCAGGAGGTCCCGGTATAGTACCTGATTGCGCGTGTACAAGGTCAGACCTGGCTCCCCTCGAAAGGGGGTGCCGGGTGTGGCAAAGTGGACACCTCCATCAACAATGGTGGGGTCGGTACCAGCAGCTCGGAGGGTATTCAGTAGGGGGGCGCAAGTGAGTGCCAGGTTGAGTGTGTCAAGGTAGGGGTAGATGATGTTCAAGGCGTGGATTGGACTCAGGCCCTTGCCTAGGAGTAAGGGCACCAATTGGAAGGGGATGAAGCAGGCCTTGAAGGGGGTGATGACTTCCATGTGAGGATCATCGCCTAGCACCATGGGGATCATGTGGGAATGGTGAGCATGCTTGATGACGTCGAGGTGGCGATTGAGGGACAGCACCAAGGTCTTGGGCGCCTGCTTGAGGAGGGCAGCATCCACTAGCACTAGCTCTCCTGCATCGCCTTCGATGTCATCCAGGTAACCAAAGGCCTTGCCCTTGTTGGTACTTGGCGCGGTCAAGGGCCCCGGGTACTTCTGAAGGCCATGCACCAATCGGAGGCGCGCCTTTCCAAAGGTGTCGGTCAGGAATATTCCTAGGGCCCCCACAGGTTCTGGTTCGAAGAGGTCCAAGAGCCGGCCCAGGAGAATGGGGGTGGCTGTTTCTTCAGCAAAGTAGTCATAGATGGTTTGGTAGGCCAGGTCCCGAGCAGGTCCCACTCCAAGGGGACTGGGGGTGCTCTGGTAGTACTCAGTGTAGGTCAGCATGTTGTAACTGCGCTTGGAGATGGATGGAAAGGGAAGCGGCTGGCTAGGGCGGATTGTCGAATCTTAGGAGGAGGAGGCGCAGGGAGACGTCGGAGTCGCCGGTCGGGTGGCCGCTTGGAGGTGCGGGTTGGGCCGGATCGCTGGAGGTGCTATAAATTCGACAAGAATCGACTGGAGGTGCAAACCGGTACCGAATAGATCGCGGACGCTTGGAGGTGCGTTGCTGATCTGTGGGGACCAAAGGAGGCGCAGACCGGTAACCCAATTGGAGGTGCAGACCGGTAACCAACTTGATTCGCGGACGCTTGAAGGACGCTTGGAGGTGCGGTGCTGCGGATTGGCGGAGTAGACCGTATCTTGGTAGCGCGCTCGGAATCAACTGGAGGTGCAAGGAATCAACTGGAGGTGCCGACCGGTAACCAAATTGATTCACGGACGCTTGGACAGCTGGAGGTGACGCTTCGGAGGTGCGGGTTGTCGGAGTAGTCCGTATCGTGGTAGCTCGCTCGGAATCAACTGGAGGTGCAAGGAATCAACTGGAGGTGCCGACCGGTAACCAAATCGATTCACAGACGCTTGGACAGCTGGAGGTGACGCTTGGGAGGTGCGGGTTGTCGGAGTAGTCCGTATTGTGGTAGCTCGCTCGGAATCAACTGGAGGTGCAAGGAATCAACTGGAGGTGCCGACCGGTAACCAAATCGATTCACAGACGCTTGGACGGCCGGAGGTGACGCTTGGGAGGTGCGGTTTGTTGGAGTAGTCCGTATCGTGGTAGCTCGCTTGGAATCAACTGGAGGTGCCGGATTGGAGCGGGTTGTCTGAAGTAACCGAATCTATTCGCGGACGCCTGGGGGTACGGGCTATCTTAGTCAGGCCGTACTGTAAACAATAGGGAGCCAAGGATAGTGAGTAGTAAGGTTAGAGACTGACTGCTGTACGGGGACACTAGGCAAAATTAGGGGACCAACAGGTAGACTGCTGTACGGGTACACTAGGCAAGAGGCTAGTGGACCAGGACAGATAGGCTTGTCGTACGGGTACAATAGGAGGACTATTGGACCAGGACGCGTTACCTATTTATTTATTCTACTACTAATCGGTTTAGGAGCAAAAGAGTGAGCTGTGGGCTTGTATTCTGCTGGGGGAATCCTCTACAGGCTTGTTAGCGCTTATCCTGTATTTGCAGAGAT
The DNA here is from genome assembly GCA_037355745.1 of Pseudo-nitzschia multiseries. Classification (NCBI taxonomy): domain Eukaryota; phylum Bacillariophyta; class Bacillariophyceae; order Bacillariales; family Bacillariaceae; genus Pseudo-nitzschia; species Pseudo-nitzschia multiseries. The sequence goes on from CM074783.1 coordinate 10,740,450, forward strand.
TTGCTTGCGCTTAGCCTGTATTTGCAGAGATTCGCTTGCAGAATTCGCTTGCAGAATTCGTGTAAGAGTTGTACTGTACCTACAGGGAACGTTCCGGGGATATGGTACGCACCAATGTTGCTTGCTGATACAGTGAGATCTTTCGTGAAGTACGTGCGCTTGTATACTCAAGGTGGTTCCCCGGTCTGCTGGTCTGTACTTCACTACCATTCCCCTCATCCGGTTTGCTACATCAATTCCCAATATGCATTTGATGAGTCATGATGAATGTATTCATGGCTTGGACCAGATACTTTTTGAGTCATTACCCAATAAGTTAGTTTGTGCCCTATAATTGCAAGAAAATTACCCTCATGTTTGCCATTTGGAGAGTCAAACCACAACATTTCCAGCATTCTGTGTGACAAAGTTGCTATCACGCGCTACGTTTGTGATAGCTTCAGTAGCTAACCTACTTGTAGTAATGGATGTGACATGCTTGTAGTTCATTGGTGTGTTGGTGGGTTAAGCAGGGCTAGAGGGGGATTTGGAACTCTGGTTTGCCCAGAGGCCGGTCCCTTAGTTTGCTTTGCCCACACACACTGGCGTACAGTCGGGCTTAACAGCTTGGGCGTTTAAGCCTCTGGCTGTTAAGCCTTTTCTGCGGGCGGGCGTGGCGGGCTATTTATTTACTTATTCTACTACTAATCGGTTTAGGAGCAAAAGAGTGAGCTGTGGGCTTGTATTCTGCTGGGGGAATCCTCTACAGGCTTGTTAGCGCTTAGCCTGTATTTGCAGAGATTTCGCTTGCAGAATTCGATGCTTGCAGATTCGCTTGCAGAATTTGATGCTTACAGAATTCCCAGTACAATGTACTGTACCTACGGGGAACGTTCTGTCGCACCGATGTTGCTGATTGCTGATACAGTGAGATCTTTCTCGAAGTACGTGCGCTGTATACTCAAGGTTGTTCCCCGGTCTGTACTTCACTACCATTCCCCTCATCCGGTTTGCTACATCAACTATCACGCGCTACGTTTGTGATAGCTTCAGTAGCTAACCTACTTGTAGTAATGGATGTGACATGCTTGTAGTTCATTGGTGTGTTGGTGGGTTAAGCAGGGCTAGAGGGGGATTCGGAACTCTGGTTTGCCCAGAGGCCGGTCCCTTAGTTTGCTTTGCCCACACACACTGGCGTACAGTCGGGCTTAACAGCTTGGGCGTTTAAGCCTCTGGCTGTTAAGCCTTTTCTGCCATTGGGCCATAAGGCACCGGGTGGGAACGTCGTGGAGAGCGTGAGCAAGCGCGTGAGCTTGGAGCAGAGTGAGGGAGGGAAGAGGCGCCAGGGTGCCTCAAAGAGAGCTGCCAGCAGGAGTGGGGTCCGCAGCCGGAACCCATTCCTCGGGCAGGAAGGAGTATGTTCCATTGTTGAACATAACAGAGGCAAGATTCTTGAAGATGGGGAGGGATTGCTGATGTAAGTAGCGCATCATGCAGTCACTGTGCCATCTGGCAAGGAGCTTGATGACATTAGAGTCGCATTTGCCCTGGAGCAGGGCCATTGCTCCACCCGCGCGAAGGGAGCGAGCCGAGATGGCTGCAGGGGCAATGCCAGTGGTAGGGTAGAGGGTCTGGGCATAGACTCGCAGGGAGGAAGTGACAGTTGCGGCGCGAACAAGGGTGAGGACCCCATTGTCGAAGTAACTGGCAAGCGTGAGGGAGGGACCGAAGGGAGTGCTGGAAGAGCAACAGCGTCGGAGGTGAAGGACTTGGCGCGCACAGGCGGCAACGGGGCAGCAAAGTGAGTCACCACTCCTGGCATGCGCCACTACTTCCCCTTTGTCGCCATTCTTTTGGGTGGTGAAGGTGAGGGTGACAGAGGTAGCAGCTCTGAGCTCATGCGCAGGGCCATCGTGGTGGACGATGCGGGAGTCAAGGTAGAAGGAGACGTCTTGTAGGTGGAAGGCTTGGTCATCCGTGGTAGTACCAGTGTACTCACCAGGGCGGAGACAGAAAAAGAAGGCGATGCAGATCATGTTTGCAATGGCTTGTCGGGTGGGGGAAGGGGACTCGTGGTATGCAAAGTGGAGGGCATGCATCACGAGGGTGATGGGGACTGGTTTGACCCGCGAGGGGGCCGGGTCCAGCTTGGCATATGCCTTGAACTGGGCAGTTAGCCGGAAGTCAAGACTGCCGGTGGAGTCGGTTCGAGGGTCTTTGGACCCCAGGCGGGCAAGCGTCTGGCCCACTGACCGGATGGTGTCCGATACTGTGCGAGATCGGATGGGCTTGTGGCTACGGGAGAGGTTGCCATCATGGAGTCGTTTGGCAAAGACTTGGAGGATGGGGATGGGATCCTGAATGGACTGGAGGCGCGGGTCAAAGCCTTGAGACAAACAGAATTGAACCCATTGGTTCCAATGGGCATCCTTGCGCTTGGCATAGAGCTCAGTGACTGAGGCGCGCATGGTCTTCTGGACAGCGCTAAGGTCAGCGCGGAATGCATGGGCGGCCGAAGGTGGCATAAGGTCCAGGGCAAGTCCTGTGGGTAGGTCGTGTTAAAGTGATGGAGCAAGGCAGTGTCAGAGAGTTCAGATCGAGAGAGGAGGTCCGCCAGGTGGTTAGCGGGGCCCGGGATGTAATCCCTAAGGGGGACATATTGAAAGAGGCGCTGGTGCAGAGACTGGAGCCGGAGGAGGTAGGCTGCAGGGCCTGTGGTGGTAGTGGCGCCTTTGCGTTGCCAATAGACAGCTGCTGTGTTGTCATAGCAGTTGTGGGTGGTGCGGGCGTGGACCCAAGCAGCCTGAGCCAGAATATCATTGTGGGCAATGGAACCGGCGAGCTCGAGGTCACTGTTGGTGATGGAGCCCTCAGGATTGTCGAAGGAGACGAGCTGGGCTGAGACCCACGTGGGGAACGCATGCCGCCACATGACGGGCTGCACGGCGCCCGTGGGAAGGGGGACAAAATGGACGCCCCCCATGCCCAAACCCGAAGCATCGCAGGCTCCCAAGGTGGCAGGGAAGGGATCCGGCACGAGTTCGGCAATGGAGGTAGGCCGGTTGGAGAGATCATTGGCAAGCCATTGGAAGTCGCGAAGGAAGCTGTGGACGCGCTTGGTGAGCCGGAGGCGCTGCCTGCCCGGTTCCTGGTGGCGGAAGGCTTCTTGTAGAATGGAGAAGAGGCCAATGGAGCCCGGAATGGCCAGCGCCATTGACCGGAGCTCCCCAAGGACTTGGTGCCATTGCTTGAGGGGGACATGGCGCTGGGTGGGTGAGATGGAGTGGAGAATATCGTGTAGGCGGGCCACCCGATGGGGAGGAAGGCTGATGGTTTTGTTGACGGAATCGATGAGCCAGCCGAGGATGACTTTCTTGGTGGTCCAAGTGGCGTCCCCTTGGAGCATTTTCTTGAGGGAAGCAGGCTCCTGCCGGAAGGGAGTGTCAGTGGCATCAAGGGGCCGGAAGACTGTGTCAAGGGATTGGAAGAGAACGCGCTTGATGGCGCGGCGTGTCCACTGGTTGCCCTGGGCAAGGCCACAGAAGTCATCCACATAGACATCCCAGTAGCGAACCGGCGACTTGCTGGGAGTGGTGCTACTAGGGGGGATGAGGGGCGGCGTGGAGGCCGTAGGGGGAGGAGGAGGTGGCGCCTGGGGGGGTGGAGCGGGTGGCTCAATGGGAGGCGCGCTGGGGGTGGTTTCAGAGGGGAGATCCAACCGATGGGGGGTGAGCCGGGCCTCGGCAAGCCCGGTGGCAAGAGTGGCATTGGCCAAGTCCGCAACGGTTTTAGTGAAGGCACAGAAGTTGGGAGGACTGGACTTCCACCCCATAGGATTGGTGAGTGGGATGCCAATGAGTGGAGCTTCCCCAGGGCGAGAGGGGAACAGGACGCCGAGCTTCATGGTGTCGTCTGGGTGCAATCGGATGCGGTAGAAGCCATCGGCAAGGTCAATCTTTGACATATATACTGGACCAAATCGGTGGTTGGCGCGGTGCAGTTTGGTGAGGAGGCGCGGGAGTGTCCGGCCAAACTGCATGGCGTCCGCAGGGGCAAGAGGGACGGTGTCTTGGTTGACGTCCGAGTAGGTGTAATCGGATATCATGCGTGGGCGTCGGCCTCGTTGGGGGACCAAGCCAAGGGGGCTCAGGCGGAGTCCGGGTAGGTCCTGGATGAGGCTGGCGGGGAGAACAGTCCATTGTTGCTTGTCCATCATGTCGGCATACTCCTCTCGAAGGAAGTCAATGCCCTGGTGGGAGGATTGGTGCGGACCCCGGTGGAGGGCAGCGGCAATGCGAGGTGGATCCCAAGAGGGTCCAGACATTTGGGCGGGGGTGCCCTCCTTGCCATAGCGGGCAAGGAGGCTCCCCGCGGGGTGGGGGATGGAGGCGACGTCAGGATGGATGTCACCCCGTCCTCGGATGGTCCGAATGAAGTCCCCCCAGCTGGTGCTGTCGTTGTAGACAGTGACAGCCCGGTTGATGTGCACGTCGAGGCGGTCGACGGGGTAGAGGGAGGTAGTGATGAGGGGAACGGAGAGTGCCGGATGGAGGGTCTCTGGCGTAGGCGTCAGCGTCGGCGGGGGGGTGGGCCTAAGCAATGGGTTGGTGGGGTTGACGAGGAGCTCGGGCCTAGGCAACGGGGGGGCAGTGACGAGGAGCTCTGTCCTAGGCAATGGGTGGGTGGGGAGGACTAGGCGCTTGGGCCTAGGCAACTTGGCAGTGACGAGGAGCTCGGGCCTAGGCAAGGACAAGGTGGGCGGGGAGGAAGGGAGAGGGGATGCCGCAGCCGGAGGAGGGACTGGGGATGCGGGAGTAGGTGGGGGGGAGGTCGTTGAACCTGTAGAACGTTTGGGAGGCACATACACGGCGAGAGGGGTACATGCGCGCGCAGGCGGGTTGTGCTTACCTAATTCCGGTGTGATTCGTAAGGGTGGAGAGGGAGGCATAGGGAGTCGTCGGGAGGAAGGCAGAGCCCCCCTTGGTGAGTTAGAGGGCAGGGTCAACGCGCCAAAGGGGCGCTTGCCATTCGGTCAGACATTAAAAGCGGCTTGGCACCAAGCCCAGACTTGGTCCTGTTCACTGCTAGTGATGGCGCCATGGTCCTGGATGTTCCTGCAGTTGGTGAAGCAGGTTCCTCGAAGGTGATAGGAATGGCAGCGCTCGTTGCCATCCGGACGAGACAAGGGAATGGTACCTTTTTCTTTCATGGTAGCCATGACTTCCCTCAGTCGGGCGCGTAGGACTTTGTTGGCTACCCCCGCCGTTTGTAGCCGGGGATCCAGGTTGGGGTTGGAGACGCGGGCACCTCCGGCGGAGCCTTGGTTGGGGCTGGGGGTAGTCTTGCCGGGCGTGGGGGTGCCTGGGGTTGCAGCAGGGGCAGCCACGGCGGCTACGCGACGTAGGTGCCTCAGAGCCGGCACATTGGTGACATTGGGGAGCCAGTAGAGGTTCTGGGTGATACGGAAGGCTTGGAAGTCCTTCCCAAAGTCGGGGGAGGGGACAGTGAATGTTGATCCCCATTGTTCCTCAAGCCAACCCCGCACCCGGATTTGGAAGTAGTATACCACAATGGAGGGAGTGATGAGCTCCCCTAGTTCATCGGCAATTGCTCGGCGGAGGGGCATTTGCTGGAGCTTGAGCTTGGCGAGTCCATTCTGGTAGCCCTGCACGACAGGGTGATGCATGCCTAGAATGGTGGCCAGGACGGCGAGATAGCTTTCCAGTTGGGTGGTAGCTTCAGTCCAGTCGATGGGTAGGTAGGCCTTGGTCTTCTGGAGTTCGAGGGAGTCCTTCAAGGTGAGGGAGTTGCCTTCGGTGGAGATCATGGTGTCGTAGGCCGCCACAGTGGCTGCAGCTTCCTGTTCCCGCTTCAAGGAGGCGGCAGATCCACCGGGGGGAGTGAAAGCTAAAGGGAGTATGCCGTCCGCCACGTCAAAGGGGTCAGTCCCATGAAAGTTGCCATCTTGGAACTTCTTGAGTGCCGCCGTGGTGACCAAGGGTGCCTGGATGAGGAGCTCGGCGGCGCATGTGGCTACCTGGCTCTGGAAGATCATATGGGTCTTCTCGTGTTTGCCTTTCTGTGCCCAGGCTTGGTATATGGGGGGTAGGTCGGCTTCCTCAAGCTTGCCACACAGCAGCAGCAAGCGCTGGGTGTACAAGGGGCCCCAGGTGTTCTTGACTGTGGCAGGGGGGCGACGTTGGTCTAGGCCCTCACTGAGCTTGAGCTGTTGGTTGGCGAGGGCGGTGAGGGTAGCTGCTAGCGTGGGATCTACTCCGGCGGGTTGGCCGGGTGCCGGCGGCTGCCCTGGATGGGAGGGTTTCTTCAAGCCCGGGAGGTCCCGGTATAGTACCTGATTGCGCATGTACAAGGTCAGGCCGGGCTCCCCTCGAAAGGGGGTGCCGGGTGTGGCAAAGTGGACACCTCCCTCTACAATGGTGGGGTCGGTACCAGCAGCTCGGAGGGTATTCAGTAGGGGGGCGCAAGTGAGTGCCAGGTTGAGTGTGTCAAGGTAGGGGTAGATGATGTTCAAGGCGTGGATTGGACTCAGGCCCTTGCCTAGGAGTAAGGGCACCAATTGGAAGGGGATGAAGCAGGCCTTGAAGGGGGTGATGACTTCCATGTGAGGATCATCGCCTAGCACCATGGGGATCATGTGGGAATGGTGAGCATGCTTGATGACGTCAAGGTGGCGATCGAGGGACAGCACCAAGGTCTCGGGCGCCTGCTCGAGGAGGGCAGCATCCACTAGCACTAGCTCTCCTGCATCGCCTTCGATGTCGTCCAGGTAACCAAAGGCCTTGCCCTTGTTGGTACTTGGCGCGGTTAAGGGCCCCGGGTACTTCCGAAGGCCATGCACCAATCGGAGGCGCGCCTTTCCAAAGGTGTCGGTCAGGAATATTCCTAGGGCCCCCACAGGTTCTGGTTCGAAGAGGTCCAAGAGCCGGCCCAGGAGAATGGGGGTGGCTGTTTCCTCAGCGAAGTAGTCATAGATGGTTTGGTAGGCCAGGTCCCGGGCAGGTCCCACTCCAAGGGGACTGGGGGTGCTCTGGTAGTACTCCGTGTAGGTCAGCATGGTGCGGCTGATTCTACTAAGTCTATGCTTGGAGGTGCCGATAGTGCGGATACGGGAGCGCGTGGGCCGGGTTAATTTATTGGAGGTGCAGACCGGTGACCAATTTGATTCGCAGACGCTTGGAGGTGCCGACGCTTGGAGAAGTCGACTGGACGTTGGAGGTGCGGACTCTCGGAGAAGCCGGTATCTTAGGGAGAATCTGCAAGTTGGTTGGAGGACTGGGCAAGGAGGTGCGGATCTGTGACCAAGATCAGTCGACTGGACGTGACCAATTTGATTCGCGGACGCTTGGAGGTGCGGACTATCGAAGAAGTCGACTGGACGCTTGGAGGAGCGGGCTCGCAGAGAAGCCGGTATCTTAGGGAGAATCTGCGAGTTGATTGGAGGACTGGAGGTGTAAGGAGGTGCGGATCTGTAGACCAGAATCGATTCGACTGGACGCTTGGAGGAGTAGACGCTTGGAGGAGTAGTCCGTACGGATACGTCGGTGCGAGGAGGAGGTGCGGATCTGTAGACCAAATTCGATTCAACTGGACTCGCGGAGTGAAAATCAACTGGAGTTGAAGTCGTCCGTATCTGCAGCTAGTAGGAGGGAATCCGCTTGGAGGTGCAAACCAGTAGCCAATCGATTGGTGCCGGGTTACGTCGGAGCCGCCGGTATCAAGGCCGGGTCTATTGTAAACAATCGGGTGCTGTTGGGGGCCGGGCCTGCTGTAAACAATAGGGAGCCGGTGATGGGTGAGTAGTATGGTTAGGGTGACTGCTGTACGGGTACACTAGGCAATACTAGGGGACCAGGACAGGTAGCCTGCTGTATGGTACACTAGGCCGGCTAGGGGACCAACAGATAGGCTTGTCGTACGGGTACAATAGGAGAACTATTGGACCAGGACGGGTTACCTATTTATTTACTTATTCTACTACTAATCGGTTTAGGAGCAAAAGAGTGAGCTGTGGGCTTGTATTCTGCTGGGGGAATCCTCTACAGGCTTGTTAGCGCTTAGCCTGTATTTGCAGAGATTTCGCTTGCAGAATTCGATGCTTGCAGATTCGCTTGCAGAATTTGATGCTTACAGAATTCCCAGTACAATGTACTGTACCTACGGGGAACGTTCTGTCGCACCGATGTTGCTGATTGCTGATACAGTGAGATCTTTCTCGAAGTACGTGCGCTGTATACTCAAGGTTGTTCCCCGGTCTGTACTTCACTACCATTCCCCTCATCCGGTTTGCTACATCAATTCCCAATATGCATTTGATGAGTCATGATGAATGTATTCATGGCTTGGACCAGATACTTTTGGAGTCATTACCCAATAAGTTAGTTTGTGCCCTGGATTTGCACCAAGAATACCCCCATGTTTGCCATTTGGAGAGTCAAACCACAACATTTTGGGCATTCTGTGTGACAAAGTTGTTCCCAATATGCATTTGATGAGTCATGATGAATGTATTCATAGTTTGGACCAGATAGTTTTGGAGTCATTACCCAATAAGTTAGTTTGTGCCCTGGAATTGCAACAAAAATACCCTCATTTTTGCCATTTGGAGAGTCAAACCACAACATTTTGGGCATTCTGTGTGACAAAGTTGTTCCCAATATGCATTTGATGAGTCATGATAAATGTATTCATAGTTTGGACCGGATACTTTTGGAGTCATTACCCAATAAGTCAGTTTGTGCCCTGGAATTGCCCAAAAAATACCCTCATTTTTGCCATTTGGAGAGTCTACTAACCACAACATTTTGGGCATTCTGTGTGACAAAGTTGTTCCCAATATGCATTTGATGAGTCATGATGAATGTATTCATGGCTTGGACCAGATACTTTTTGAGTCATTACCCAATAAGTTAGTTTGTGCCCTATAATTGCAAGAAAATTACCCTCATGTTTGCCATTTGGAGAGTCAAACCACAACATTTCCAGCATTCTGTGTGACAAAGTTGTTCCCAATATGCATTTGATGAGTCATGATGAATGTATTCATGGCTTGGACCAGATACTTTTGGAGTCATTACCCAATAAGTTAGTTTGTGCCCTGGAATTGCACCAAGAATACCCCCATGTTTGCCATTTGGAGAGTCAAACCACAACATTTTGGGCATTCTGTGTGACAAAGTTGTTCCCAATATGCATTTGATGAGTCATGATGAATGTATTCATAGTTTGGACCAGATACTTTTTGAGTCATTACCCAATAAGTTAGTTTGTGCCCTGGAATTGCAACAAAAATACCCTCATTTTTGCCATTTGGAGAGTCAAACCACAACATTTTGGGCATTCTGTGTGACAAAGTTGTTCCCAATATGCATTTGATGAGTCATGATAAATGTATTCATAGTTTGGACCGGATACTTTTGGAGTCATTACCCAATAAGTCAGTTTGTGCCCTGGAATTGCCCAAAAAATACCCTCATTTTTGCCATTTGGAGAGTCTACTAACCACAACATTTTGGGCATTCTGTGTGACAAAGTTGTTCCCAATATGCATTTGATGAGTCATGATGAATGTATTCATGGCTTGGACCAGATACTTTTTGAGTCATTACCCAATAAGTTAGTTTGTGCCCTATAATTGCAAGAAAATTACTCTCATGTTTGCCATTTGGAGAGTCAAACCACAACATTTTGGGCATTCTGTGTGACAAAGTTGTTCCCAATATGCATTTGATTAGTCATGATGAATGTATTCATGGCTTGGACCAGATACTTTTGGAGTCATTACCCAATAAGTTAGTTTGTGCCCTGGAATTGCACCAAGAATACCCCCATGTTTGCCATTTGGAGAGTCAAACCACAACATTTTGGGCATTCTGTGTGACAAAGTTGTTCCCAATATGCATTTGATGAGTCATGATGAATGTATTCATAGTTTGGACCGGATACTTTTGGAGTCATTACCCAATAAGTCAGTTTGTGCCCTGGAATTGCCCAAAAAATACCCTCATTTTTGCCATTTGGAGAGTCTACTAACCACAACATTTTGCGCATTCTGTGGGGCAAAGTTGTTCCCAATATGCATTTGATGAGTCAGGATGAATGTATTCATTGCTTTTACCAGATACTTTTGTAGTCATTACCCAACAAGGTTTATCTAGTACAACAAGCGACTTGTAATCTACTCGCGTAGGAACCTATGTGGATTCAGCACTAGTATGTATCTTGTACAGCAAGCGTGTAGTAATCTACTCGCGTAGGAATTTACGCGGATCCACTACTAGTATGTATCTTGTACAACAAGCGTGTAGTAATCTACTCGCGTAGAAACCTACGCGGATCCGCTACTAGTATGTATCTTGTACAACAAGCGTGTAGTAATCTACTGGCGTAGAAACCTATGCTGATTATTCAATACTAGTATGTATCGAGTACAAATAGTGTGTAGTAATATACTTACGTACAATCCTAAGCTGATTCAATACTAGTATGTATCGAGTACAAAAAGTATGTAGCAATCCACGGGTGTACAAATCTAGTATGATTCAGTACCGGATATATTTTTGTACAAAAAATCTACTAGCGTAGAAACCTACGCGGATTCAATACCGAAAATTATCTGGTACTAAAAAAGTGTAGAAATCTACTGGTGTAGAAACCTACACGGATTCAATACCGAAAATTATCTAGTTATAAATTACGTGCAGAAATGTACGCATGTAGAAACCTACATGGATTCAATACCGAAAATTATCTAGTATTAAAATTGTGTAGAAATGTAAGCACGTAGAAACCTACATTGATTCAATACCGAAAATTATCTAGTACTAAAAACGTGTAGAAATGTAAGCACGTAGAAACCTACGCGGATTCAATACCGAACATTATCTAGTACTAAAAAAGTGTAGAAATGTACTCGTGTAGAAACCTACGCGCATTCAATACCGGAAAATATCTTGTACTAAAAACGTGTAGAAAACTACTCGCGTAGAATTCTACACGGGTTCAATACCAAAAATTATCTAGTAAGTTGTAAACATCTTTTCGTGTAGATACCTACGCGGATTCAGTACCGAAAATTATCTAGTACTAACAACGCGTAGAATTCTACACTAGTACAAAATAATGTAGAATTCTACATGATGTGCTATTCTTCTGATCCGCTGGATCAAATGATTCGAAACTTAGGCGGCGTGTTCTTATATATGTAATGAAGAGGACCCTGTAATATCGTTGCTGTTGGTGCCATTGGTCCAGAGATATCTGCTGTGACTGTTATTTGGGTTGTTTCCTTGAAATATAGCCAAATTTTGCCCCTCTGCTTCATCGGCTCGATTCTTCTGATCCGCTGGATCAATTGATTCGAAACTTAGGCGGCGTGTTCTTATATATGTAATGAAGAGGACCCTGTAATATCGTTGCTGTTGGTGCCGTTGGTCCAGAGATATCTGCTGTGACTGTTATTTGGGTTGCTTCCTTGAAATATAGCCAAATTTTGCCCAATCTGCTTCACCGGTTCGATTCTTCTGATCCGCTGGATCAATTGATTCGAAACTTGGGCGGCGTGTTCTTAGATATGTAATGAAGAGGCCTCTGCAATATCATTGCTGTTGCTGCCGTTGGTCCAGAGATATCTGCTGTGACTGTTATTTGGGTTGCTTCCTTGAAATATAGCCAAATTTTGCCCAATCTGCTTCACCGGTTCGATTCTTCTGATCCGCTGCGTCACATAAATGATGCTCATGCTTTCGTCATATTCCTGCAATGTTTTTAAAAATTCTGAAACATTTTGTTGCGCGCACAATAAATAATTCTCTACCTATTTTTGCACGCAACAATTTCAAGTAGGTCTATTTTCGCCACCGTTTTTTTCAGCCCTCGTACCATACTTGCTTCAGAATCTTTCTATTCTACAATTTTGTTTCATGCTTACCCCGATAATATTTATTCGCCATTCAATTTTTGTTTTTTCCACACAAAACTCCTCATGTTTTGTAATAATATCCTCTATGTACACTGATATTGTTGTAGCGTTGATACAAATTTCTTAACAAATATACAAGCTTCTTGATAACCAGCAATGTATTCTGTTATGTTGCTTTCACAATACTCACACTACATTTATCGAATATCAAAAGCCAACAACCATATTTTTGTACTCATAAGAAAGTATTTTATCCGCATTTGCAATAATCTCCGACATTTCACAATATTCACGCTACGCATATCAAATACCGAAATACAACAAACATATTTTGTAACGAATATGAAAGTATTTTATCAGCTTTTGCAAATACCTCGTTTATTGTATTATATTCGAACAGAAGACCCGGAACAATAATGTGCAAACCGTAAAATAATAATGAACTAGCCGTGCTACTCTAATGATGTTGTTATCACCAATTACTCTGGTTCATTTTTCATGTATTCGAGGTATAATTTGTATTCCTCGGTATCCTCGCCGAGAATCTGAAGCAAGCTACGTTTTCTCTTCCGTCTTTTTCCCTTTTTACTTTCTTCATCCTCCTCCTTATCTTGTTGTTTACGATTGCCATTTTGTTTTTGGTACATTTTAAGTAGTTCCGTCTCTAATTCTTTTGACTGTTGTTCCTCCCTTTGTTCTTCTAATTCGCTTACTAGGTATTCATAAAGATCTTGTCCCTCGTTACTCCATCCCTCCTTATTTCCTGACTTACCGTCAGTGAATTTTTTTCTCAACCTCGTGCCCTTTGTTGTGTTTAGCCACGAGTCGTAGTCGTTGTAAAGGAAAAGCAATGCAAAAGTTTCATCGCTTGGGGTGAAAATGTTACTGACTGTCATCCTGACTGATTTTCTTTTGAAGTCTGTCTGTTTTGGTGACACCGCTCCAAGAATTCTTTTCATGAAGTATTTGAATTCTGGTGAACTTTTCCGCCGATAGTCTTCGTGCAATTGGTACCTATTTTCTGAGTTCACGTCTTGGGTGTCTGTGATTAGAACCGTTCCTGGGAAACTATCTGGTATCTGGTTGTTCCTTTTATCGTCTACATGTCAGTGTTAATATGACCAAAATGTTAGAAAGGATTATGAAAGAGTGCATGCCAGCAATCATTTTATTGTTGGTTGCTTACCTTTGTAGTTTTTCCTGGCAAGAGTTTGAGCATTGTGCCTACACGCAGTGACTGCTCGGCAATAAATTCCACTCCACTTTTGTTCCTTTATAGCGATCGTATTTGGTATTTCATTGTTATTCGTTAGTTTTGCAATGTTGAATATCATTGCCTTCACAAATGTATTCTCTGGCGGGAATTTAAATTTCCTGAACGCTATTTCTTTGACGTGTTTGACAATGTTGTTTTCCAAGTTATCGTTATTGGATTCTTTTGTTGTCTGTAGAATATTTCTGTTGCTACTGTTGGTGGTTCTATATGTTTGGCTATCGTTTGTGTTTGTTCGGTCACTTCCCGATACACTGCTGTGCGGGCTGTTTGTGTTATTGGTAACAATGGTTTTACCTGTCACCGGACTGCTGCAACTACTCAGTTCTACCATTATTTTTTTGTTAAATCGTGCACCTCAACTTACCGTTTTTTCCTTTGATTGATTTGGCGCGCTATTTTTATGATAATAATGTTGTTTGAAGGAAGCGTTTGGCATGTTTTTTTCATTCATACTGTACGCGCTGTAAGTGCTTGATTTACTGCCTCCCGGGAAGTGCTGTATTACTATTAATTGTACTACCTGTGAGTGTTGTTTTACTGGCGCCTGCCTATCTTTTGTTTGCGAGTGCCGTGATATTCTGCAATGTGGTGTCCTGAAAATTTTGGCGCGGACCACAATCTGTAGGTTCCACTGAGGGTAATCGTACGTAGCCCAAGCATTGATTCTCGTACCTATTGTCTTTTCATTTTCTGCAACGGTGTTGCAGGAAAAGCCCTTTTTGTTGTTTTGTTATTTTCTATGGAGTACATTTTTCGAATGCACCGACGTCTTTTTGTACTAGTCCATCAAAAACAGACTAACTTTAAGTAGTGCAACTTTCCTCGTCAGGATATGATTGGTTCTTGATATAGATGTTAACGTGTCCAGTGGATCGATTCCTCCGTAGAGATGTGGTGTACAAAGGGTAGTCTCCGTAATTTTTGGTTATTAATTTTTGATTTTTGTATGAACAAGTAACCAAAATAGTGTTTCTCAGTTACTTTTTGAGTGCAAAAGTGTGTTATTTTCTGAAATGTTTGGATAAATATTGCTCATACTATGGATTGGGGAGACTATGAAACAATATTGACAAGTCTCAGGCTGATACTTTAGTCATTATGAATTTTAGAATAATTTTTGTCCCTGGCCATGCATGTACCAAAATAGTGATTCCTAGTCAGTTTTTGAGTGCAAATGTGTGGCATTGACTGCAATTTCAGGATGAATAGTGTTCATACTATGGATGGGGTACACTACAAAACAAACTGTACAAGAAGCAGGCTGATACTTTAGTCAGTATGAATTTTAGAATAATGTTTGTCCTTGGACATGCATGTACCAAAATAGTGAGTCCTAGTCAGTTTTAGAGTGCAAATGTGTGACATTGGCTGCAATTTCAGGATGAATATTGGTCATACTATGGATGGGGTAGACTATGAAACAAACTGGACAAGAAACAGGCTGATACTTTAGTCAGTATGAATTTTAGAATAATTTTTGTCCCCCCTGGACATGCATGTACCAAAATAGTGAGTCCTAGGCTAGTCAGTTTAGAGTGCAAATGTGTGGCATTGACTGCAATTTCAGGATGAATAGTGTTCATACTATGGATGGGGTAGACTATGAAACAAACTGGACAAGAAACAGGCTGATACTTTAGTCAGTATGAATTTTAGAATAATGTTTGTCCCTGGACATGCATGTACCAAAATAGTGAGTCCTACTCAGTTTTGAGTGCAAATGTGTGGCATTGACTGCAATTTCAGGATGAATATTGCTCATACTATGGATGGGGTAGACTATGAAACAAACTGGACAAGAAACAGGCTGATACTTTAGTCAGTATGAATTTTAGAATAATGTTTGTCCCCCCTGGACATGCATGTACCAAAATAGTGAGTCCTAGTCAGTTTTTGAGTGCAAATGTGTGGCATTGACTGCAATTTCAGGATGAATATTGCTCATACTATGGATGGGGTAGACTATGAAACAAACCGGACAAGAAACAGGCTGATACTTTAGTCATTATGAATTTTAGAATAATTTTTGTCCCCTCTGGACATGCATGTACCAAAATAGTGAGTCCTAGGTAGTTTTGAGTGCAAATGTGTGGCATTGACTGCAATTTCAGGATGAATATTGGTCATACTATGGATGGGGTAGACTATGAAACAAACTGGACAAGAAACAGGCTGATACTTTAGTCAGTATGAATTTTAGAATAATGTTTGTCCCTGGACATGCATGTACCAAAATAGTGAGTCCTAGTCGGTTTTGAGTGCAAATGTGTGGCATTGACTGCAATTTCAGGATGAATAGTGTTCATACTATGGATGGGGTAGACTATGAAACAAACTGGACAAGAAACAGGCTGATACTTTAGTCAGTATGAATTTTAGAATAATGTTTGTCCCCCCTGGACATGATGCATGTACCAAAATAGTGAGTCCTAGGTAGTTTAGAGTGCAAATGTGTGGCATTGACTGCAATTTCAGGATGAATATTGCTCATACTATGGATGGGGTAGACTATGAAACAAACTGGACAAGAAACAGGCTGATACTTTAGTCATTATGAATTTTAGAATAATGTTTGTCCCTGGACATGCATGTACCAAAATATTGAGTCCTAGTCGGTTTTGAGTGCAAATGTGTGGCATTGACTGCAATTTCAGGATGAATAGGGTTCATACTATGGATGGGGTAGACTATGAAACAAACTGGACAAGAAACAGGCTGATACTTTAGTAGTCAGTATGAATTTTAGAATAATTTTTGTCCCCCCTGGACATGCATGTACCAAAATAGTGAGTCCTAGTCAGTTTTAGAGTGCAAATGTGTGACATTGACTGCAATTTCAGGATGAATATTGCTCATACTATGGATTGGAGAGACTACAAAACAAACTGTACAAGAAGCAGGCTGATACTTTAGTCAGTATGAATTTTAGAATAATTTTTGTCCTTGGACATGCATGTACCAAAATAGTGAGTCCTAGTCAGTTTTAGAGTGCAAATGTGTGACATTGGCTGCAATTTCAGGATGAATATTGGTCATACTATGGATGGGGTACACTACAAAACAAACTGTACAAGAAGCAGGCTGATACTTTAGTCAGTATGAATTTTAGAATAATGTTTGTCCCTGGACATGCATGTACCAAAATATTGAGTCCTAGTCGGTTTTGAGTGCAAATGTGTGGCATTGACTGCAATTTCAGGATGAATAGTGTTCATACTATGGATGGGGTAGACTATGAAACAAACTGGACAAGAAACAGGCTGATACTTTAGTCAGTATGAATTTTAGAATAATTTTTGTCCCCCCTGGACATGCATGTACCAAAATAGTGAGTCCTAGGCTAGTCAGTTTAGAGTGCAAATGTGTGGCATTGACTGCAATTTCAGGATGAATATTGCTCATACTATGGATGGGGTAGACTATGAAACAAACCGGACAAGAAACAGGCTGATACTTTAGTCATTATGAATTTTAGAATAATTTTTGTCCCCTCTGGACATGCATGTACCAAAATAGTGAGTCCTAGGTAGTTTAGAGTGCAAATGTGTGGCATTGACTGCAATTTCAGGATGAATATTGGTCATACTATGGATGGGGTAGACTATGAAACAAACTGGACAAGAAACAGGCTGATACTTTAGTCAGTATGAATTTTAGAATAATGTTTGTCCCTGGACATGCATGTACCAAAATATTGAGTCCTAGTCGGTTTTGAGTGCAAATGTGTGGCATTGACTGCAATTTCAGGATGAATAGTGTTCATACTATGGATGGGGTAGACTATGAAACAAACTGGACAAGAAACAGGCTGATACTTTAGTCAGTATGAATTTTAGAATAATGTTTGTCCCCCCTGGACATGATGCATGTACCAAAATAGTGAGTCCTAGGTAGTTTAGAGTGCAAATGTGTGGCATTGACTGCAATTTCAGGATGAATATTGCTCATACTATGGATGGGGTAGACTATGAAACAAACTGGACAAGAAACAGGCTGATACTTTAGTCATTATGAATTTTAGAATAATGTTTGTCCCTGGACATGCATGTACCAAAATAGTGAGTCCTAGTCGGTTTTGAGTGCAAATGTGTGGCATTGACTGCAATTTCAGGATGAATAGGGTTCATACTATGGATGGGGTAGACTATGAAACAAACTGGACAAGAAACAGGCTGATACTTTAGTAGTCAGTATGAATTTTAGAATAATTTTTGTCCCCCCTGGACATGCATGTACCAAAATAGTGAGTCCTAGTCAGTTTTAGAGTGCAAATGTGTGACATTGGCTGCAATTTCAGGATGAATATTGCTCATACTATGGATGGGGTTGACTATGAAACAAACCGGACAAGAAACAGGCTGATACTTTAGTCAGTATGAATTTTAGAATAATTTTTGTCCCCTCTGGACATGCATGTACCAAAATAGTGAGTCCTAGTCGGTTTTAGAGTGCAAATGTGTGCCATTGGCTGCAATTTCAGGATGAATATTGCTCATACTATGGATGGGGTAGACTATGAAACAAATTGGACAAGAAACAGGCTGATACTTTAGTCAGTATGAATTTTAGAATAATTTTTGTCCCTGGACATGCATGTACCAAAATAGTGAGTCCTAGGTAGTTTTGAGTGCAAATGTGTGGCATTGACTGCAATTTCAGGATGAATATTGTTCATACTATGGATGGGGTAGACTATGAAACAAACTGGACAAGAAACAGGCTGATACTTTAGTCAGTATGAATTTTAGAATAATTTTAGTCATTACCCAATAAGTTCTACTTAAGTACGTATGAAGAAAAAAATTCGAAGCCCTAACCCTAACCCTAACCCCAAGTACGTACGAAAGAAAAAGAAAAAAATTCGAAGTATGTACAAAGAAAAAAATACTATCTAGTACGAAAATCGTGTAGAAATCTACCCTCGTAGAAACCTACACAAATTCAATACCAGAAACTTCCTAGTACAAAAAACGTGTAGAAATCTACTTAAGTTGAAGTATGTTTTTCTTCGTACGTACGAGATTTTCTTTTTTTCTTCGTACGTACGAGATTTTCTAGTACGAAAAGCGTGTAAGAATCTACAGGACCTACTAGGAATTATCTAGTACAAAAAATGTGTAGAATTCTACACTAGTACAAAATCATGTAGAATTCTACAGAATTTGAAGTATCCTCTACCGGTACTTCGATCGATCGATGATTTTTTTTTTCTACCTCACCAAAAAAAAACTCTCTCCCACACAAACAGTAATAATCTTTTCTTACCTCGCGACAAGCAAAAAAATCACTTTTTTTACCTACGGACAAAAACAAACAAACAATCACTTCATAATCTGCCTTCTTACATCCGACTTATTTGAGTAGAGTGTTGGTTCTTGCAATCAACACTCTGTCCGGGAACGTGGGATCGGACCCTCTTTGAGCACAATGATCCGTTCTCAGATATTTTAGTCCGAAATAACAGCCTTGTACTGCATGACAATAGAAAGCATTGGACAAGAGGGAAATTGATGGATAGATATTGTTTGGACTGCAGCCTTACATATACGTCTTGAAATCAATGAACCTGCATCCCTTGCCTCTATATCAACAGGAACAAGATACTGTTTTTCGTGACATGGAGTAAGAAGTATTCTACGGCAGCAACTACAATTTCATTGGGTCGATTGTCGGAACGACGGTAAGTGAACAACGTGAGATAAATCAACAATGCTCATGCTGTACCAACCAAATTACAGATGATGTATTTTTTAACTTTGGCTTTTCTTCTTACTATTTCAGGGACGACAACGAGGCAATCAATTGTCAACAACGGTGAGCAAAATATTACGAGTCAAAGGCAAGCGGACGTCAGCAACAGCAACAGCAACAGCAACGAGTTGGAGGCAAGCGGACGGCAGCAACAGCAACAACAACAGCAACAGCAACAAGTTGGAGGCAAGCGGACAGCAGCAACAGCAACAGCGTCAACGTTTTCCCTGGAGCATCAGAAGTGGCATGTAGATTATACTATTCTGTTGTTATTATGTACTCTACTACATCAATAGATACTCACACCATTTTGTTCAATTTCACAGGCGCAACCCCTAGTAGGAGTGAACAACGGCAACGAATTGTCGGCAACGAATCTTTGGCATCGAATCGATCCTCCACCGGCAACGAATCATTGGCATCGAATCGCTCCCCCACCGGCAACGAATCGTCGGCAACGAATCGTCGGCATTGAATCGCTCCTCCACCGGCGCTCCACCAACGTCGCTCTGCCAACGTTGCTTCTCCTCCTCATCCACCGGCGCTCCACCCAAATCGCTCCTCCTCATCCACAGGCGCTCCACCAACGTCGTCCCAGCAACGGTAACGGCAACGGATATTGGTCTTCCACTTGATTCGTCGTCATCCTCCAAATTGGCAACGACAACAGCAACGGCAACGATTTGTCGTCGTCCTCCTCCAACGGCTATTCATCTAGGCAAGAAACCGCAAAGCGAGACCAACAGCAACAGCAACAGCCATCGGCAACGAACCAAAACCGCACAAATCGATCTAACACCAATTGATCCGCAACACGATTTGATCCGCAAAACAAATCGATCCAACACCAATCGATCTGCAACACCAATCAATCCAACACCAATCGATCCGCAACACCAAAGCGGGAACGATCGAAGCAAGCAGGAACAATTGAAGCAAGCGGGAACGATCGAATAGAAGCAACCGGGACCCATCGAATAGAAGCGGGAACAATCAAAGCAACGGCAATTGGTCTTCCACTCCAAGGCCAAATTGATTTGTTGATCTGCAACACCAATCGATCCACAGCACGAATCGATCTGCAACACCAATCGCTCCAACACCAATCGATCTGCAAAACGAATCGGTCTGCAAAACGAATCGATCCAACACCAATCGATCTGCAAAACGAATAGATCTGCAACACCAATCGATCTGCAACACCAATTGATCCAACACCAATCAATCCAACACGAATCAATCCAACACGAATCGATCTGCAAAACGAATCAATCCAACACCAATCGATCCGATCCCACACCAATCGATCAAACACCAATCGATCCAACACAAATCGATCCAACACGAATTGATCTGCAAAACGAATCGATCCAACACGAATTGATCTGCAAAACGAATCGATCCAACACCAATCGATCTGCAATCCAACACCAATCGATCCTATCCAACACGAATCGATCCAACACGAATCGATCCAACACGAATCGATCCAACACGAATCAATCTGCAAAACTACTTCTCTGATAGTCCAATAGTGGAATAATGAATAATACGTAAATCAATTTAAGTACAAATATCACTGATAATAAACTTGTTCGTTCAAGTCATGTGCTGTCTTCACCATCTCGTACTATTGATTCTAAATTCTTCTTTTCCAATGCAGCCATTGTCTCACGGAAATTAAACAACCATAGCTCACGATTTCCCAGCACAAAATATTGGTCAGGACTACCATGGTTTCTAACAATGGCAGCTTCGGACTCAATGGCATTGCAGTCAAACAAATACAATTTGTTTCGCAACTCACCTTGCTTTACCAACGCATGATGGTGTTTTTTTCCTTTATCCCTCTTGCTCGGTATGGGGTCTGCAGAAACAAAGCAACAAGCGACGGCATAATAACCATCGTGCACTAATTCGAAACCACTAATGGAGCTACCCACGGGGAAAGGACCTTCGAGGTAAAGCAGGCACAGAATCTGACATGGATAAACTTGCAGTCCACGCCCATCAAGGAGGTCGAGTTGAAAATTAGCCCAGTCATACCATACATTGGACAATTGTCCAGAATCAGACTTAAACGATGGATGGGCACGAAACAATAATTTCATCTCACGATATTTGTCATACCTCTTGTGCTCCGTGGTTCCAAAAAGCATGCTGGTGCCCACAGCTGGAAGGACCACGTCGCAACAAAATTTGAGAACATCCGATGGAAACCAGGGTACACTTGCGTTTTTTTTTCCATCCCACTTCATGTAAGGGAGACCATTCATCACACCAATCCAAAATGAAGATCCAGCTGACCAACCACCCTCCTTAGGATGATTTGGTCCGGTTATGGGTCTATGTTTGAACAAATCAAATTCACGGTCAAGTCAAT
Source organism: Pseudo-nitzschia multiseries (assembly GCA_037355745.1). NCBI lineage: Eukaryota > Bacillariophyta > Bacillariophyceae > Bacillariales > Bacillariaceae > Pseudo-nitzschia > Pseudo-nitzschia multiseries. Next base: position 10,761,777 of record CM074783.1, read on the forward strand.
CAATAGTTCGATACTCCATCACTCGGTTGCAAGTTTGCTTGATTAGTGTGGACTTGTTTTGTTGAGTTCTCTTAGCAGGAGCCTTCACTTCAGTTTTATGATTGCTCTCACTCGCAGCAGAGTCCCATCCAGTTGGAGGACCAAATAATCTCATGTACTGTGATAAATGAAAATACATGTGATTCTTCACCAGATTGTTACCCTCTCCCTTACTTCGTTGCATATTGTTATTTATACAGTTGATGAAAAGAACAACCATTTTGTCAAGATTCAAAACACCTTTCTTGTCTTGTTTGAAAACCTCATCAAACGTTCCAGCATATTTTAGGAACTCTTCCATACCCAACAACAACTCAATGGCGTAAATACGTCGGTCAATTTCCTCTTCACACTTTCTGCTCTTGTTCTCAAGATTGGATGGCGTCTTTCGAGACAACAACAATTGACGACCTCCAGCAGACAGAAGTGACAGCATCTGAATATAAAGCATTCCAATGTACTGGTTACCCTCCTTCTTTGCTGTATGTATTGATTCTGAAAAATTGGTTTGTGGGAAGTCACGATCGGATTGCCTCTGAACAGCACCACCGTAGTAACTGGCTAACCTTTCCATCTCACCAAGAAGCCGCTGGTTATTGCCTAAAAAGTCCTCACGGAATGTCTCTGCTGCACGCTTTGCACAACCAAGTTGGTGCATATGGAGTCTCTCTCCCGGCGACGCTAGATGAATATTATGTGGGTTTTCTCCAAAATCAAGATCATAAAAAGCGTTGCCGTTATGTACACCGTGGTGAGATATGTTTTTGAAATACTGTTCAACATTCACTCCTTTGTCAACCGTTGGAGCAGTAAAATCAGATATATTCCAGAGCCGAATGGATTTGTACTCATCCCCATTTTGGTGCTTAGACAGTTGCATGTTACCACTTTTAAGTGAAACGGGAACCTTCAAAACATTCACACGAGCATTAATACCAAGTGCTCTGGGACAATTGCAATGCCTACAGATCATCTTTGAATTCGACGTTTGATAATGTCCACAAAGTTGGTCGTGCTGGGGAGTATCACCTATGAAATAAGCCACCGAAAATTTCATTCGAACAGACCATTTCTTCTTGTTCCACGGCAAATTAGACCATTCAATACCATCCGTTTGGTTGCAGGCATCTTTCAAAGAAGAAAGAGCCAAACGAAGGCCAGAGTGAAGATTATTCACATTGTCAATTGATTCGGCACCTTTATCACGTGAACCCGTTGGATGAAAATATATAGCCTCCCAGGCATCCGGCCGGGAGTTTCGAGTTAGGGTGTTGAATATGCCAAGTGTCATGTTCAGTGGGGTAAGAGTGGTTTGACCGCTATTGTCGATTGCAATTCCATCCATGTAGAGAATGATAGGAACCAGAATTTCATTCGATTCAGATTTGCATCTCTTCTCCCAAGTGTTGATCCACCATTCACCATGATGGAGTTCGTCAATATCAATATTGCCTTGAAGTTCTGGATAATGGACTGGTAAGGTTGGGTCTTCAGCATGGGGGAATGACAGATTGTCTTCATTCACCAAAGTCACATTCGTTAATAGGGAATGAAGTGCTTTTTGGAACGACCGGACATAGATTTGTTTGCGACTGGAAACGTCAGCACTCTGTGATTTCTTAGAACACCAGTCAATAAGCTGAGGTTCAAACCCATCACCTTTTATTTCAGGCACAGTTGCAGAAATCTCCTTCATGACACTTGCCCTGGTCTTTATGAGATTGCCTTTAGTCCATGAAAATAAATTAAGCTGCTCCGATTCTATAGCCCATTCATACAATTCCTTCTCTGCAACTAATTGTATGCTATGATTCCGCATGATTTTCATTAACTTGATCTTGACCTTCAGTTTGTCAGATATGTTTCTTCCTACATTGGGTGTTGTAATTGTCGTGTTTGAATCACAATGGGAATCGTCAACATCAATGTTGTTGTCTTCTTCGTCATCATTGACACTCAAAGAGTGGGGGGCCTCTATGCTCTCACTTCCTTCTTGCTCATCGTCATCATTAGGAAAGAAAAAATTGTCATCGGAAACAGAATCATCGTCATTCTCTATGTTTGTTAATTCCCGACCAATCAAGGCACGCCCAATCGGTTCGACAGAAGGGTCGTACATAACTTGATTGTCAAGCACCTCTGGCAATACGCCGTCACTACTCTGTGGACCATTACGGGTGTTTGTTAGACCTAATTGTTGAGTAGCATCCTCGAGCTTCTTCGATTTTCTAATGAATATGCAAGATGCAAAATCTACTAGCCCCGAAGATTGCTTGAAATAAGAATAGCATGATGCGTCATTCAAAATATGGTCCCGAAGACCGGGAGAAACAACTACTCCCGTTTTCTTTCTTAGTCGCGCTGTAAACAAGGGGGGTTTCTGCTTCTTGGTAACCTTCTTCTTTCCCCTACCTATAGTGATCAGAGGAGAGTCCCAGTAGCAACATACACAATAAACCTGATATTTAGGTGTCGTCACCATCGTTAGTACGATAGCCAGTAATAACAATAGAAATGAGGAAACAATTGAGATTGAAAAATTGCGACCATGCACTGTTTGTTTCAGGCATAGAATTCAGTAACATGCCACTAATTCGGAAATAGATGCCAGTGGGGTAGGAAAATGCAATGTGCATCAAAATATTATGACTTCGACATTAATTTCAATAAGTAGGGTGAAATTACAAAGGGAGACCAGTGGAGTTCTACCCAAATATGCGCGTGATTCCGAAAGAACCCCGAATCTCGTTTGTGTGACGTGGATCAATTGATTCGAAACTTGGGCGGCGTGTTCTTATATATGTAATGAAGAGGACCCTGCAATATCATTGCTGTTGGTGCCGTTGGTCCAGAGATATCTGCTGTGACTGTTATTTGGGTTGCTTCCTTGAAATATAGCCAAATTTTGCCCAATCTGCTTCACCGGTTCGATTCTTCTGATCCGCTGGATCAATTGATTCGAAACTTGGGCGGCGTGTTCTTATATATGTAATGAAGAGGACCCTGCAATATCATTGCTGTTGGTGCCGTCAATATGGAAATATCTGCTGTGACTGTTATTTGGGGTGTTTCTTTGAAATACAACCAAATTTTCCCAATCTGCTTCACCGGTTCGATTCTTCTATTCCTCTCAATCAATCAATACGAAACTTGGGCGGCCTCTTCTCATAGATGTAATGAAGAGGCCTCTGCAATACGGTTGCTGTTGGTGTCGTTGTTATAGAGATATCTGCTGTGACTGTTATTTGGGTTGCTTCCTTGAAATTCAACCAAATTTGTCACTCTGCTATGTTGAGTCTGTTCCTTCTAATCCGCTCAATGGATCACTACGAAACTTGGCAGGCCTCTTCTCATAGATGTAATGAAGAGGCCTCTGCAATATCATTGCTGTTGGTGTCGTTGTTATAGAGATATCTGCTGTCGCCGTTGTTTGGGTTGCTTCCTTGAAATTCAACCAAATTTGTCACTCTGCTATGTTGAGTCTGTTGCTTCTAATCCGCTCACTGGATCACTACGAAACTTGGCAGGCCTCTTCTCATAGATGTAATGAAGAGGCCTCTGCAATATCATTGCTGTTGGTGTCGTTGTTATAGAGATATCTGCCGTCGCCGTTATTTGGGTTGCTTCCTTGAAATACAACCGAATTTGTCACTCTGCTATGTTGAGTCCGTTGCTTCTAATCCGCTCACTGGATCAATACGAAACTTGCAGGCCTCGTCCTTCTTGATATAATGAAGAGATCCCTGCAATATCATTGCCGCCGGTGACTCCAGTATAGAGATATCTGCTTGTTATTTGGAGTGTGTGTGTGTGTTTTCTGTGTGGAAAAAACGGATTTGGAGTTTCTGCTTAGCCCTCCCATCTGAATAGCCATCAGAATAGCAAATAGCCATTGGATAGCCCTTTGATTGCCATTCCTGGTCAGCAAATCAGTAAAGTAACATGCTGGTGCTCAAACCTGGTAGAGTTTGTACATGTCTGCCTCCATTCTCTCCTCTATCCAAGGGGAAAAAGATGGGTTGAATTTTTCTTATCTTTGTCATTTGGATTTATCTTTGCCGTTTGAATACCCTTCCCAACCAAAATGTGTAGGTATTTGAGCTGGTGTCCTTTTGTACTATTTGTATGGTGGTGAATCTTCATGGTCTGTTCTAGTGAAGGAGAAACAGAAGGGTTGTTGCAGGGTCGTCAAAATGGAAGTTAATGACATTGGTGATTTTGATGATCGGAATTCCTATCAAAAATAAATCATGTCTTTGAGGGTTTTTCTGCTGTGTTTGCAGGGTCTTTTCACTTGTTCTTTTTTTGAAGAGATTTCAGTGTAAGGAGCACACACATGTTCATTACCTGTAGACTTGTACATGGTTTTTGTACTGTGTATTTATTGTGGTATTTTGTACATAGTGTGTTACTAAGTGTAGTTAACAGCATGTTGCGAACATGAGAGAAAATCATTTGTGCGTAAGAAGTTTGACACAAAATATTGTTCATCACGGCAACTTTATGATATCCCTAACCCTGAAAATGTTATTTAATTGATTATTTTTATTCCACCAAGTCGAGAGTGAGTTTTAGGTGATGATCCAGATAGGGATCGATGAGATATTGTCTGGAAAGGAGAAGCATGCGACACGCGAGGTATTTTAGTAGACACGCGACCATGAAAGATAGGAAATTTTAAAAATAGGGTCGAGAATTTAAAAAATACTGCGCGAGAGCCCGCGGGGGGTAGAGAAACAGTTCTCGGACGCCTTTCTTCTTCTGTTGGTCGCTTTCTTCAATGGTGTGGGGTTTGCTCCAGTGATTCCAGGGCTCCGGTTGATGTCACTGAAGGTACCAAGTGCTCCTACAGCTCCTACTTCACTCTGTCTCTCCCCAGGTTGATGTCACCCTGACCTAGTGACTTGTACGACGAAATGCTGGAGTCCCTGACTGATGCACTCAGCTTGCTCTGGTCGGTGGACCAGAAGCTGGTTCTCTATGTTTTTCCTTCCCGCGCCAGCATTAACCCCAAGGCTAAGCCCGTCCCCAAACTCTGGTCTACCCTGTCTGACTGGCGCACTCTTGAGCTTTATGTTGCTTCCCTCTGGCTCTGGGTTCGCGCTGCACCCCACCTTTGGTTCTACATTGGACACAGTGTCCCAGTGGATGCTCTCTTGTCTAACACTCTCCTTCAGCGCCTCCAGGACCGTGAAATGGACTTCAAGTATGATCATATCCAAGCCTCCACTACTGTCACCTGTGGTTTCCTGCTCGGTTCCTATATGCAGAGTTTTGATCTTAATCATTACAATGCACTGCTCCAGACCCATCCTCGGTTTCAAGCCTTCCCTATTGCTGTCATCCGGAAGAACATTCGGCTCGACAATTCACAAACCCCCGATCCCTCTCCTGTCCCAGCTGCCCACATCTTGTGTGATTCTACTAAGCGTTCTCAGACTGTCAAGCTATTGAAGGCTCAGTTCAATTGCTGCTCTGCGTCTGATATAGCCTCCCTTCCTGATGGCAAATTCTACAAGTTTATTGAGACTGCTACCAATCCTTCTGACCGCTGCCTTTCCCCTTCCAAGCTGAAGACCCTTCGTCAAGCCAAGCACCGTCAAGCCAAGTTCATCCAGACCCATGAAACTGCTTCTGTTCTAGGTGTGGTTGACCTGGATCTTCCTGTAGATTTGGGTCAGGGACTGGGTGCTACCACCTTGCGCCGTGTTCTTCTGGGAAACCGTATTAGGGACAACTGGTCATGGCCATTGTTTCTCTCTGTTGACACCAGCTCCTACCGTGGTGAAATCCTGGCCCTGTACAACACTACTACCTCGGCTGAAGCTCAAACCATGCTGTCCTTTCTCCCCATCTTCCTGGAGGCCCGGTATGGCTCCTGTGTTCGCCAATGGTTTTCTACTGAGTGTCTCACTGAGCTGGAGGATTTTCATTGGGATCCCACTGAAGGACGGGTTGTTGAAAATGCCCCTGCACCGGACCAGGAGCCGGAGGATGCTCTGCCCTTCTTTGGTCGTGGTGACGTCTGTGATTGGGAACTTGTGGATGATGACCTGTCCATTGACTCCACTTCCAACGCTGTTACCTTTGACCTGGATATGCACTTCTCTTTTCAGGTTCGTGAGGACAGCGCTGGGTGTGGCTTTGATGATGGCCAGTCCATGTCTACTCTTGCAACCGGCACTTCCAACGTCACTTCTGTTCTGGGTGCCCCTCCGACTGCTGCCCCTCTCGAAGGCATTGCCATGACTGACATTTTGTCTCTTGCTGCCAAGCGCCCTACAGCCCTCAACTCTCCTCTCCGCTCTGGTCTTACCTCCATAGCTTTTTCTCCCGGCACCGATGCTAGTATCAGCGAGCTGAGCCATACCAATGCCTCCACCAGCTCTGCTCCGGCCTCTCTCCTCTCCATGCAACAGACACGGTATGTCTCTGATCATGGTTAGGCACCCTTGCTTCTGGCCTGGTAGAATGCCTACTTCTCCAAATTCCACCTCTGCATCCCTCCGTCACCCTTCCTCTCCTTCCGCCTCTCCTGTTTCCCGACTTGCCCCCCCCACCGTGTTTCTCCTCCCCCTGCACCGGGTGTTCCTTCAGGTGCTCTACCCCGCCACGCCTTTGGAGTGCTTTCCCGTGCTTCACCCAGGGTTTCATCCCCTGTTACACCCAGCACAGCTCCACCTTGGGATCCCACCATTCCACTCTGATCTGCACCCAGTGTTTCTCCTGGCACTGCACCAGGCGACACTCCAAGTGCTTCCTCCAGCAATGCATTTGGCCTGCTTTCCAGCGCTTCACCCAGGGTTGCCTCGAGTGTCACACCAAGTGCTGCATCAACTGGTGCTCCCAGTGTTTCACCCTGATCTGCACCCAGTGTTTCTCCCAGTACTGCACCCATCGGCCCTCCAAGTGTTTCCCCCAGCAATGCATTTGGCTTGCTTTCCCGTGCTTCACCCAGGGTTGCATCCACTGTTCCACCTAGTGCTGCCGCAACTGGTACCCCCAGTGTTTCACCCTGATCTGTACCCAGTGTTTCTCCTAGCACTGCACCAGTCGGCCCTCCAAGTGCTTCCCCCAGCAATGCATTTGGCTTGCTTTCCCGTGCTTCACCCAGGGTTGCCTCCAGTGTTCCACCTAGTGCTGCATCAACTGGTGCTCCTGGTGTTTCACCCTGATCTGCACCCAGTGCTTCTCCTAGCACTGCCCCAGGCGACCCTCCCAGTGCTTCCTCCAGCAATGCATTTGGCTTGCCCCCCAATGCTTCACCCAGGGTTGCTTCCAGTGTTCCACCTAGTGCTGCATCAGATAGTGCTCTCAGTGTTTCACCCTGATCTGCACCCAGTGCTTCTCCTAGCACTGCACCAGGCGACACTCCCAGTGCTTCCTCCAGCAATGCATTTGGCTTGCTTTCCCGTGCCTCACCCAGGGTTGCCTCCAGTGTTCCACCTAGTGCTGCATCAACTGGTGCTCCAAGTGTTTCACTCTGATATGCACCCAGTGTTTCTCCTGGCACTGCACCAGGCGACACTCCCCGTGCTTCCTCCAGCCATGCATTTGGCTTGCCCCCCAGTGCTTCCCCCAGGGTTGCCTCCAGTGTTCCACCTAGTGCTGCATCAACTGGTGCTCCCAGTGTTTCGCCGTGATCTGCACCCAGTGCTTCTCCTAGCCCTGCACCAGGCGACACTCCCCGTGCTTCCTCCAGCAATGCATTTGGCTTGCTTTCCAGTGCTTCACCCAGGGTTGCCTCCAGTGTTCCACCTAGTGCTGCATCAACTGGTGCTCCCAGTGTTTCCCCATGCTCTGTACCCAGTGTTTCACCTAGCACTGCACCAGTTGGCTCTCCAATTGCTTCCCCCAGCAATGCATTTGGCTTGCTTTCCAGAGCTTCACCCAGGGTTGCCTCCAGTGTTCCACCTAGTGCTGCATCAACTGGTGCTCCCAGTGTTTCACTATGATCTGCACCAAGTGCTTCTACTAGCACTGCACCAGGCGACGCTCCCAGTGCTCCCCCCAGCAATGCATTTGGCTTGCTTTCCAGTGCTTCCCCCAGGGTTGCCTCCAGTGTTCCACCTAGTGCTGCATCAGCTGGTGCTCCCAGTGTTTCACCGTGATCTGCACCCAGTGTTTTTCCTAGCACTGCACCAGGCGACGCTCCCAGTGCTTCCTCCCGCAATGCATTTGGTTTGCCCCCCAGTGCTTCCCCCAGGGTTGCCTCTAGTGTTCCACCTAGTGCTGCATCAGATAGTGCTCTCAGTGTTTCACCCTGATCTGCACCCAGTGCTTCTCCTAGCACTGCACCAGGCGACACTCCCAGTGCTTCCTCCAGCAATGCATTTGGTTTGCTTTCCAGTGCTTCACCCAGGGTTGCCTCCAGTGTTCCACCTAGTGCTGCCTCACTTGGTGCTCCTGGTGTTTCACCCTGATCTGCACCCAGTGCTTCTACTAGCACTGCACCAGGCGACGCTCCCAGTGCTCCCCCCAGCAATGCATTTGGCTTGCTTTCCAGTGCTTCCCCCAGGGTTGCCTCCAGTGTTCCACCTAGTGCTGCATCAGCTGGTGCTCCCAGTGTTTCACCGTGATCTGCACCCAGTGTTTTTCCTAGCACTGCACCAGGCGACGCTCCCAGTGCTTCCTCCCGCAATGCATTTGGTTTGCCCCCCAGTGCTTCCCCCAGGGTTGCCTCTAGTGTTCCACCTAGTGCTGCATCAGATAGTGCTCTCAGTGTTTCACCCTGATCTGCACCCAGTGCTTCTCCTAGCACTGCACCAGGCGACACTCCCAGTGCTTCCTCCAGCAATGCATTTGGTTTGCTTTCCAGTGCTTCACCCAGGGTTGCCTCCAGTGTTCCACCTAGTGCTGCCTCACTTGGTGCTCCTGGTGTTTCACCCTGATCTGCACCCAGTGCTTCTACTAGCACTGCACCAGGCGACGCTCCCAGTGCTCCCCCCAGCAATGCATTTGGCTTGCTTTCCCATGCTTCCCCCAGGGTTGCCTCCAGTGTTCCACCTAGTGCTGCATCAACTGGTGCTCCCAGTGTTTCACCCTGCTCTGCCCCCAGTGTTTCTCCTAGCACTGCACCACCAGTCGGCCCTCCAAGTGCTTCCTCCAGCAATGCATTTGGCTTGCTTTCCAGAGCTTCACCCAGGGTTGCCTCCAGTGTTCCACCTAGTGCTGCATCAACTGGCACTCCCAGTGTTTCCCCATGCTCTGCACCCAGAGCTTCTCCTAGCACTGCACCAGGCGAAACTCCACAAGCTTCCTCCAGCATTGCATTTGGTTTGCTCTCCAGTGCTTCACCCAGGATTGCCCCCCGTGTTCCACCTAGTGCTGCATCAACTGGTGCTCTCAGTGTTTCACCGTGATCTGCACCCAGCATTCCTCCTAGCACTGCACCAGGCGGCCCTCGAAGTGCTTCCTCCAGCAAGGCATTTGGTTTGCTTTCCAGAGCTTCACCCAGGGTTGCCTCCAGTGTTCCACCTAGTGCTGCATCAGCTGGTGCTCCCAGTGTTTCACCCTGATCTGCACCCAGTGCTTCTCCTAGCACTGCACCAGGCGACACTCCCAGTGCTTCCTCCAGCAATGCATTTGGCTTGCTTTCCCGTGCCTCACCCAGGGTTGCCTCCAGTGTTCCACCTAGTGCTGCATCAACTGGTGCTCCAAGTGTTTCACTCTGATATGCACCCAGTGTTTCTCCTGGCACTGCACCAGGCGACACTCCCCGTGCTTCCTCCAGCCATGCATTTGGCTTGCCCCCCAGTGCTTCCCCCAGGGTTGCCTCCAGTGTTCCACCTAGTGCTGCATCAACTGGTGCTCCCAGTGTTTCGCCGTGATCTGCACCCAGTGCTTCTCCTAGCCCTGCACCAGGCGACACTCCCCGTGCTTCCTCCAGCAATGCATTTGGCTTGCTTTCCAGTGCTTCACCCAGGGTTGCCTCCAGTGTTCCACCTAGTGCTGCATCAACTGGTGCTCCCAGTGTTTCCCCATGCTCTGTACCCAGTGTTTCACCTAGCACTGCACCAGTTGGCTCTCCAATTGCTTCCCCCAGCAATGCATTTGGCTTGCTTTCCAGAGCTTCACCCAGGGTTGCCTCCAGTGTTCCACCTAGTGCTGCATCAACTGGTGCTCCCAGTGTTTCACTATGATCTGCACCAAGTGCTTCTACTAGCACTGCACCAGGCGACGCTCCCAGTGCTCCCCCCAGCAATGCATTTGGCTTGCTTTCCAGTGCTTCCCCCAGGGTTGCCTCCAGTGTTCCACCTAGTGCTGCATCAGCTGGTGCTCCCAGTGTTTCACCGTGATCTGCACCCAGTGTTTTTCCTAGCACTGCACCAGGCGACGCTCCCAGTGCTTCCTCCCGCAATGCATTTGGTTTGCCCCCCAGTGCTTCCCCCAGGGTTGCCTCTAGTGTTCCACCTAGTGCTGCATCAGATAGTGCTCTCAGTGTTTCACCCTGATCTGCACCCAGTGCTTCTCCTAGCACTGCACCAGGCGACACTCCCAGTGCTTCCTCCAGCAATGCATTTGGTTTGCTTTCCAGTGCTTCACCCAGGGTTGCCTCCAGTGTTCCACCTAGTGCTGCCTCACTTGGTGCTCCTGGTGTTTCACCCTGATCTGCACCCAGTGCTTCTACTAGCACTGCACCAGGCGACGCTCCCAGTGCTCCCCCCAGCAATGCATTTGGCTTGCTTTCCCATGCTTCCCCCAGGGTTGCCTCCAGTGTTCCACCTAGTGCTGCATCAACTGGTGCTCCCAGTGTTTCACCCTGCTCTGCCCCCAGTGTTTCTCCTAGCACTGCACCACCAGTCGGCCCTCCAAGTGCTTCCTCCAGCAATGCATTTGGCTTGCTTTCGAGAGCTTCACCCAGGGTTGCCTCCAGTGTTCCACCTAGTGCTGCATCAACTGGCACTCCCAGTGTTTCCCCATGCTCTGCACCCAGAGCTTCTCCTAGCACTGCACCAGGCGAAACTCCACAAGCTTCCTCCAGCATTGCATTTGGTTTGCTCTCCAGTGCTTCACCCAGGATTGCCCCCCGTGTTCCACCTAGTGCTGCATCAACTGGTGCTCTCAGTGTTTCACCGTGATCTGCACCCAGCATTCCTCCTAGCACTGCACCAGGCGGCCCTCGAAGTGCTTCCTCCAGCAAGGCATTTGGTTTGCTTTCCAGAGCTTCACCCAGGGTTGCCTCCAGTGTTCCACCTAGTGCTGCATCAGCTGGTGCTCCCAGTGTTTCACCCTGATCTGCACCCAGTGCTTCTCCTAGCACTGCACCAGGCGACACTCCCAGTGCTTCCTCCAGCAATGCATTTGGCTTGCTTTCCCGTGCCTCACCCAGGGTTGCCTCCAGTGTTCCACCTAGTGCTGCATCAACTGGTGCTCCAAGTGTTTCACTCTGATATGCACCCAGTGTTTCTCCTGGCACTGCACCAGGCGACACTCCCCGTGCTTCCTCCAGCCATGCATTTGGCTTGCCCCCCAGTGCTTCCCCCAGGGTTGCCTCCAGTGTTCCACCTAGTGCTGCATCAACTGGTGCTCCCAGTGTTTCGCCGTGATCTGCACCCAGTGCTTCTCCTAGCCCTGCACCAGGCGACACTCCCCGTGCTTCCTCCAGCAATGCATTTGGCTTGCTTTCCAGTGCTTCACCCAGGGTTGCCTCCAGTGTTCCACCTAGTGCTGCATCAACTGGTGCTCCCAGTGTTTCCCCATGCTCTGTACCCAGTGTTTCACCTAGCACTGCACCAGTTGGCTCTCCAATTGCTTCCCCCAGCAATGCATTTGGCTTGCTTTCCAGAGCTTCACCCAGGGTTGCCTCCAGTGTTCCACCTAGTGCTGCATCAACTGGTGCTCCCAGTGTTTCACTATGATCTGCACCAAGTGCTTCTACTAGCACTGCACCAGGCGACGCTCCCAGTGCTCCCCCCAGCAATGCATTTGGCTTGCTTTCCAGTGCTTCCCCCAGGGTTGCCTCCAGTGTTCCACCTAGTGCTGCATCAGCTGGTGCTCCCAGTGTTTCACCGTGATCTGCACCCAGTGTTTTTCCTAGCACTGCACCAGGCGACGCTCCCAGTGCTTCCTCCCGCAATGCATTTGGTTTGCCCCCCAGTGCTTCCCCCAGGGTTGCCTCTAGTGTTCCACCTAGTGCTGCATCAGATAGTGCTCTCAGTGTTTCACCCTGATCTGCACCCAGTGCTTCTCCTAGCACTGCACCAGGCGACACTCCCAGTGCTTCCTCCAGCAATGCATTTGGTTTGCTTTCCAGTGCTTCACCCAGGGTTGCCTCCAGTGTTCCACCTAGTGCTGCCTCACTTGGTGCTCCTGGTGTTTCACCCTGATCTGCACCCAGTGCTTCTACTAGCACTGCACCAGGCGACGCTCCCAGTGCTCCCCCCAGCAATGCATTTGGCTTGCTTTCCCATGCTTCCCCCAGGGTTGCCTCCAGTGTTCCACCTAGTGCTGCATCAACTGGTGCTCCCAGTGTTTCACCCTGCTCTGCCCCCAGTGTTTCTCCTAGCACTGCACCACCAGTCGGCCCTCCAAGTGCTTCCTCCAGCAATGCATTTGGCTTGCTTTCCAGAGCTTCACCCAGGGTTGCCTCCAGTGTTCCACCTAGTGCTGCATCAACTGGCACTCCCAGTGTTTCCCCATGCTCTGCACCCAGAGCTTCTCCTAGCACTGCACCAGGCGAAACTCCACAAGCTTCCTCCAGCATTGCATTTGGTTTGCTCTCCAGTGCTTCACCCAGGATTGCCCCCCGTGTTCCACCTAGTGCTGCATCAACTGGTGCTCTCAGTGTTTCACCGTGATCTGCACCCAGCATTCCTCCTAGCACTGCACCAGGCGGCCCTCGAAGTGCTTCCTCCAGCAAGGCATTTGGTTTGCTTTCCAGAGCTTCACCCAGGGTTGCCTCCAGTGTTCCACCTAGTGCTGCATCAGCTGGTGCTCCCAGTGTTTCACCCTGATCTGCACCCAGTGCTTCTCCTAGCACTGCACCAGGCGACACTCCCAGTGCTTCCTCCAGCAATGCATTTGGCTTGCTTTCCCGTGCCTCACCCAGGGTTGCCTCCAGTGTTCCACCTAGTGCTGCATCAACTGGTGCTCCAAGTGTTTCACTCTGATATGCACCCAGTGTTTCTCCTGGCACTGCACCAGGCGACACTCCCCGTGCTTCCTCCAGCCATGCATTTGGCTTGCCCCCCAGTGCTTCCCCCAGGGTTGCCTCCAGTGTTCCACCTAGTGCTGCATCAACTGGTGCTCCCAGTGTTTCGCCGTGATCTGCACCCAGTGCTTCTCCTAGCCCTGCACCAGGCGACACTCCCCGTGCTTCCTCCAGCAATGCATTTGGCTTGCTTTCCAGTGCTTCACCCAGGGTTGCCTCCAGTGTTCCACCTAGTGCTGCATCAACTGGTGCTCCCAGTGTTTCCCCATGCTCTGTACCCAGTGTTTCACCTAGCACTGCACCAGTTGGCTCTCCAATTGCTTCCCCCAGCAATGCATTTGGCTTGCTTTCCAGAGCTTCACCCAGGGTTGCCTCCAGTGTTCCACCTAGTGCTGCATCAACTGGTGCTCCCAGTGTTTCACTATGATCTGCACCAAGTGCTTCTACTAGCACTGCACCAGGCGACGCTCCCAGTGCTCCCCCCAGCAATGCATTTGGCTTGCTTTCCAGTGCTTCCCCCAGGGTTGCCTCCAGTGTTCCACCTAGTGCTGCATCAGCTGGTGCTCCCAGTGTTTCACCGTGATCTGCACCCAGTGTTTTTCCTAGCACTGCACCAGGCGACGCTCCCAGTGCTTCCTCCCGCAATGCATTTGGTTTGCCCCCCAGTGCTTCCCCCAGGGTTGCCTCTAGTGTTCCACCTAGTGCTGCATCAGATAGTGCTCTCAGTGTTTCACCCTGATCTGCACCCAGTGCTTCTCCTAGCACTGCACCAGGCGACACTCCCAGTGCTTCCTCCAGCAATGCATTTGGTTTGCTTTCCAGTGCTTCACCCAGGGTTGCCTCCAGTGTTCCACCTAGTGCTGCCTCACTTGGTGCTCCTGGTGTTTCACCCTGATCTGCACCCAGTGCTTCTACTAGCACTGCACCAGGCGACGCTCCCAGTGCTCCCCCCAGCAATGCATTTGGCTTGCTTTCCCATGCTTCCCCCAGGGTTGCCTCCAGTGTTCCACCTAGTGCTGCATCAACTGGTGCTCCCAGTGTTTCACCCTGCTCTGCCCCCAGTGTTTCTCCTAGCACTGCACCACCAGTCGGCCCTCCAAGTGCTTCCTCCAGCAATGCATTTGGCTTGCTTTCCAGAGCTTCACCCAGGGTTGCCTCCAGTGTTCCACCTAGTGCTGCATCAACTGGCACTCCCAGTGTTTCCCCATGCTCTGCACCCAGAGCTTCTCCTAGCACTGCACCAGGCGAAACTCCACAAGCTTCCTCCAGCATTGCATTTGGTTTGCTCTCCAGTGCTTCACCCAGGATTGCCCCCCGTGTTCCACCTAGTGCTGCATCAACTGGTGCTCTCAGTGTTTCACCGTGATCTGCACCCAGCATTCCTCCTAGCACTGCACCAGGCGGCCCTCGAAGTGCTTCCTCCAGCAAGGCATTTGGTTTGCTTTCCAGAGCTTCACCCAGGGTTGCCTCCAGTGTTCCACCTAGTGCTGCATCAGCTGGTGCTCCCAGTGTTTCACCGTGATCTGCACCCAGTGTTTTTCCTAGCACTGCCCCAGGCGACGCTCCCAGTGCTTCCTCCCGCAATGCATTTGGTTTGCCCCCCAGTGCTTCCCCCAGGGTTGCCTCTAGTGTTCCACCTAGTGCTGCATCAGATAGTGCTCTCAGTGTTTCACCCTGATCTGCACCCAGTGCTTCTCCTAGCACTGCACCAGGCGACACTCCCAGTGCTTCCTCCAGCAATGCATTTGGTTTGCTTTCCAGTGCTTCACCCAGGGTTGCCTCCAGTGCTTGACCAAGTGCTGCCTCACTTGGTGCTCCCAGTGTTTCACTCTGATCTGCACCCAGTGTTTCTCTGGCACTGCACCAAGCGACACTCCCCGTGCTTCCTCCAGCAATGCATTTGGCTTGCCCCCCAGTGCTTCACTCAGGGTTGCATCCAGTGTTCCACCTAGTGCTGCATCAACTGGTGCTCCCAGTGTTTCACCCTGATCTGCACCCAGCGTTCCTCCTAACACTGCACCAAGCGGCCCTCGAAGTGCTTCCTCCGGCAATGCATTTGGCTTGCTTTCCCGTGCTTCACCCAGGGTTGCCTTCAGTGTTCCACCTACGTTCGAGAACTGTTTCGCGGGGTTCGAATTTACTTCTCGCGCACAAATTTTGTGCGTGATTTTAACACGGCAATATTTCTGGACACCCTGAAATTCCCACCCCCAGTCATTGCCTTAAAATCATACAAAAAATAATTCTGTGCGCGTGATGCACATTACTCTACTCTCGAATAAAAATAATTTATTTCAGTCTCTAGCAGAACCGAATTATTATTCTGTACGAACAACACTTACTTCTATTCACGAATAAAAAAGAAATCTTGAGTCAGTATTAATTCCAAAATATTAATCTTCCAAACAACAATTCGATTCTGCTCTCCTAATTGTGAATTCTATTTCTCGACTACAATATTCCCTTTTTAAAATGTAGATTCTATTATGCTTTATTTATTCCTATTGCAACGTATTACAAATCCTCCATAATTTCTAATATTCTTCTCAAAATTAAGTTCAAGATTATTAGTAGGTTTGTATTATGTATGTACTGTTATTTTCTACATTAGTTCACCAATAGATAAACTTTCATTCATCGATGCTGTTATTGCCGGATCAATATAGACGTTTCTTTTCTTTTTCTTTTTTGGTCCACTACAATTAGTGGAGCTGCTACTAGTAATATTTGCATCGCCATGCTTATTGTTGGTGTAATCTGTTGAACTTTCGTTCCTAAATCTGTCCCTCATCATTTCTTCCAATTTCCTTCCTGTTTCTGGGTGTTTTCGCATCTCGCCAATTTTGTCGCACAAGTCCCTGAACAACTTGCGCCCTTCCTCCATCCATCCATTTCTGCTTCCACTGTCTGAATCGCAGAATTTTTTTTTGTCGCGGAATCGTGGCATCAGCCTTTCGCCGCTGCTGGTTCACCCATACATGATGCTCATTGTAGATCAGTACCAATGCAAATGCTTCATCTGCTATAGTAAATATATCACTCAGCAAGTGCCTCTCCTTCCGTTGTTTGAAATTGGAATTTGTTGGGTTGATTGCCGACATGATTCTTGTAACAAAATAATAAAAATCTTCATCTTCCGCGTCTTTGTATGTTCTGTATTGAGGGTTTAAAATACCTGTGTCCTCATATTCTGTGTCTTGAATAACTGCAACAGTACCAGGGAATGTGATAGGGACTCGACCTTTTCTGTAATCGTCTTTACGGAAGTATCATCAGTATCAACGGGCAGCATGTTAGTGTTGTCAGACCAAAAATAGATTCCAAAATTCCTAATTTCAACAACCAATTCTTTCACCTGTATTTACCTATCCAGTTTTTTCTCGCTAATGTTTGTGAGTTGTGCCTCAATGCAGTCAGTACTGTCCCTACTCGTTTCCTGTCAAAGGAACAGAATGACGCAAGTGGAATATTTGGTGGCTTCATAACCGCACTTGATTGAACAGCTCTTTGTATTACATGCGCCGTTACCTTGTCATTGATAGGGAACTTCATGTTGTGGTACCAATGTTTTTTGACGTAATCCCTTAGCTGCTTGTCCACTGTTTCAGTCATATCACTCAAAGCCTTAAGCATATCGTTGTCTGTTATAAGCCCATATTCGTCTGTAATTGTACTTACTGCTCGTTCTCTTGTGTCGCCGGCATTATCAGTCCCCTCTCCCTGCATGGTTGCCTCCGTTTGTTTAGGTACCATTACTACCTTTCCCACCCCTATATGTGGTTCCCTCTCTTGTTGCCGTAAGTGTTTTGCCACTTCCTGTGCCAATTTGTCATATTGGATTTTTTTCATGACAAGTTCCGCAACATCCTCTAAATCGCAGCATTCTCCGTTAGATGTTTTCTCAACCACATTGGTTTTTGTTCCTTCTTTCTGTTGGTTCGTTACTGTAGGGGTGGTTGTGTTGGTAATGCTCAGTGCTGGTTCGTTACTCTGGTTGATGGTGTTTTGTTCTTCTTTGTTTGTAGTAGTAGAAATTGTGTTGTCGGTACCATTTTTTTTACTGTTGCCCTTTGATGCGTTCATAGTTGTGGTATTACTGTTACACACTTTGTTAGTAATTGCGGTGTTTGTTTTCACTCTTTTTTTTCTTACCGTTGTTGTCCCCTGTATTTTGATGATCACCGGGCCGGATGGTTTTGTTGTTTCGAAGGGTCTTCCCCTCGAATTTTTTGCTTCGTCGTGTCTTTCCAATAGCATTCATATTTTTTATTTTATTTTCTGAATACGGTGTCGATCAAGAATCATGTGTTTCTTTTTGTGTGGTTTTGTGTGTGTACTAATAATTTTGTCGGGTTGTGTACGGTGTTTTGTGTTTTGTGTGTCGTGTGTGTGTGTGTGTGTACGGTGTTTCATGTAATATGTGTACGATGTTTTGTGTGTAGAGTTTTTCCGTGGGTTCTGTACTATGTTGTTTGCCCTAACTTCTTCTGCGTGTTGTCTGGCTTGGGCGCGCCCTTATATATTTGTAGTAGTAGATCACGTACCTGTGCCATTTGTATCTACAAACCACAACATTTTCTGTACTGTGTGTGGCAAATTTTTTCCCAATATGCATTTAAAAGTTGTTCCCAACATGCATTTCTTAAGTCATGTGATATGAATTCATGGCCTGGTACAAAAACTTTGGTAGTCATTACCAAATGAGACTGTTTGTGCCCTGGAATTGCACCCAAAATACCCTCATGTTTGCCATTTGGAGAGTCAAAACACAACATTTCCAGCATTCTGTGTGACAAAGTTGTTCCCAATATGCATTTGATGAGTCATGATAAATGTATTCATGGCTTGGACCAGATATTTTTGGAGTCATTACCCAATAAGTCAGTTTGTGCCCAGAAATTGCACCAAAAATACCCTCATGTTTGCCATTTGGAGAGTCAAACCACAACATTTTGGGCATTCTGTGTGACAAAGTTGTTCCCATTATGAATTTGATGAGTGATGATGAATGTATTCATGGCTTGGACCATATACTTTTTGAGTCATTACCCACTAATTTAGTTTGTGCCCTGGAATTGCACCAAAAATACAATCATGTTTGCCATTTGGAGAGTCAAACCACAACATTTCCAGCATTCTGTGTGACAAAGTTGTTCCCAATATGCATTTGATGAGTCATGATGAATGTATTCATCGCTTGGACCAGATACTTTTGGAGTCATCACCCAATAAGTTAGTTTGTGCCCTGGAATTGCACCAAAAATACCCCCATGTTTGCCATTTGGAGAGTCAAACCACAACATTTTGGGCATTCTGTGTGACAAAGTTGTTCCCAATATGCATTTGATGAGTCATGATGAATGTATTCATCGCTTGGACCAGATACTTTTTGAGTCCTTACCCAAAAAGTTAGTTTGTGCCCTGGAATTGCACCAAAAATACCCTCATTTTTGCCATTTCGAGAGTCAAACCACAACATTTTGGGCATTCTATGTGACAAAGTTGTTCCCAATATGTATCTAAGGAGTCATGATGAATGTATTCATGGCTTGGACCAGATATTGTTGTAGTCATTACCCAAAAACTCAGTTTGTGCCCTAGAATTGCACCAAAAATACCCTCATGTTTGCCATTTGTAGAGTCAAACCACAACATTTTGGGCATTCTGTGTGACAAAGTTGCTATCACGCGCTACGTTTGTGATAGCTTCAGTAGCTAACCTACTTGTAGTAATGGATGTGACATGCTTGTAGTTCATTGGTGTGTTGGTGGGTTAAGCAGGGCTAGAGGGGGATTCGGAACTCTGGTTTGCCCAGAGGCCGGTCCCTTAGTTTGCTTTGCCCACACACACTGGCGTACAGTCGGGCTTAACAGCTTGGGCGTTTAAGCCTCTGGCTGTTAAGCCTTTTCTGCGGGCGGGCGTGGCGGGCTATTTATTTACTTATTCTACTACTAATCGGTTTAGGAGCAAAAGAGTGAGCTGTGGGCTTGTATTCTGCTGGGGGAATCCTTTACAGGCTTGTTAGCGCTTAGCCTGTATTTGCAGAGATTCTGCTTGTAGAATTTGCTTGCAGAATTTGCTTGCAGAATTTGATGCTTGCAGAATTCGATGCTTGTTCTGCTTGCAGTGAGATTCGTACCTACAGTGAGGTTCGTACCTACAGGGAATGTTCTGGGGATATGGTACGCACCGATGTTGCTGATTGCTGATACAGTGAGATCTTTCGCGAAGTACGTGCGCTGTATACTCAAGGTGCTGGTTCCCCGGTCTGTACTTCACTACCATTCCCCTCATCCGGTTTGCTACATCAACTATCACGCGCTACGTTTGTGATAGCTTCAGTAGCTAACCTACTTGTAGTAATGGATGTGACATGCTTGTAGTTCATTGGTGTGTTGGTGGGTTAAGCAGGGCTAGAGGGGGATTCGGAACTCTGGTTTGCCCAGAGGCCGGTCCCTTAGTTTGCTTTGCCCACACACACTGGCGTACAGTCGGGCTTAACAGCTTGGGCGTTTAAGCCTCTGGCTGTTAAGCCTTTTCTGCCATTGGGCCATAAGGCACCGGGTGGGAACGGCGTGGAGAGCGTGAGCGAGAGCGTGAGCGCGCGCATGTGCTTGGAGCAGAGTGAGGGAGGGAAGAGGCGCCAGGGTGCCTCAAAGAGAGCTGCCAGCAGGAGTGGGGTCCGCAGCCGGAACCCATTCCTCGGGCAGGAAGGAGTATGTTCCATTGTTGAACATAACAGAGGCAAGATTCTTGAAGATGGGGAGGGATTGCTGATGTAAGTAGCGCATCATGCAGTCACTGTGCCATCTGGCAAGGAGCTTGATGACATTAGAGTCGCATTTGCCCTGGAGCAGGGCCATTGCACCACCCGCGCGAAGGGAGCGAGCTGAGATGGCTGCAGGGGCAATGCCCGTGGTAGGGTAGAGGGTCTGGGCATAGACTCGCAGGGAGGAAGTGACAGTTGCTGCGCGAACAAGGGTAAGGACCCCATTGTCGAAGTAACTGGCAAGCGTGAGGGAGGGAGCAAAGGGAGCGCTGGAAGAGCAACAGCGTCGGAGGTGAAGGACTTGGCGCGCACAGGCGGCAACGGGGCAGCATAGTGAGTCACCACTCCTGGCATGCACCACGACTTCCCCTTTGTCGCCATTCTTCTGGGTGGTGAAGGTGAGCATGACAGAGGTAGCAGCTTGGAGCTCATGCGCAGGGCCATCGTGGTGGACGATTTTGGAGTCAAGGTAGAAGGAGACCTCTTGTAGGTGGAAGGCTTGGTCATCCGTGGTAGTACCAGTGTACTCACCAGGGCGGAGACAGAAAAAGAAGGCGATGCAGATCATGTTTGCAATGGCTTGTCGGGTGGGGGAAGGGGACTCGTGGTATGCAAAGTGGAGGGCATGCATCACGAGGGTGATGGGGACCGGTTTGACCCGCGAGGGGGCCGGGTCCAGCTTGGCATATGCCTTGAACTGGGCAGTTAGCCGGAAGTCAAGACTGCCTGTGGAGTCGGTTCGAGGGTCGTTGGACCCCAGGCGGGCAAGCGTCTGGCCCACTGACCGGATGGTGTCCGATACTGTGCGAGACCGGATGGGCTTGTGGCTACGTGAGAGGTTTCCATCATGGAGTCGTTTGGCAAAGACTTGGAGGATGGGGATTGGATCCTGAATGGACTGGAGGCGCGGGTCAAAACCTTGAGACAAACAGAATTGAACCCATTGGTTCCAATGGGCATCCTTGCGCTTGGCATAGAGCTCAGTGACTGAGGCTCGCATGGTCTTCTGGACAGCGCTAAGGTCAGCGCGGAATGCATGGGCGGCCGAAGGTGGCATAAGGTCCAGGGCAAGTCCTGTGGGTAGGTGGTGTTAAAGTGATGGAGCAAGGCAGTGTCAGAGAGCTCAGATCGAGAGAGGAGGTCCGCTAGGTGGTTAGCGGGGCCCGGGATGTAATCCCTAAGGGGGACATATTGAAAGAGGCGCTGGTGCAGAGACTGGAGCCGGAGGAGGTAGGCTGCAGGGCCTGTGGTGGTAGTGGCGCCTTTGCGTTGCCAATAGACAGCTGCTGTGTTGTCATAGCAGTTGTGGGTGGTGCGGGCGTTGACCCAAGCAGCCTGAGCCAGAATATCATTGTGGGCAATGGAACCGGCGAGCTCGAGGTCACTGTTGGTGATGGAGCCCTCAGGATTGTCGAAGGAGACGAGCTGGGCTGAGACCCACTTGGGGAACGCATGCCGCCACATGACGGGCTGCACGGCGCCCATGGGAAGGGGGACAAAATGGACGCCCCCCATGCCCAAACCTGAAGCATCGCAGGCGCCCAAGGTGGCAGGGAAGGGATCCGGCACGAGTTCAGCAATGGAGGTAGGCCGGTTGGAGAGATCATTGGCAAGCCATTGGAAGTCGCGAAGGAAGCTGTGGACGCGCTTGGTGAGCCTCAGGCGCTGCCTGCCTGGTTCCTGGTGGCGGAAGGCTTCTTGTAGAATGGAGAAGATGAGGCTGGCGGGGAGAACAGTCCATTGTTGCTTGTCCATCATGTCGGCATACTCCTCTCGAAGGAAGTCAATGCCCTGGTGGGAGGATTGGTGCGGACCCCGGTGGAGGGCAGCTGCAATGGGAGGTGGATCCCAAGAGGGTCCAGACATGGAGGCGGGGGTGCCCTCCTTGCCATAGCGGGCAAGGAGGCTCCCCGCGGGGTGGGGGATGGAGGCGACGTCAGGATGGATGTCACCCCGTCCTCGGATGGTCCGGATGAAGTCCCCTCAGCTGGTGCTGTTGTTGTAGACAGTGACAGCCCGGTTGATGTGCACGTCGAGCCGGTCGACGGGGTAGAGGGAGGTAGTGATGAGGGGAACAGAGAGTGGGGCCGGGCGGAGGGTCTCTGGCGTAGGCGTCGGCAGGGGGGTGGGCCTAAGCAATGGGTTGGTGGGGTTGACGAGGAGCTTGGGCCTAGGCAAGGGGGGGGGGCAGTGACGAGGAGCTCTGTCCTAGGCAATGGGTGGGTGGGGAGGACTAGGCGCTCGGGCCTAGGCAACTTGGCAGTGACGAGGAGCTCAGTCCTAGGCAATGGGCGAATGGGGAGGACTAGGCGCTCGGGCCTAGGCAACTTGGCAGTGACGAGGAGCTCGGGCCTAGGCAAGGACAAGGTGGAAGTGGAGGGGGATGCAGGGAGAGGGGATGCCGAAGCCGTAGGAGGGACTAGGGATTCGGGAGTAGGTGGGGGGGAGGGGGGGTCTTTGAACCTGTAGAACGGTGGGGAGGCACATACAAGGCGAGAGGAGTACATGCGCGCGCGGGCGGGTTATGCTTACCTAATTCATGGGTGATTTGTAAGGGCGGAGATGGAGGCGTAGGTAGTCGTCGGGAGGAAGGCAGAGCCCCCCTCGGTGAGTGAGAGGGCAGGGTCAACGCGCCAAAGGGGCGCTTGCCATTCGGTCAGACACCAAAGGCGGCTTGGCACCAAGTCCAGACTTGGTCCTGTTCACTGCTGGTGATGGCACCATGGTCCTGGATGTTCCTGCAGTTGGTGAAGCAGGTTCCTCGAAGGTGATAGGAATGGCACCTTTCTTTGCCATCTGGACGAGTCAAGGGAATGGTACCTTTTTCTTTCATGGTAGCGATGACTTCCCTCAGTTGGGCGCGTAGGACTTTGTTGGCTACCCCCGTCGTTTGTAGCCGGGGATCCAGGTTGGGGTTGGAGACGCGGGCACCTCCGGCGGAGCCTTGGTTGGGGCTGGGGGTCGTCTTGCCGGGCGTGGTGGTGCCTGGGGTTGCAGCAGGGGCAGCCACGGCAGCTACGCGACGCAGGTGCCTCAGAGCCGGCACATTGGTGACATTGGGGAGCCAGTAGAGGTTCTGGGTGATACGGAAGGCTTGGAAGTCCTTCCCAAAGTCGGGGGAGGGGACAGTGAATGTTGATCCCCATTGTTCCTCAAGCCAACCCCGCACCCGGATTTGGAAGTAGTATACCACAATGGAGGGGGTGATGAGCTCCCCCAGTTCATCGGCAATTGCTCGGCGGAGGGGCATTTGCTGGAGCTTGAGCTTGGCGAGTCCATTCTGGTAACCCTGCACGACTGGGTGATGCATGCCTAGAATGGTGGCCAGGACGGCGAGATAGCTCTCCAGTTGGGTGGTAGCTTCAGTCCAGTTGATGGGTAGGTAGGCCTTGGTCTTCTGGAGTTCGAGGGAGTCCTTCAAGGTGAGGGAGTTGCCTTCGGTGGAGATCATGGTGTCATAGGCCGCCACAGTTGCTGCAGCTTCCTGTTCCCTCTTCAAGGAGGCGGCGGATCCACCGGGGGGAGTGAAAGCTAAAGGGAGTATGCCGTCCGCCACGTCAAAGGGGTCAGTCCCATGAAAGTTGCCATCTTGGAACTTCTTGAGTGCCGCCGTGGTGACCAAGGGTGCCTGGATGAGGAACTCGGCGGCGCATGTGCCTACCTGGCTCTGGAAGATCATATGGGTCTTCTCGTGCTTGCCTTTCTGTGCCCAGGCTTGGTATATGGGGGGTAGGTCGGCTTCCTCAAGCTTGCCACACAGCAGCAGCAAGCGCTGGGTGTACAAGGGGCCCCAGGTGTTCTTGACCGTGGCAGGGGGGCGACATTGGTCTAGGCCCTCACTGAGCTTGAGCTGTTGGTTGGCGAGGGCGGTGAGGGTAGCTGCCAGCGTGGGATCTACCCCGGCTATTTGGCCGGGTGCCGGCTGCTGCCCCGGATGGGAGGGTTGCTTCAAGCCCAGGAGGTCCCGGTATAGTACCTGATTTCGCATGTACAAGGTCAGGCCTGGCTCCCCTCGAAAGGGGGTACCGGGTGTGGCAACGTGGACACCTCCATCAACGATGGTGGGGTCGGTACCGGCAGCTCGGAGGGTATTCAGTAGGGGGGCGCAAGTGAGTGCCAGGTTAAGTGTGTCGAGGTAGGGGTAGATGATGTTCAAGGCGTGGATTGGACTAAGGCCCTTGCCTAGGAGTAGGGGCACCAATTGGAAGGGGATGAAGCAGGCCTTGAAGGGGGTGATGACTTCCATGTGAGGATCATCGCCTAGCACCATGGGGATCATGTGGGAATGGTGAGCATGCTTGATGACGTCGAGGTGGCGGTTGAGGGACAGCACCAAGGTCTCGGGTGCCTGCTCGAGGAGGGCAGCATCCACTAGCACTAGCTCTCCCGCATCGCCTTCGATGTCATCCAGGTAGCCAAAGGCCTTGCCCTTGTTGGTACTTGGCGCGGTTAAGGGCCCTGGGTACTTCCGAATGCCATGCACCAATCGGAGGCGCGCCTTTCCAAAGGTGTCAGTCAGGAATATTCCTAGGGCCCCCACAGCTTCTGGTTCGAAGAGGTCCAAGAGCCGGCCCAGGAGTACGGGGGTGGCTGTTTCCTCAGCAAAGTAGTCATAGATGGTTTGGTAGGCCAGGTCCCGGGCAGGTCCCACTCCAAGGGGACTGGGGGTGCTCTGGTAATACTCAGTGTAGGTCAGCATGTTGTGCTTGCGCTTGGGGATGGATGGAAGATTCGCGGACGCTTGGAGGTGCGGACTATCGGATGGCAGAGAAACGTTGGAGGCGCCAATCTTGATTCGCAGACGCTTCTTGGAGGTGCGGACTGTCGGATGTGAAGGACGTTGGAGTCGCCGGTATCTTGATTCGCGGACTCTTGGAGGTGCGCTTGGTGCGGTATGGAGGTGCGAGATTGGAGGCGCAGAGAGACGTCGGGGGGCGAGTCGATCGACTGGAGGAGCGTCGGAGTTGGCGTCCTTGTTGATTGGCTAGAGGTGACGCTTGGAGGTGAGGTGCGGATTGTCGCCACTTGGAGGTGCGGATTGTTGGAGTAGTCCGTATCTTGGTAGATTGATCGGAATCAACTGGAGGTGCAACCTAGGAGGGGTGCTTGGCCGAATCACTCGACTGGAGGTGCAGCCGGCGACCAATCGATTAGCGGACGCTTGGTGCGGTATGGAGGTGCGAAGCGGTGCTTGGAGGTGCAGAGAGATGCCGGAGTCGCCGGTATCTTGCGTGGGTCAAGCGTGAGTCGATCGACTGGAGGTGCGGACCGGTGACCAATCGATTTGCAGCTTGGAGAAGGATGGACTATCAGCGAAGCCGGTATCTCAATCAAGGCCGTGCCTGGTTTTGACAATAGAGAGCCGGTGATGTGTGAGAGGTTAAATTGACTGCTGTACGGGTACACTAGGCCAGGCTAGGGGACCAGGACAGCTAGACTGCTGTATGGGTACACTAGGCAAGGCTAGGGGACCAACAGATAGGCTTGTCGTACGGGTACAATAGGATAACTATTGGACCAGGACGCGTTACCTATTTATTTACTTATTCTACTACTAATCGGTTTAGGAGCAAAAGAGTGAGCTGTGGGCTTGTATTCTGCTGGGGGAATCCTTTACAGGCTTGTTAGCGCTTAGCCTGTATTTGCAGAGATTCTGCTTGTAGAATTTGCTTGCAGAATTTGCTTGCAGAATTCGATGCTTGCAGAATTCGATGCTTGTTCTGCTTGCAGTGAGATTCGTACCTACAGTGAGGTTTATACCTACAGGGAATGTTCTGGGGATATGGTACGCACCGATGTTGCTGATTGCTGATACAGTGAGATCTTTCGCAAAGTACGTGCGCTGTATACTCAAGGTGCTGGTTCCCCGGTCTGTACTTCACTACCATTCCCCTCATCCGGTTTGCTACATCCATTCCCAATATGCATTGGATGAGTCATGAGGAACCTATTCATTGTTTGGACCGGATACTTTTTGAGTCCTTGTTACCCAATAACTTAGTTTGTGCCCAGAAATTGCACGAAAAATACCCTCATGTTTGCCAGTTGGAGAGTCAAACCACAACATTTTGGGCATTCTGTGTGACAAAGTTGTTCCCAATATGCATTTGATGAGTGATGATGAATGTATTCATGGCTTGGACCAGATACTTTTGGAGTCATTACCCAATAAGTTAGTTTGTGCCCTGGAATTGCACCAAAAATACCCTCATGTTTGCCAGTTGGAGAGTCAAACCTTAAGATTTAGGGCATTCTGTGTGACAAAGTTGTTTCCAATATGCATTGGATGAGTCATGATGAATGTATTCATGGCTTGGACCAGATACTTTTTGAGTCATTACCCAATAAGTTAGTTTGTGCCCTAGAATTGCACCAAAAATACCCCCATGATTGCCATTTGTAGAGTCAAACCACAACATTTTGGGCATTCTATGTGACAAAGTTTTTTACAATATGCATTGAATGAGTCATGATGAATGTATTCGTGGCTTGGACCCGATACTTTTTGAGTCATTACCCAATAAGTTAGTTTGTGCCCTGGAATTGCACCAAAAACACCCCCATGATTGCCATTTGGAGAGTCAAACCACAACATTTTGGGCATTCTGTGTGTTAAAGTTGTTCCCAATATGCATTTGATGAGTCATGATGAATGTATTCATGGCTTGGACCAGATACTTTTTGAGTCATTACCCACTAATTTAGTTTGTGCCCTGGAATTGCACCACAAATACCCCCATGTTTGCCATTTGTAGAGTCAAACCACAACATTTTGGGCATTCTGTGTGACAAAGTTGTTCCCAATATGTATCTAAGGAGTCATGATGAATGTATTCATGGCTTGGACCAGATACTTTTGGAGTCATTACCCAAAAACTCAGTTTGTGCCCTAGAATTGCACGAAAAATACCCTCATGTTTGCCATTTGGAGAGTCAAACCACAACATTTTGGGCATTCTGTGTGACAAAGTTGTTCCCAATATGCATTTGATGAGTTATGAGGAACCTATTCATTGTTTGGACCGGATACTTTTTGAGTCCTTGTTACCCAATAACTTAGTTTGTGCCCTGGAATTGCACCAAAAATACCCTCATGTTTGCCAGTTGGAGAGTCAAAACACAACATTTTGGGCATTCTGTGTGACAAAGAAGTTCGCAATATGTATTTGATGAGTCATGATGAATGTATTCATGGCTTGGACCAGATACTTTTTGAGTCATTACCCAATAAGTTAGTTTGTGCCCTGGAATTGCACCAAAAATCCCCCCATGTTTGCCATTTGTAGAGTCAAACCTTAAGATTTTGGGCATTCTGTGTGACAAAGTTGTTCCCAATATGCATTTGATGAGTCATGATGAATGTATTCATGGCTTGGACCAGATACTTTTTGAGTCATTACCCAATAAGTAAGTTTGTGCCCTGGTGGAATTGCACCAAAAATACCCCCATGTTTGCCATTTGTAGAGTCAAACTACAACATTTGGGGCTCTCTACGTGGGGCAAAGTTGTTCCCAATATGCATTTGATTAGTCATGATGAATGTATTCATGGCTTGGACCAGATACTTTTGTCGTTATTACCCAATAAGTTTTATCTAGTACAACAAGTGACTTGTAAGCTACTCTCGTAGAAACGTACGCTGATTCAGTACTAATATGCATCTTGTACAACAAGAAGCGTGTAGTAATCTACTCGCGTAGGAACCTACGCGAATACACTACTAGTATTTATCTTGTACAACAAGCGTGTATTAATCATCCCTAACCCTAACCCTAAACCCTAGCCCCAACCCTAACGAAATTCAATACCCGAAAAATATCTAGTACTAAAAACGTAAAAAAACGTGTAGAAGTCTACGCTCGTAGAAACCTACACAAATTCAATACCAGAAATTTCCTACTACAAAAAACGTGTAGAAATCTACATAAGTTGAAGTATTTTTTTTCGTACGTACGAGATTGTTTTTTTTTTTGTACGTAGGTACGAGATTGATTTTTTTTTCGTTACGTACGAATTATCTAGTACAAAAAACGTGTAGAATTCTACACTACACTAGTACAAAATCATGTAGAATTCTACAGAAGATTGAAGCATCATCTACTTCGATCGATCGATGATTTTTTTTCTACCTCGCGAAAAAAAAAATCTCTCCCACACAAACAGTAATAATCTTTTCTTACCTTGCGACAAACAAAAAAATCATTTTTTTTTACCTCGCGACAAAAAAAAAACTTACATCCAACTTATTTGAGTAGAGTGTTGGTTCTTGCAATCAACACTTCGTCCGGGAACGTGGGATCCGACCCTCTTCGTCACATTTGACGTGTTAGTAGCACAACGATCCGTTCTCAGATATTTCAGTCCGAAATAACAGCCTTGTACTGCATGACAATAGAAAGCATTGGACGAGAGGGAAATTGATGGATAGATATTGTTTGACTTAGGCCCCCAAACATATACGTCTTGAAATCAATGAACCTGCATCCCTTGCCTCTATATCAACAGGAACAAGATACTGTTTTTCGTGATGTAGGAGTAAGAAGTAATCTACGGCAGCAGTAACAAGAACAACAATTTCATCGGGACGATTGTCGGAACGACGGTACGAATAAACGGTAAACATACAAACGGCAACAAGGAATGTAATTGCAACCAAATTACAGATGATGTATTTTCTAACTTTGGCTTTTCTTCTTACTATTTCAGGGACGACAACAAGGCAATTTTCGAATGGATCGGACGAATCGAAGGAGGCGTCGGCATTGGCGTCAGCATCGAATTGATCGGACGCCAACAGCAATCGTCGGCAACAGAAATCGCCGGCAACAGCAATCAATCCGCAAACAGCAATTGCCGCCAACAGCAACAGCAACAACAATCGTCGGCAACAGCAGCAACAGGAACAGGAACAGCAACAGCACAGTCTTGGTTAGTGGCGTGTAGATTATATTTTTCTGTTGATATTATTTACTCTACTACATCTATGTAGAACATCAATAGATACTCACCCATTTTGTTCACTTATCATATCACATATTTAAATAGGATCGTCGTCAATGGCAACGCCGAAACCGGCAACAATCGACCCAGCAGCCACGGGGAACAATCGGATCGAACCGCGAGAGCAGCAACCGCAGCAACAGCGATAGCAACAGCGATAGCAACAGCGATAGCAACAGCGATAGCAACAGCAACAGCGGCAAGCGACAGCGAGAGCAACAGGGGCAATCGATCGGCAACACCAATCTATCCAACACCAATCGATCCGGAACACCAATCGTTGGCAACACCAATCGAATCGATACGCAACAACACCAATCGATCGGCAACACCAATCGATCCAACACCAATCGATCCGGAACACCAATCGATCCGGAACACCAATCGATCCGCAACACCTATCAGTCGGCAACAGCAACACAAATCAATCTGCAACAACAATCGATCCGAACACCAATCGATCCGGAACACCAATCGATCCGGAACACCAATCGATCCGGAACACCAATCGATCCGGAACACCAATCGATCCGCAACAACACCAATCGATCCGGAACACCAATCGATCCGGAACACCAATCAATCCGGAACACCAATCGATCCGCAACAACACCAATCGATCCGAAACACCAATCGTCGGCACTAGCAACACCAATCAATCTGCAACAACAATTGATCCAACACCAATCGATCTGGAACACCAATCGATCCAACACCAATCGATCTGGAACACCAATCGATCCGGAACACCAATCGATCCGCAACAACACCAATAGATCCGGAATACCAATTGATCCGGAACACCAATCGATCCGGAACACCAATCGATCCGCAACAACACCAATCGATCGGCAACACAAATCGATCCAACACCAATCGATACGCAACAACACCAATCGATCCAACACCAATCGATCCGGAACACCAATCGATCCAACACCAATCGATACGCAACAACACCAATTGATCGGCAACACCAATCGATCCAACACCAATCAATCCAACACCAATCGAACCGGAACACCAATCCTCGTTGGCAACACCAATTCATCTGCAACACCAATCGATCCGGAACACCAATCAATCTGCAACAACACCAATCGATCCAACACCAATCGATCCAACACGAATTGATACGCAACAACACCAATTGATCGGCAACACCAATCGATCCAACACCAATCGATCCGGAACACCAATCCTCGTTGGCAACACCAATTCATCTGCAACACCAATCGATCCGGAACACCAATCGATCTGCAACAACACCAATTGATCCAACACCAATCGATCGGCAACACCAATCAATCCGCAACACCAAATCGTCGGCAACAGCAACACCAATCAATCTGCAACAACAATCGATCCAACACCAATCGATACGCAACACCAATTGATCGTCCTCCAACGACAATTCGTCCCGGCAACAACAATGGGATTCAAAAGAACACCAGAGAAAATTGCAGCAAGAGCCAAAAAACAAAGAGAAAAGAGACAACGGCAATTCAGAAGTCAACAGAAAATGTCTTCAAATTTTCTTAAGGTTGCTGCACCGGTTTCAACTAGCCACGCAACTTATGCAAAGTTGTCTCTGATAAAACCAAGGAAGAAGAAAAGGAATAGGCGTTCAACTTGCAAAGATGTCGTCCGTACAAGGCAGGTAAATACATGGAGATAGATTGGGGTGACAAGACAGGAGGAAAGAAGAAGTATCGACCGGAACAGGCTTTGTCCATCCGAAACTTCAATACATTGGATAGTACGGAAGATAAGCATATTCTTGCATTTGACGATTCTGAACCATCGTTGCGAATTTTTGCCAAAGTTTCACGCCATTTTGCGGAACGACACCTCGCTTCCAAGAATAATATCGAATTGTTGAGACAGTTTGCTCCTGCCATTGTTGGAGCAAAACCAACCGTTGGAAGAGGGGTGAAGCGGGGCAGTATCAATGATGATTATGCTATCATTGGAATTCGACCAGAAAGATTGGATTCAAATATTGGTGAGTATGTTTTCAAAAGTCATGTCGATCCCAGCATCAAACTAGAGCTAGAAGAGACAACAGTTGCAATTGTGAAGCATATGCATCATAGTTTAATTGACGTGGAACCGTTTGTTGAAGAAGAAATGGATGTGTTGTCTCAGATTCTGTCTCGTACAAAGCTAAATGCAATTGGGCAGCAGGCATTAGCATTTTCGATCGGTTGCAACTACCATTCTAGATGCCATGTGGACAATGACATGTACTACACTCGTTTGACAGTCATTGCTCCAGCGGAAGTGTCTGCTGACGAGGTGATTTATTATTTTGTCTTCCCCACGTATGGAGTGAAAGTTCCATTGAGGTCGGGAGATACTCTATTGTTCAATCCATTAGTATTACATAGCTGTTTGAATCCCAAATTCGAAGGGTGTTACATTATGAGTGCATATGTATCTCGCAAAACTGTGCTTAGTAGAGCTAACCCTCTATAGTAATATTAAACAATAGTTTAAAGTTGGCCGTTACATTAACCCTTGCTACTCAATCGGAACTGCTGTCCGAGCTTTCGCTCTCTGAACTGGATAGAGAATCAATGGATTTGTTATCATTCAATGCTATCTCAAATGGTTCCAACTGGATGTCATCCTGTAGTGTGCATGCCTTGTACAAACATTCGTAAGACGGTGGTGTAGCAGCATTTTTGCTTTCAAAAAAATTTAGCCATGAGATCCGATTCGATATCACTAGCCAATCGCAATTCGTTATACAGCCATCAAGTCCTTGCTCTGGAACAACTGCCAGCTCGGAATGGATAGTGTCGACATGAAATAGGTACAGTGAATTCATGAGGCGTCCATGGTGGACAAATTCAGAAGCTGTTTTCTTAGGCACATCTTGAAACCGACGAGCCACAGCATACATTCCGTTTGTATCAATTGGATAGCCACCAATACTACTGTATGGCTGCTTCAAACTCTGTACAGTTAAAAAGCATAGCAGATGGCACGGTATGAGCTTTGGATTGTTATTCAAATCAAAGTCTAATTTCATCAAACACCAATCCATCCATACGGAGTTGAGCAGAGAACTATCCAATCTATATGAAGGATGCGAGCGAAATATATAATTAGACCCACAAGCAACATCGAAACGATTGTGCTCTGTAACTCCACAAATGCGCGAAGGATTCTCCAATAAAGGTAGCACAGATTCACAAACAAAGTCAAGTATGTCAGAAGGAAAAAATGGTTTGCTTTTGTTCGTAGAACGAAGCCACTTCATTGTTGATTCCCCATTTTCGGTTCTCATTATTTGAAAATGAGAACCGCCACCATCAGGGCGTTCAATTGGAGGAGGATCAGGTGGATTCAAGTTGTAGTGATATGTTGCCTGGCTTAGCATCATTTTCTCGGACTTTCAATTGGCTGTTTGATTGATTAGTGATGCAGCATTACCTTGCGTGTTCTTGGAAGGAGCTTTAATCTCAGTTTTGTGGTGAGATTCATTGGGAGCACTATCCCACCCTGCAGGGCTTCCCCATAAAGAGATATAATCTGGTAGGTGAAAGTACAGGTGATTCTTGACTAGTTTTGTTCCCATCCCTTTCCTGTGACATGTTGAGTTTATACAATTGATAAAGTGAACAATTGTTTTTGGGAGATTCTTCAAGGAACCATATTTCATCCGACCGTGTTTAAGAAATTCTTCCATTGATAGAATTAGCTGAATTACCTCTATCTGTTTCTTTACAAAACGATGGTCACCAATAATGTCAGATCCAGGTTTGGAAACAATAGCGATCAGAAGAGAAATAAGCATTCCAGAGAAATCATGCCCTTCTTTCTTCGTGGTTGATAAAAGCTGAGTCCCAAATTTAGTGCGAGGAAAATCTCTATCAGACTGGCGTGATAACAAACCACCGTACCGTTGTGCTAAATGGCCAATACTGTTAGCAACAGCCACGCCGTGATTCAAATTGGGGGCATAAACACATGGAACACTTCCGCGGAGCAACAATTCAATTGACTCGACGGCCCGTTTGGCAGTGCCAAGCTGGTGCATGTGCAAACATTCACCGGGAGTTGCAAAATGAATGTTGTTCTGATTTGTACCAAAGCATAAATCATGAAATACATTCCTTATGTTGTGATGAGAGTTGTTTTTGAAGTTCTTATTGATATCGTTTAGATCTGTGCCTGGGAAAACAATGAAAATCAACAGGTGACCACTTCTTTGATGCAGGTTGAACAGAAGGAATGTTTATGTTCGGAGAATAACAGTTGCAGTGACGGCACATCCGCATGACACCCTTATTGAAGGAGCCATATTTTCCACACAATTTATCGTGAAGTTCTGTGTCGCCAATAACATAGGCAATGGCAAATTTCATTTTTACCTTCCACTGTTGATTTGCGTACGGAAGATAATTCCATTTGATACCACCGTCTTTGTTACACGTGGCTTTGAAGGAACAAAACGCTACTTCCAAACCATTGTGAAGATTCTGAATTTTTTTCCTTCGAATTGGCAGGACGAGAGTGTCTGGTTGACTCCCATTCGGGGTCAGGATGGAAGTAAATAGTTGTCCATGCTTCAGGTCGAGAACGGGTCTCCACATTAAAAATACCGAGTGTCATGTTCAATGGTGTTAACGTAAGTCGTCCGTGCGCATCCAAAGAGATGCCATCCATGTAAAATATAATAGGAACAAGAATTTCTTGCAAATTGGGATTGCAAATTTCTTTCCAAGAAGATTTCCACCACGAGCCGTGATGCAATTCTGAGATTACAGAATGAGGATTCAACTCAGGATTATTGTCGGGAGATAGAGGGGTGGAATAGTCGGGAAAGGAGAGGTTTTCTTCTATCATTAGCTGCTGGTCAGAAAGAAGAGAATAAATGGCATCCTTAAAAGAACGGACATACACCTGAGTGGGCTTATTATCAGGTAACCAATTCAGTATATGAGGATGAAATTTCATATCAGAGAGACCAAGATTGGATTGGAGATTGTCAAAAATTGTTTTCCGAGATCTAATTTTGGCATCGCAAAAATCAAAACCAGGTCTCATTTGACTTTTCTTTGCCCACTGGAAAATTGATTTGAATGTGTTCAGTGGCAATTTATGTCTGGCCATTAAATTCATGAGTTCCAATTCTGCAAGAAGATGATGGGGCGGCGGTAGTTTTGTGTGGCTTTGAAATGCAGCCTATCTTTCGTTCAGATTAATGATTTCATGAAAAGATGGTGGTGGAGGGGCTTGCTGAGCAGTAGCGACGTTAACATCAGAACCATTAGTGTGATCTTCTTCGTTGTCTCCACAATCTATGTTGTTGGTAAAATTGTTGTCGTTATTTTCATTTACGTCATCGTCTTTGTCAACCTCGTCATCGGAATTGTCGATATCATTATTCAGCGGGAATGCATCTTAATCGTGAACAGCGGAAACAGCCATGTAAGATTCAATGGCGTTCCGATCCATTGGCGGTAAAAAGACATCATGGACAATCTGTTGGTTTAGAACGGAATGAAGACCCGTGGCTGATTGACTTGTGACGGTGTGGTGCTGGGAGAGATGGGAAGGGGGAACAGATGGACCGTTTTGTGTCATAGTCATCCCAAAATCTGACGGGGAATGTTGAACAGACGGCAAGGTAGGCTGCACTTTGACAGAGGTGGAGAAGTTAGAGATCTTGCGTTTAATTAGACCATCACTTTTGTATAAGTTGTAGCATTGAATATTGTAGGTGAGATGTTTTCTTAGGCCGTACGAGACATATTTCAAGGTATTGCACTCTTTTGACCCAGATTTGTATCCTTTAAAACTCTTGGATTTTTTCCCTTTCTTATCCCAGCAACCACGGCAGTAGAATAGAAGAGGGGTTTTGATAACAGGAGGCATGATGTTGCGGAGTTGTTTGAAGGAAAATATCAGTAGAATGGGTCAAAAAGAACGGAGGTCGGAAAGATGAATCGTTGAAAGGAAAAAATTAAATGTATTTTTTTGTGTGTGATGTGTTTTCTTGTACGGTAGATTTCCTTACTACCATACTTCGATTGCAAAAATGGTCCGTAAAGTAAATGCATTACTACTTAGTGATGATTGCAACATTCCTTGTACAATATGTTTAGTAGTGAACAGTACGTACAGTCAACTCCTTAAGAGGGTTAATACACAGCGCCGGACGGGTCAATCCCATAAGTTCTTCCAA
Source organism: Pseudo-nitzschia multiseries (assembly GCA_037355745.1). Taxonomy (NCBI): domain Eukaryota; phylum Bacillariophyta; class Bacillariophyceae; order Bacillariales; family Bacillariaceae; genus Pseudo-nitzschia; species Pseudo-nitzschia multiseries. The sequence goes on from CM074783.1 coordinate 10,796,939, forward strand.
ACATTCGTTGGCAGGCGCGTCAGTTCTTCCATAAGGAGCACGGAAATGTGAATCGAAATGGAAATTGTGGACAATTGCGTTGTTGATTATCAAAATGGAAATCGTGGACAATTGTGTTGTTGATTACCATCGAGTTGATTCCGACTTTCATGTACCCGTAAAACCAACTAGTACGCTATTTTGCATGAGTTATTACTAGTAGATACTAGTAGTACATTATTTTCACTAGTACTTAATCGAAATGGAAATCGTGGACAATTGCGCTGTTGATTATCGAAATGGAAATCGTGGACAATTGTTTTGTTGATTGCGATCGAGTTGATTCCGACTTTCATGTACCGGTAAAACAAACTACGCTATTTTGCATGAGTTATTACTAGTAGATACTAGTAATACATTATTTTCACTAGTACTTCATCATTATAATTCATTATTTCATTTTCTTTCCGACGAGCAAAACAAATACCAACGTGTTAGGTGTTACTACTAACTAATCTTCGAATAGATAATCTACTCTACTGATACTACTAATACTAATCTTCCAATCGACAGTCGAACCAACCATGGAGGGAATTTACAAAATACAAAAGGTGGTTCAGGAACACCCAGCCGATCTCGAACAAGAACTCCAGAAAATGGTTGTTTATCACAAGAAAGAGACTGCTCGACTCCACAAAATGATTCGTAAGATTTGTGCAGGAAAAAGCAATCATCCAAATGTTAAAAATGAAAGCGTCGATCCTACTAGCAATCATCAAGTCGTTCCGAATGTAACCAGCAGCATCAATCCACCAAGCGGGTTATTTAAGAGCGAACCAGATTTGGGTGGTGATTCCGACAGTGTAGCTTCTGAAAATACAGCGGATCTTCCTGAAATTAAACAGGAAACAAACCCTTGAGTGCAATAGCCCGCCTGGGGTGGATTCGACTTGGAGTTGACTTGGAGTTGGAGTTGGGATTTGAGTTGGAGTTGGAGGATTTGGGTCGGAGCCCATTATACCAGTATGGTGGAAACATGTTGAGAAAATGAAATAAGTCATTCGTGCATAAGTTGTACACAAAATAGTGCTTGTCACGAAACGAATATGATATCCTTAACCCTAAAATAGTTATTTTATTTGAGGAGTGACGAGACTATTGTCTCAAAAGTAAAGGTGTGCAACGCGCAAGGTTTTTTAGTAGACACGCGACCTAAAAAGATAGGAAATTTAAAAACTAGGGTCGAGAATTGTAAAAAGACCGCGCGATAGCCCGCGGGGGGTAGAGAAACAGTTCTCGGACGTAGTGCTGCATCAACTGGTGTTCCCAGTGTTTCACCATGATCTGCACCAAGTGCTTCTCCTAGCACTGCACCAGGCGACGCTCCCAGTGCTTCCTCCAGCAATGCATTTGGTTTGCCCCCCCGTGCTTCACCCAGGGTTGCCTCCAGTGTTCCACCTAGTGCTGCATAAACTAGTGCTCCCAGTGTTTCCCCGTGATCTGCACCCAGTGTTTCTCCTAGCTCTGCACCACCAGTCGGCCCTCCAAGTGCTTTTTCCAGCAATGCATTTGGCTTGCTTTCCAGAGCTTCACCCAAAGTTGCCTCCAGTGTTCCACCTAGTGCTGCATCAGCTGGTGCTCCCAGTGTTTCACCATGATCTGCACCAAGTGCTTCTCCTAGCACTGAACCAGGCGACGCTCCCAGTGCTTCCTCCAGCAATGCATTTGGTTTGCCCCCCCGTGCTTCACCCAGGGTTGCCTCCAGTGTTCCACCTGGTGCTGCATCACCTGGTGCTCCTGGTGTTTCACCCTGATCTGCACCCAGTCCTTCTCCTAGCACTGCCCCAGGCGACACTCCCCGTGCTTCCTCCAGCAATGCATTTGGTTTGCTTTCCAGTGCTTCACCCAGGGTTGCCTTCAGTGTTCCACCTTGTGCTGCATCAACTGGTGCTCCCAGTGTTTCACCATGCTCTGCACAAAGTGTTTCACCTAGCACTGCACCAGTCGGCCCTCCAATTGCTTCCCCCAGCAATGCATTTGGCTTGCTTTCCCGTGCTTCACCCAGGGTTGCTTCCAGTGTTCCACCTAGTGCTGCATCAACTGGTGCTAACAGTGTTTCACCCTGCTCTGCCCCCAGTGTTTCTCCTAGCACTTCACCAGTCGGCCCTCCAAGTGCTTCCTCCAGAAATGCATTTGGCTTGCTTTCCCGTGCTTCACCCAGGGTTGCCTCCAGTGTTCCACCTAGTGCTGCATCAACTGGCGCTCCCAGTGTTTCACCATGCTCTGCACCCAGAGCTTCTCCTAGCACTGCACCAGGCGAAACTCCACATGCTTCCTCCAGCATTGCATTTGGTTTGCTCTCCAGTGCTTCACCCAGGATTGCCTCCAGTGTTCCACCTAGTGCTGCATCAACTGGTGCTCCTAGTGTTTCACCGTGATCTGCACCCAGCGTTCCTCCTAGCACTGCACCAGTCGAAGTGCTTCCTCCAGCAATGCATTTGGCTTGCTTTCCAGAGCTTCACCCAGGGTTGCCTCCAGTGTTCCACCTGGTGCTGCATCAGCTGGTGCTCCCAGTGTTTCACCATGATCTGCACCCAGTGTTTCTCCTAGCACTGCACCAGGCGACGCTCCCAGTGCTTCCTCCCGCAATGCATTTGGTTTGCCCCCCAGTGCTTCCCCCAGGGTTGCCTCTAGTGTTCCACCTAGTGCTGCATCAGCTAGTGCTCCCAGTGTTTCACCCTGATCTGCACCCAGTGCTTCTCCTAGCACTGCACCAGGCGACACTCCCAGTGCTTCCTCCAGCAATGCATTTGGTTTGCTTTCCAGTGCTTCACCCAGGGTTGCCTCCAGTGTTCCACCTTGTGCTGCATCAACTGGTGCTCCCAGTGTTTCACCATGCTCTGCACAAAGTGTTTCACCTAGCACTGCACCAGTCGGCCCTCCAATTGCTTCCCCCAGCAATGCATTTGGCTTGCTTTCCCGTGCTTCACCCAGGGTTGCTTCCAGTGTTCCACCTAGTGCTGCATCAACTGGTGCTCCCAGTGTTTCACCCTGCTCTGCCCCCAGTGTTTCTCCTAGCACTTCACCAGTCGGCCCTCCAAGTGCTTCCTCCAGCAATGCATTTGGTTTGCTCTCCAGTGCTTCACCCAGGGTTGCCTCCAGTGTTCCACCTAGTGCTGCATCAACTGGCGCTCCCAGTGTTTCACCATGCTCTGCACCCAGAGCTTCTCCTAGCACTGCACCAGGCGAAACTCCACATGCTTCCTCCAGCATTGCATTTGGTTTGCTCTCCAGTGCTTCACCCAGGATTGCCTCCAGTGTTCCACCTAGTGCTGCATCAACTGGTGCTCCTAGTGTTTCACCGTGATCTGCACCCAGCGTTCCTCCTAGCACTGCACCAGTCAAAGTGCTTCCTCCAGCAATGCATTTGGCTTGCTTTCCTGAGCTTCACCCAGGGTTGCCTCCAGTGTTCCACCTGGTGCTGCATCAGCTGGTGCTCCCAGTGTTTCACCATGATCTGCACCCAGTGTTTCTCCTAGCACTGCACCAGGCGACGCTCCCAGTGCTTCCTCCCGCAATGCATTTGGTTTGCCCCCCAGTGCTTCCCCCAGGGTTGCCTCTAGTGTTCCACCTAGTGCTGCATCAGCTAGTGCTCCCAGTGTTTCACCCTGATCTGCACCCAGTGCTTCTCCTAGCACTGCACCAGGCGACACTCCCAGTGCTTCCTCCAGCAATGCATTTGGTTTGCTTTCCAGTGCTTCACCCAGGGTTGCCTTCAGTGTTCCACCTTGTGCTGCATCAACTGGTGCTCCCAGTGTTTCACCATGCTCTGCACAAAGTGTTTCACCTAGCACTGCACCAGTCGGCCCTCCAATTGCTTCCCCCAGCAATGCATTTGGCTTGCTTTCCCGTGCTTCACCCAGGGTTGCTTCCAGTGTTCCACCTAGTGCTGCATCAACTGGTGCTCCCAGTGTTTCACCCTGCTCTGCCCCCAGTGTTTCTCCTAGCACTTCACCAGTCGGCCCTCCAAGTGCTTCCTCCAGCAATGCATTTGGTTTGCTCTCCAGTGCTTCACCCAGGGTTGCCTCCAGTGTTCCACCTAGTGCTGCATCAACTGGCGCTCCCAGTGTTTCACCATGCTCTGCACCCAGAGCTTCTCCTAGCACTGCACCAGGCGAAACTCCACATGCTTCCTCCAGCATTGCATTTGGTTTGCTCTCCAGTGCTTCACCCAGGATTGCCTCCAGTGTTCCACCTAGTGCTGCATCAACTGGTGCTCCTAGTGTTTCACCGTGATCTGCACCCAGCGTTCCTCCTAGCACTGCACCAGTCGGCCCTCAAAGTGCTTCCTCCAGCAAGGCATTTGGTTTGCTTTCCAGAGCTTCACCCAGGGTTGCCTCGAGTGTTCCACCTGGTGCTGCATCAGCTGGTGCTCCCAGTGTTTCACCGTGATCTGCACCCAGTGTTTTTCTAGCACTGCACCAGGCAACGCTCCCAGTGCTTCCTCCGGCAATGCATTTGGTTCGCCCCCCAGTGCTTCCCCCAGGGTTGCCTCTAGTGTTCCACCTACGTCCAATAACTGTCACGCGACCCTTTTTTTTTTGTCGCAAGGTACTGTCGCAACCCCTTTTTGTGTGTAATTTTAACACGAGTCCCCCTTGCGATTCACTAGGCCAGTATCATGCCTCATTTTCTAACTCTCAATATGTGGGTCGCGTTTATTTTTTTCCCTGGGTCATGAATAATTACTATTAATTTTTAATAAAACTTACCAGTACGATCGCAGATCACATTTACTAAAATTAAATACGCAAGGTCATAACTCACAACCAACCCCCCCCTATGATTCGGTTGCTTCGTATCATGCTCATTTTTCTCACTCTCAATCCCTGGGTCGCGATTATTTTTTTCCTAGGGTCATAAATATTGATTTTTAATTTTTTATATCACCTACCCATACATTCGCGAATCACATTTACAAATATGAATTTTGCTATGTCATGACTCACAACCAGTAAAACTTAACATTAGTGCTCGCGACACACAACCCTTAAAATGTATCTCCATTGCTCGCTACACACTACCCTTATAATTTAATGTTTGTGCTCGCAACAAACAACCCTTGAAATTTACTATCATCGCTTGCGACTACCTACCACTACAGTTGAATTATTCGGGTAAAGAATTTGCCTAGTAGTATCGTATGCAAAATATGTATGATATGTACGATGTACTTCTTTCTGTACAATTTAATCGTATTTATCACACAATGTACTATTTGCAATCATGGTATGCAACGTATGTAAGATATGTACTCTTTAGCCGACTAATCACTTTCCTCGAATATTTACCCGTGTCGTAGGTGTGAACCAACCCTCATCAAATTAGTGAATGGACTGACACAATGAACAGTATTGGTTCTGAAAACAAGGCCTAAACTTCCTCCATTTTGTCAAGCAATTGCCTCCATGCCGGATCAATATAGTTTTCATCCTCACTTTCCTCTTCAGCAAGACTACTGGCAACAGTGCCACCATTATTCGATACAGTACTGGTAGGATTGCTTTCTGAGTAGAATCTTTGTAGCATCATTTTCTCCAAATTTATACCAGTTTCGGGATTTTCTCTTAACGTTTGTATCTTCTTGCACAATTTATTGAACACTTTCCGTCCTTCTTTGTCCCATCCATTTGCACTTCCACTTTTTGAATCGCAATATTTTTTTTCATGTATTTTGTTTTTTTTGTGTCGTGTATGTTCCATCAAGTTTCATTTCCTTTTGTTTTTCCCAATTGCTGTACTCGTTGTCAATTATCATTAGGGCAAAAGCCTCATCCGTAACAGTAAAGATGGTACCAATAAGATCCTTTGTCTTCCTCAGCCTAAAGTTAGTCTTTCCCGGATTAATGGCAGACAGGATTCTTGTCACAAAATAATAAAATTCTTCATTTGCCGCATTTCCGTATCGCCGGTACTCTTTCGCCAGAATTTCCATCGATTCTGTATTTAGAGCTACAGTACCAGGGAATGATGCCGGCACTTTTGCCATTTCACTATCAACTGCGGTGATGTCATCAAATGGCAGTATGATATCATAGTATGGTTGGGTTAGTTGTATGTCGGTCGTAGGCACATATTGAAGAACGTCGAAAGTTCCATAATTTCCAGATGATTCAACAATTACGCCGTCACTTACCAAATCAATTTTTTCTAGCCAATGTTTGATTATTGTGTCTCAATTTAGCCAGGGCTTTTGGTACTGCATTATCAAAGTAGGCACAGAATTTCTTAATGGGTATATTTTTTGGAACGGATATTACACACTCATCAATTCCTTGCACAATTATTTTATTGGAGAGTGTGTTTGTTGTCATAAATTTCAGGCCACCGTACCATTTCTTCTTCACATATGCCCTCACCTGTCCTTCAATTGTATCTTTACATGTTTTCAATAGCTTCATAGTTTCCGTTTCCGTTTCCATACTATGTCTAGTTCCACAACTCAATGTACTCACTTTATCAACGCTATCGCCGCCCCGCACTGTTTTCAGTGGTACCGTGTTGGTAGTTTTTGCAGCATCCTCTTTAGAATTCTCTCCCTTCTTACCTTCGCTCCACCTTTTCAGGAAATCCTGTACTAGATCCGGATCCTCATTTGCTATTTCTGTTAATTTTTTTTCGTTCACGTTTTTCTTTTTCTGTCGTCCGCCCTCCGTAGTTTTTTGTTTTGTTGTCTCTTTGGTATTTTCTCTAGTATCCTTATTCTTTTTTGAGCTCCCATCATTGTCTTCACTAACCGAACTCGAATCAGTGTCACTGTCAGTGTCACTTTCACTGTCACTGTCGCTGCTGTCCATGATGCTAATGTTTTCCGTTTTCCTTTTTAGTGGTTTTTCTCTTTCCGCCGTGGTGGTGCCTTTTTGTGTTGCTGCAATGTTTGTGTTTGTCTCGCTGGACATGTTTGTAATGCTTGTATTTTTGGTATTATCTCTAGTGTCTCCATCCCTGACTGCATTTGCCATATCTGCTATTTTCTTTTCTTGGAGACGTGTTATTTTTGCCTTGGGTAGGTTGGACCATTTTTGTTTCATCATCTTGTATTTAAAATTTTTCAATTGTTGGTGTTTTTGGCAATTTTGTGAATTTTTATGCTGCCTTGTTTTGGCATCGATTGTACGAATTCAGCAATTTGCAATACATTTGTCTTTGTCTAAGCGGGCTTGTGAGCGCGGGCCAACCAAAAAGAACTGTCTGCCAAGCCGCGCCATTTTTTTTCTTCCGTACATTCGCTTCCTATTTCCAAACAAGTAGTACTAGTAACGGTACTAGATTGTACGATACCAATTTATTTTGATGTTCCCCATCCTACTACCGTATCACACCACTTCATATTGAAATCTGTAGAACCGAAAACAGGCACATTGTATGGAAAGGTGTTGGAGATAACAATTCTCTGTTAGGGAAAATCTGCACAACGTATGCATTTTCGTTTTAAGGTTAAGTTTCTGTAACGGCGTTCCTGATTGAGTTTTCTGGAACCTCAATTCTGACTTCTTCATTTGTAAGGAACCAGTTGCATTGATGAGCCTGCAATGGAAAATAAGCACGATTTTTGCCACGGCGTTTCCGTGTTGTGTGTCTGGAACTTTGTTGTAGCTAACAATTCACTGTTTTGGAAAATTTACAGAACGTCTTTATTAGCGTTTCAGGTTTAAATTTCTGGAACGGCGTTTCAGATTTAGTTTTCTGGAACGGCAATTCTGACTTTTTCATTCGTAACTAACGTTTTTCACAGTAGTTAATTTTTATATTTACGTATTTAACGAGGACAGGAATGTGCACGTATTTGTGGTAAGTAGGGGTAAGTTTTTCCATAGTAAAGTTTGTTACTAGCACTATTTCACACGTCCCCACGCACCACAAGGAACGGGATAGTTATTGTATTCCTCTAAATCTTCCGGTGAATTCCAATGTTTTTCGTAAAGTTGTAGCCAGTGCACAATGTTTCTCTCTTTTCTATCCTCTTCCTCCCTTTTCTCTTTGTTTGCTAATTGTTTGAGTTTTCTTTTTTTCTTCTTAGACTGCTTTTTCGCTTTGTTCATGAATGATTTCCAATTGTTTTTATTGTTGTTGTTTATCTTCGTTTCTTTGTTTCGTTCCTTTCCGTCCTCAGTTTCTTCGATGTACATTATACTGTTTTTTTCAATAATTTCCTCTTCAGTCATTGTGCGCCACTCGTTTAACCAAAGGGTTGTCAGACAGGGACGGTTACCCGGGTGAAAATGTATGCATTGCTTTATGTGTTTTCTGGCTTCCGGCGTCAGGTTACTCCATTTTTTTGGTGGAACTGTATGACCATTGAGTTCGAGCCTCTCTTGTTCTCCTGATTTTACTGGTCGTCCAATACCCACGTTGTTGTAGCACTGTATGTCCTCCGTTCCTTTCAATGCCGGATAACCGCATAAAATGTGTGCCACAATGATACCCAAAGCCCATACGTGGTCAACGGCATCAGTGTCGCCTTCCTTGTAGAAAGGAAATATGTCCTCATTTACGTACTTCAAGCATTGTTCCCAAATTTCTAAAGCTTCTTCTTCATCGAAATGCCCTTTTGGGCTGTCGAGTCTATCTCTAACGTCGTCTATCTTGTTGCATCCAATAAGTATTGTGAGTACCAAGTTGCCGTTTTCGGCACATAGCGCATCGAACCCAGTTTCAAAATGATATAAGAATGGATTTCTCTCGTTGTTTTCGTCACCGTCATTTAGCTCAGTCATTCTTGCACAGTACTCCGCCGAATCCAAAAGATACCTAGGCTTCAAAGGCCTCCTCTTGTACGCTGATTGTGTTGTTATGTTCTCCATTTTGCTCTTTGTTGTAATAATGATTTACGTTGGGCAAATACCGAGGTATTTTCATTCAATTACTCGTTGTAAACTGTGAAGGAATAATTCTTACCGCACTTTAAGTGGTGTAAATTTCGTCATCTCGCAACAATTTGGTTATATTCAAGTAACTGTGTGTCTTGTGGTTCGACTCCCCCTTAGAACAGTCCACACGTAGTACTTCCCTCCTTACTTTATGTTCCTACTAGTTCTATTTCTTTATTTTTGTATGAACAAGTAGTAACCTAAGAAATAATGATTGCTTCTAAGTTTTTGTTGAGTGCAAAAGTTTGTTAGTTTCTGTTGTTTTAAGGATGAATACTGTTCATTCTATGGATTGGTTAGAGTATGAAAGTATATTGCCAATTCTAATATTAAATTCCTTTCGTGACCAGAAATACCAAAGCTACCAGATGGTAGATATCCTATTCGTACGAATCAATGAGTCCCGTATCAACCAAAGTAATCAATTCCCACGACATATCAATTCCCACGGTGCATCGATTCCCATTGCGCATTGACGGCAAGCAATCTCTGTTTTATAATATTGCCATTGTTCTTCGGTGAGCAAACTCTGATTTCATAAAATATCACACAAGCTACGGGAGCGATTCCTGATCTTAGTGATAAACATATCATGAAGTCTTCCTAATGGAACAAGAGAAGAAAACCGTTGGCGTGTGATTCTCACACAATATATATATATGCATACAGATATATACGGTCAACGACCAATGCATGTACGGAAATAATCAGCGAGTAATCTCATCACTACGCAACAGCAGTTGCAACGTATTCATCTCAATAAAAGAGATATCTTGCATTTCGGCAAGGTTTCACTTTATCTCATACTTTTAACATTCAACTGATTTATATCCCAAAATTCACACTACTAGTTGCTACCAACTATCTGTAATCTACATCACTAAGGTCTGTCTCGCTGTATCTGAATAAGTTCACAGTAAGAAGAGATCTGGCGTTTCCATAGTCTTCGCCTGTAGTCCGATTATCCGTTGCCGAAAGTATCCAACCACAATTGTCATGCGTAGAGTACAATCGTTCGTCTACTAACACGCTAACGCAGCGTTGCTGTTCTTCAGAAGCCTTTGAATCAGACCCTCAACGGACCGGATTCAGAAGGAAAATAATAGATTAACAGTCGCAAGCTCCAAGAAGGCTTGCAAACAAAAGGAACAGGAACGGAATTGAATACAATCCCTACGCTGGCATATGCCAATCGCACATTGTACACAAAGCAGTTCTCATTCTCATTCACCGCGCGAGTCCGTCGAAGGATTGGAACCATCACAAATGCCGAACATGCCGAACATGCCCGCCAATCTATTTGGGGGCAGGAAACAGCACGGGTGATGTCAAAGCCACTGCTGTCAACCATTTTCCTAGTTTTGATGCTGATATGAAGCTGATACTTATATCTCTATTCCGCGTAACAAGGGAAGCAAATAACACCCTGTGTTTAGCTCTCAAGGAAGGAGGATTATGCGAGTGGTCGGCATTTCTCGACGCACTTATCGAACCGAATTTCGCCCGCAAGATTACCTACACTGAAGGAGGACTACCAACACATATCCATCGATCCATCCAACGGATCATAGAGGCACTTGCGGAGTTCTCTATCGAACTACAAGAAGACGAGAAGGACTGGAAAGATGTAAAGTCATATCCGTATGAAGAATTCAGAAAGTTCCGTTTGGAACGTGCCATCCGTATGCAGACCGAATCGGCTCTGAACCCTCCACCTCCTCCGCCAGGAAGTAATAAAAAGACACCTCAGCAGGTAAAGTACTGAATCTTGGTGCCAAAAAGCACCGGATGAAAAGTCCTTTACGCCCCTCACGAATGACTCAAGATTCAAACATTGGCTCGTAGGTTTCAAAGCTAAACTCGAGGCATAAGACATTGACACAGAAACAGTTCCTTGATGAAACCTGGCCTCCAGCTGCGCTTCAAGGTTATACACGTGACCTCTTCGTTAAACAGTGTGCCTTCTTCTGGGTACTAATGTTGGAAGTCTTCAAAAGCGATCTCTCCGCATCGTGTGTACACAGCCATTCTACCACTCGTAATGGACGTCAAGCATACTTTGATTTCGTAAACCTTCACAGCAAATCAAAAGCCAAGGTATATGGCAACTCGACTCAACTACAAGCGTTGCTAAAGTTGAATCTCAGCAACTGGAAAGAATCCAAGGTGAAATTCATTACACATTGGTTTGATGAATTAAATCACCTCAACAAGCTCCGTCCTCCTAACAAGCCCCTTGAGTGCCATACTGCAAAATCAGCATTATGTCAGGCATGCTATTCCAGCTTTCAGCTAAGTGAACAGTTTGCCAAAGTCAAGGATCCAGGTGGGACGAATAGCACCGTGACAGATGCAGTCGCTGAAGCAGCTGCTATTCACAAACTTAAAATCATGCTCCTACTCGAAAGCAACTCGACTCGATTCCCAGTCCGCGATGTCGGCTCCTAAGTCAACTGTACGTGCACATGTTCACGACTTCTCATCTGGACAAAGTCAAAACCATGACGACTATGCTCTCCCTATCGAATTTGAAGGTGACTATCAAGACTATGCGGTATTCAAGGCTGGACGTGCACCTGACCCTACCAAGCGCCTGCCCACAAACATATGGAAGGCCCTGTCGCGTCAGGACATGAAGAGTTGGCTAAACTTTTCTCCAGAAGGCAAGAAAATCATGGTCGCATCGTTACGACACAATTTGCTCTCAAAGGATCAACCTGACCCTAACAATGTCAAGCCCATCACCCGGAAAGCATACCAACATGGACATTCTGTCTCATTCCTAGAAGATGATACTTCGAACAAAGATGAACATGTCAATTCCGGAGCAGACCTACATCCCGCTGTAGAAAATGACCGTAGAGGTGTTTTCCATGCATCCTTAGGTGTATACAAGTCTAACACCTCTTCCTCCAAGGACCAAAGACCCCTCAAGTCTTCCGTGTCACCCGCGCATCCCGCTCGATTCCTCTCCAAAAACCCTGACATTCGGTACAAAAAGGACGGTGACACCCAAATACCTGTAGGAACATCCTCTTATTCCGCCAATTTCCATCAGTGGTATAATCCCGACAATGATCTTACCTTTTCACACAATAGTCAAGTAACATCGTACACATATCATGCACACAAAGCTACGATCACTAATCCCGGTTTCGCCATGGTCGATTGCAGGTGCAAATGGTTGCATCACCGGCAATGATGCATGCCTCATCTCCAAGGATATCCCACCACGATATGTCAATGTCACAGGCATTAACAATCATCAGGTACAAAATATTCCCATTGCTACATGCGGAGCTTACTCTATATCGAATAGAGGTCCCGTCATCCTCATTTTCAATGAATGTGCATATACGGGCCGACACCCTTCTATCTTGTCCTCCAGCCAGATGGAAGCATATTTTTCCACTGTCGATGACACATCCATCAAAGCGGGCGGTGGACAGGTAATCACCACCTCCGATGGATATGCACTACCCCTTAGCATCCGGCATGGTTTACCATACCTTGCAATGCGAAAGTACACGACTATTGAGTTTGACACACTCCCACATGTTATCATGACATCAGATAAACATTGGGACCCATCTGTCCTCGATACAACAATCAGTGCAAAAGATGAACAATTTCTCCAGAAATATCCTCCTCAGCCGCAGCAACTCCCATATGCCGATTACGACAAATACGGAAATCCACGTTGCCTTGAAGGATTGGATATCTCTGTATCTCCTGGCTCATCCACGGTTACGTCTCTCAGTTTGTATTCCAGCCATTCCACTCGGTCTCCCTTTCTCCCTATTGATGATCATGGAACCAGCCATCGCTCATTCTGGCTTACTCCTACCGACTACGTTCACCAGGAACGTCTCACATGCTGCACCTCCCCTCAAATCTCTGGGACAGTCACTGCGTTTCCAACAGACTGTACGGCTAGTGATACTACACGTATTGCAGCTACGCCCCGTGAGCGATACCCCCACGAACATGACTACTTATCCCTGAAACCTTTCTTTTGTTGGGTTTCCACAGATTGCATCAAAGCTACTGTTCGAAAATTCAACGCAATATGGTTCGATAGCAGTTAGTCCTGATGGAAACATTTTCAAACGTTTCCATTCTCCCCAACCGGCCATGAACGTTCAACCATTCAATGACGACGTTATGTCCAATGCTGTCTATTCGGATGTCCCAGCGATTGATGGCGGCTCCAAGATTGCTCAGATCTTCTTCGACCAAAAGTCACATATCATACATGTTGAAGAAATGCGTACCACCGGCAATTTTCTATCATGTTTCCAGAACTTTGTTCGAAAATGGGGCAGGCCCATTCGCCTCCTTTGCGACCACGGTAACTACCAATCTAGTAAGAGGGTCACCGATTATCTCAAAATGTTATGGATTGGACTCTGGCAAAGTGAACCTTACCACCAACACCAGAACCAATTTGAACGGCGCTATCAAATGTTCAAACGCATTGTCAATTGCGTCATGGATCGTACAGGCACACCACCACATCTATGGCTGCTGTGCATGACATATGTTGCCGGACTCCTCAATGTTATTTCTGATCCTACTCTGTCAGACAAACAACAGGTCTTCATTGCTACTGGTACACTTGGCGACATCAGCGCATACACCAGTTTCTTCTGGTTCAAACCTGTTTATTTCAAGACCACTGACTCCCGTTTTGGTACCCAGTTTACCGAACGTCTTGGTCACTTCGTCGGCATTGCAGAACATGTTGGCAATGGACTCTGTTTCCGAATCTGGGATCCAGTTACCAACAAGTTACTTGACCGGTCCGGTGTACGCTCTGCTCTCACGCCTGAGTCTCGCAACAAACGCGCGGGCCTATTCACTGATGATGGTTTCATCAAATGGCGTAAAGCCAAGGATTCCTTGCCCCGATTATACGCCACTGGAGACGCTCCAACATTCAAACATGGGGAGCATATCACTACACCTAGCCCAATTGAAGATTCTACAAAACAGGGCAACTCAGTTAATCCCCCTCCTGGCGTCTCACCCGCTGATTCTCACACCGCCGATGACACCACGCCATCTGTACCCAAAGAACAACCAGGTACAACACCTCCCGCATCTGATAATCAAGCTACTCTTCAACCACCCGCCCACCCCTCGTTACCAAGTTTTCTATATAAGAAGGTCGATGACAGCCCAAGCTGGTCCCCTTCTCCACTCCCTAACAACTATGGGGAGAGTTTTGATGGTCCTCCTACGCCACACATCTTCAGCAAGAACCCCGATGGCGTTCTCCTTACTGAAGATGATTTTGATCCTCCAGAGCTAGCATACTTTGATGTTAGTGACGTCACAACTCCACACATCAACCCCGCTACTCCTTCCGTAGACCCATCACAGGTAGTTGTTACCGACGAAGAAGGCAACGCACAATTTGACGATGATGGTCAACCAATTACCATCCCTACCATCCCAATTGCCGATCTACAAGGACGATCCTTTCTTGTAACCAACCCCTGATGGCACTCGGAAGCGTCTTACCATTGTCGATGTAGAAGACAGTCTTGAACGCAACAAAGACTTCATCAAGTTCAAGTGCAAACACTCTGATGACAAACTTAACGATATCATTGCATACAATGATGTCATGAATTACATCCATCGTGATTCAACCCAAGAAGACGGCAAACTTTGGTCATTTCGCCGCATCCTAGGACATCAAGGTCCGCTGGATAACAAGCACCCTCAATACAAAGGTTCCAAGTATAACCTTTGGATTGAATGGGAAAATATGGAACGAACATATGAACCTCTAGCCAACATTGCGGCTGATGACCCTGTCACCGTTGCAAAATATGGGAAAGACAACAACTTGCTTGACCTCCCGGGTTGGAAACGCCTCAAGCGAATCACCAACCTAGCACGACGAACCAAGAAACTTGACCGACTCGTGCATCAAGCCAAACTCCGTTCTTTCCGTACCACTCCACAGTACCAATATGGCTTCAAAGTACCTCGTAACCACGAAGAAGCCCTCCAATTTGATCAAGCCAACGGAAACACCAAATGGGAAGACGCCACCACTCTGGAAATGAAACAGCTCAATGAATACAATACATTCATTGATAAAGGCGTGTACAAGACAAGCTCCATTCCTCCCGGGTTCCAACAGATCAAGGTACACATGATATATGCTGTCAAGCACGATGGTAGACACAAGGCTCGTCTCGTTGCTAACGGTAATCTCACTGAGGCCCCTATCCACAGTGTTTATGCAGGTGTTGTATCACTCTCGCGGTCTACGTATGTGCCTATTCCTAGCTGAACTGAACAACCTAGAAGCATGGGGTACCGACATAGGTAATGCCTACCTAGAAGCAGTTACCTGCGAGAAAGTCTGCATCAAGGCAGGTCCCGAATTCAGGATCGCTGGAAGGTCATCTATTGATCATTTACAAAGCCCTATATGGCCTCAGATCCTCGGGCAAGTGTTTTGGTGATTTACTCGCGGCTTGTCTCATTGAACTCGGCTTCGAAAGATCACGCGCAGAACCGGAAATATTCCTCAAGCCTGGGATGAACAAGCATGGTGAACGCATATATGAACTTATATGCACATATGTCGATGACCTATGTCTTTGCATGGCAGATCCCAATTCCTTCTTGAAGATATTACAGTCGTTGCCATATAACTTTAAACTGAAGGGATCCGGACCTATGAACTTTCACCTAGGTTGCGGATTTGAGGGCGACGCGCATGGTGTTCTCTGCATGAATCCCATAAAGTTCATCAAAAAGATGGAAGCATCTTATTAACAAATGTTCGGATGCAAACCTAACACCAGGTTCCAGTCACCCATTGCAGAAAACGACCATCCCGAATTGGACTCCTCAGCCTTTCTCGAAGAAACTGGCATACAGAAATACCAAAGTATGATCGGTTCACTCCAATGGATCATCGCTATTGGGCGTTTCAATGTACAAACAGCCGTGATGACACTCTCGAGTTTCAGAGCTCAACCACAAGATGGGCATCTTGAACTTGCCAAACGTATCTACGGATATATCTCCAAGTTTAGACATTTTAAAATCAGATTCCGCGTGGAACCCCCAGATTTTATATTGACTAAACCGGACACCATCGATTGGTCCAACACCGTCTATGGGGAGCATTCTGAAGAGCTACCCGACGACGCTCCTGCACCACTTGGGAAGACAGTAGTGTTGACACATTTCTATGACACCAACCTCATGCATGATATTCTCAGTGGTAAGGCTGTAACCGGCATCCTTCACTTCGCGAACAAGACTCCCATGATGTGGTTCTCAAAGAAACAGTCTACTACAGAAACGGCCACCTTTTGAGCTGAATTCGTTGCAGGAAGAACTTGCATCAAACAAATCATTGATCTACGCCACTCATTCCGATACCTCGGAACACGAGTCCATGATATCTCCTACTCTTGGGGTGACAACGAAAAGATGATTCAAACGTCAACCTTCCCTTACGCAAGGTTGCATAAGCGCCACAACATTCTATCGTTTCACTACGTATGAAGCATGATAGCGAGAGGTTTCATTTTAATGATGCACATCCCAGGTAAGGATAACTGTGCAGATATTCTCACCAAGCATTGGGGACACTCAGTTGTGTATCCACTGCTCAAGCCCATCTTCCACTTCTGCGGGAATACCGGCAACCTCCTCCAAGACGATGGAAGCATCATGTAGAGCGTGATGACCTTTCACAAGGAAACATGGGGAGTATTAAATTCCTTTCGTGACCAGAAATACCAAAGCTACCAGATGGTAGATATCCTATTCGTACGAATCAATGAGTCCCGTATCAACCAAAGTAATCAATTCCCACGACATATCAATTCCCACGGTGCATCGATTCCCATTGCGCATTGACGGCAAGCAATCTCTGTTTTATAATATTGCCATTGTTCTTCGGTGAGCAAACTCTGATTTCATAAAATATCACACAAGCTACGGGAGCGATTCCTGATCTTAGTGATAAACATATCATGAAGTCTTCCTAATGGAACAAGAGAAGAAAACCGTTGGCGTGTGATTCTCACACAATATATATATATATGCATACAGGTATATACGGTCAACGACCAATGCATGTACGGAAATAATCAGCGAGTAATCTCATCACTACGCAACAGCAGTTGCAACGTATTCATCTCAATAAAAGAGATATCTTGCATTTCGGCAAGGTTTCACTTTATCTCATACTTTTAACATTCAACTGATTTATATCCCAAAATTCACACTAGTTGCTACCAACTATCTGTAATCTATATCACTAAGGTCTGTCTCGCTGTATCTGAATAAGTTCACAGTAAGAAGAGATCTGGCGTTTCCATAGTCTTGCCTGTAGTCCGATTATCCGTTGCCGAATGTATCCAACCACAATTGTCACGCGTAGAGTACAATTGTTCGTCTACTAACACGCTAACGCAGCGTTGCTGTTCTTCAGAAGCCTTTGAATCAGACCCTCAACGGACCGGATTCAGAAGGAAAATAATATCTAAGGCTGATACTTTAGTCTTTATGAAAGTTTTAATAGTTTTGTTGTTCCCTGGTCATTTTTTGTCCAAAACCAGTAACCAAATGCACTAATTAGGTTGTGACACACAAACCACCTTGACAGATAAGTCACTTCTGTTTCTTTCATTAATCATCTTATCCATTACACTAACATTATTCATTGTTCAATCACACAAAAAATCTGATTTTGGAACTTTTAATTGCAAATTAGTGTGTATTTTTCTTCCCAATCCAGTCACCAAATGCAATCATTAGGTGGTGATACCCAAATCATGACAGATAACTCACTTCTGTTTCTTTCATGATTCATCTCACCCATAACAGGAACAATATTCATTGTTCAATCACACGAAATATGGGATTTTCTATTTTTTTAATTGCAAATTACTGTGTATTTATCCTCCAAATCCAATGCAATAATTAGGTGGTGATACCCAAATCACGACAGATAACTCACTTCATTTTCTTTCATGATTCACCTCACCCATAACAGGAACAATATTCATTGTTCAATCACACGAAATATTGGATTTTCTATTGTTTAATTGCAAATTAGTGTGTATTTATCCTCCAAATCCAGTACACAAATGCACTTATTAGGAGGTGGTGACACAAAAACTATGAAAGATAACTCACTTCTGTTTCTTTCATGATTCATCTCACCCATAACAAGAACAATATTCATTGTTCAATCACACGAAATATTGGATTTTCTATTTTTTAATTGCAAATTACTGTGTATTTTTCTTCCCAATCCAGTCACCAAATGCAATCATTAGGTGGTGATACCCAAATCACGACAGATAACTCACTTCATTTTCTTTCATGATTCATCTCACCCATAACAGGAACAATATTCATTGTTCAATCACACAAAATATGGGATTTTCTATTTTTTAATTGCAAATTACTGTGTATTTATACTCCAAATCCAGTACACAAATGCACTTATTAGGAGGTGGTGACACAAAAACTACGAAACATAACTCACTTCTGTTTCTTTCATGATTCATCTCACCCATAACAGGAACCATATTCAGGGACTAATCAGTCCAAATATCTGATTTTGGAATTTTAATTGAAAATTAGTGTGTATTTTTTCTCCTAATCCAGTACCCAAATGCACTTATTCAGTGGTGACAGACAAACTATGAAAGATAACTCACTTCTTTTTTTTTCATGATTCATCTCACCCATAGTAACAGAAACAATATTTATGGTTCAATCCCACGAAATAATGGATTTTATATTTTTTATTTACAAATGATTGTGTATTTTCCCTCCAAATCTAGGACCCGAATGCACTTATCAGGTGGTGACGCACAAACGATGACAGATAGCTCACTTCTGTTTCTTTCATGTTTCATCTAACCCATAACAGGACCAAAATTCATGGGCTAATCACACTAAATTTCAGATTTTCTATCTTCTACTAATAGCAAATAACTGTGCATTTTTCCTCCAAATCCAGTACCCAAATGCACTCATTACGTGGTGACACACAAACTTTGAAAGATAACTCACTTCTGTTTCTTTCATGATTCATGTCCCCCATAATAGGAACAATATTCGTGGTTCAATCCCAGAAAATATTGGATTTTCTATTTTTTAATTGCAAAGTACTGTTTTTTTTTCCCTACAAATCCAGAAACCAAATGCACTTATTAGTAGGTGGTGACACACAAACTATGACAGATAATAACTCACTTCTGTTTCCTGCATGATTCATTTCACCCATAACAGGAACAATATTCATGGACTAATCACAGTAAATGTCAGATTTTCTATTTTGTAATTGCAAATTACTATCAGATTGGAATTACTATGCATTGATGGTACTACTAATATTAGTACTACAAGTATTAGTAACAACCTTCTGAGAACTTTGAACTACTAACCACTATGAACATCCATGTACTACTACTACGACTACAGTATTACAAGAACATGTAATAGTAGACTAATATGAAACAATTCAAATGATCCAGTACTGCGTGTTTTAGTAGTACTCCACTAGTAGTACTAGGTACTCTATTTTACTTCTGAATATTTCTTACGTACACAATAATTTTTTGGTTAATCTGAATCCAATGTGGAGAAGAAGAACTACTAGTAGTGACGACGTTGTAGTAATATGATAACTTCTTTCCTGCTTAGGCCCTCTTTGCTCTTGTGTTCTATGGTGGTGCGTGGCGAAGGCTATGAACGTATACCCAATACAGCATAGTTTCATTATTTGAAGACATCCGACAACTTGGTGAACTGTGGTTTATCCGACCCCACACAGTCGTAAGGGAACCAGGTTGCACGCTTCACTGTTGTACCATCCGGTAGTTTCTTGTGCACCATGTATCCAGGGTATTGAGGATAATGGTTCTTCTTCTTCGATGCATAACTTTTCACAACACCAGTTCCAGGTGCTGGCAGACCCGGGATTGTCACCTCACGACCAATTGCGAATTTAGGATACGAGGTCACCGGGTCAGGATCTGCAAACAACACCTTCACGTTTCCGGAGCGCTTCTGTCTTCTTAAGTTGGCTGGTTTTGGGCAAGGAACTTGCAGAAGGTATCCAAGATCTTCAACGTGGCCCAGGTTTGGAGAAAACTTCCTCTCCTTGTACTTCGGCTCTCCATTGGATTTGTCTGATGCAGTCTTGTTTTTTTTTTGGTTTCCTGAGGAACGACTTCTTCTTCGACGCCGTTGATGCGTTCTCTTTAACTGCGTTTGGTTCTGTTGGAGGTACGTTGCCGTTTACTACTTGTACATCATTTTCTTCTTCATCATCATTGTTTGTGTTAACTCCATCATTTGAGCTATCACTATAGTCGTCGGTCGATTTGCCTTCCCCAGGAAATCGAAAGAATGATTCCATTCCATGGATCTCTGTGTTAGTGAACACTATCCATCGTACGGAATACGTGTCATTCTCTTCGATGAACGTCTCGAAGTTCTTCAAGTGTTTCTTCATGAAGTCCCACTTTGCAATGTCGGTAGCTCTGTAACTCTGACTCTTGGGTACATTGATTTTTTCAAATAGTTTGATCAATGAGTTGCCATCGGATTGTAAAGTCTTTTCATCCTCTCGTGAAACAAAACTTACTTGCAAGCTTGCTTCCCACAGGTGTTTTTTGTTATTGAAAACCGAACACAAAAGTTCCTTTGTCAAGGGGACGAACAATTGTCCCCCTTTAGGTAGATAATTGTAAGTTGTCAGAAACCGCAAAGACCTCTCAAAAAACTTATAACCTCCGAGTACTATTTCCGGTCGTGTGATGAAAATCTCACTGAATACGAATCTCGTATGTTCCCAGAACAATCGATCGTCCACCGTGTACGTGCAGTTCTCAACAAAATTAAGGAACCTTGTGACGGATAAGCTGTAGTCCTCTTTTGCGATAGGGTAAGTATGTTGACTTTCCTTACCTCTCACAAGCTCAGGCGGACTTGGTTCTTCAAATTGAACGGATCGAGCACCATCACTGGTGAAAATGAATAACCGATCTTTGCGGTGAGGTTCACCTGGATTAGAGCGCGACGACAAAGAACTTTGCTCTGCTTTCAACAAATAGTCCAGACCCTCATGTGCATGGTCAACGTTAAAAGGAGTTTTTTCTTTGTGGCCAAGTACAGCCTTCATTATTTCCTTTGAAACCATACCCCTACTAACCGAAACACGTGTACCTTCAGCATCACGTAACAAACTAGATGTTAGAACATAGTCGAGCAATTCGTCGCAAACAAGATTCACCTCTTCAAGTTGGTCTGGCGTTGAAACAACATTGTCAACACAGGACAAACTAAGGAGGTAATGTGGCAACAATGTCTTCATGTGAACTTTGTCCTCAGGATTGTAACCGGCCACAAATATGTCACGTTCGGCCGTTTTCTTTTCAGTAGAAAGAGTGACCAATTGTTTGGCAAAGTCAACGCCTACTCTGTACAACTGGTTAAGAGTTTTCCGGTGCTCCATAATCTTGCAAAAGTGAAGAGAAGATAACAGGTTGAATCGAATAATCCCCACCTTATTGTTCACTCCTTGTATTGTGTATTTTCCAACCAAAAACGAAGACTCATAGAGATTGGGCAATAGTTTGTTGCACAAATTGTCATGTAGTAATGACTCATCGGGGAAGTGGTGAAGGCTGAGTTCTTCAAAAATTCTTGCCTTCTGTCGTTGGAAGCATACCCACAAATACATGAGGACCTTTTGAAACGCAAGGGGTATCTTGGACACATCGGAGGGCCATTCCAACTTGAGGTATTTTTGGGAATCAGTCAAGGGCACTATCTCGACTGCTGCGACACCTTCTCTTATTGGTCCACCAACAACTTCTTTACCCCTAATAGAATTGATTTGTTTCACCAACTCATCAAAGGAGTGACTAGAGGAAAGAAAATGCCTCAATGCGTGGTTAAAGGAAAGACCTTCAAAGAACGAGACCATCTGCCGGACGTATAGCTTCCCTTTCTTTACATCGTCTTTAAATCGTTGATTGAAAAACGGTCCTTCTGTTTCCGGTGAAGGTGCAGGGGGGAATTGGACACAACGTACGTACCAACGCAGTAAGCTTAAATACACTTTCATGTACTTCAGTATGGTGTCGTAGTTAACCACATTCTTTGCCCAGACAGAATGCGACGTGCCTTCCGCTACTTCGTCTTGTCCTTCAACCCGGGTGAATTGTGTTTTGCCTGCCGTGGTATTTTCATCGATTTTGATAACGGAGTTGAGGGCTGACTGGAAGGAGTTCCATTTTTCTTTTATTTTGTACTCCTTGAAACAAGTTGTCAGCCCCTTTGCATCCAAGATACAGACCTTCTTTGTCAACTGCGACCCGGAGTCACGTAGGAAAAGATTTACCATCACGTCAACAACCCTTGGTATAGAACCCGAGGATGGTTTGTCTGACGTTTCTTGCTCTCTGAAGTCAGGACGGGTTCCAGAAGAAGAAAGTTTAGTAACAATGAAAACCTTGTTCATGAGATGGCGGAAGACAGATTCGATGTCACGACTGACGGCAGTGATGAGTTCGTCCGTCAAAATATTCTCAGAGAATCCGTTAGGACCCTGTTGCTTCAGACAAGCTTTGACACGTCTTTTCATTGCATCCGTGTGATCCTTGTATTGGGAGTCATCATCAAATAATTCCAATGACAAACTTCGACCGCCTACATTTCCCGAAGACGACGAAGGTTGAGCAGCATCTGTGACTGCTTGAAGTGGTGTTTCGGGAACGACTGCTGGTATTTCTACCACATGACTTCTTTTCTTATTCTGTGATGGTCTTTTCGATGTTTGGTGTTTCCTCTTCCTTGGTTTATCGACTGCACACCCTTCACTGACCGGATGAGCTTTTGGATCGTTTGCAAACAACGTTGTTGGGGTATTACCTGAAGGTCTGTCTTGGTCTACGGCTGCCCCTTCATTTCGTGGTGGAGTAGATGCTGGAGTACCGTCGACTTCTGGCGCTGCATTTGCGCCGGCTACGTCGTTGGTTTGAGTTGCGGCTGCATCTGTGACTTCATCTGGTGGTGAATTAGCAATACGTTTAGCGGTACTTCTTGTAAGTCTCGCCATTCTTTGATTGCTAATTTAGAGAACAACGAAATAAAATTGTGTGAAAAGCAATCTAAGTTGCTACAAGTGTTTTTTTTGTCGCATATCAAGAGATTCTCAAATGAGGTAACAAAAAACAGGATCGACTCAACTTCAAACCTCAGTGACTCTATCGACAAACAAACATCATGCAACAATGTACAAATATTTCCACTTTAACGGTAAACAAATGGTACAGCTTGCAACGCCGTTGCAAACTAAAAGTGAAAACGTTACCAAAACAAACCACAACGATATGAAACACCGATCATCCATTTTAAGATACGGTAATGTATGTTAAGATTTCCCGACAAATAGTTTAAAACCCAGTAATTTTGTGATTTGCAATTGAAACCAAATTAGAACTCAAACTTTGCAACGCCGTTCCATGACTGTTGACATGAATTATCCAAGAAACCGTTTCACCACCAAACCATACGTAGTACTTCATTTTGAGATTTGAAATTGAAACATGATTCGGAATTTCAAATTGGAACATGCTCCAAACACAAAGCCTGAAACGCCGTTCTGGTGACTGAATTCTGAAACGCCGTTCCATGATTGATGACATGAATTGTACAAAATAACCCTTCACAACCGAAACAGAAGTCATTAGTATTATCATACCTACATTACTACTACTAATAGTACTACTATCGTAATATACCTGGACACAACAGTTTCTGTGTACGTAGCTACTACTGTCGTAGAATACTGCTGGACAAAACTAGGCAAATTCATTACCAGTAAGATCACCGGCACACATGTGTTGTTAAGAAGTACAACCTCACCGGTACATAAAAGTTCTCACTGCATCACAAGTTGAGAACGTTAAGAATAAAACTCATTGCACTGCTTTTTATTGTTCTGTATTCAAAAAGAGCGCGGGTGGAGATTTATTTCCTTAATGTTCTTATTTTTAAATAAGAAAATGGAATTATTCTTCATTGTTCTAGATTTACAGCGGTAGATCTGACAGGTTAGTAAGTATCGATTCTTTGTTTGGAACACACATGCCCACACACACACACACACACACACACACACACAGTGAAAACATTTTTTTCGAACTGATTTTACACTGTGATTTTACAGTGTGGTGATTTTACAGTGTGATTTTACAGTGTGATTTTACAGCGTGATTTTTTTTTCTTTTCGAGTCAAAAAATACTTTTTCCCTTCATAATCATCTTACCAAACTTATCTTGAGCAGAGTTGGTTTACCGTACTTGTACGACGAAGCACTCCGTCCAAGAACGCGGGATCCCACTGAACTGATCAGCAATGGTCACTAGTAGGCAGGGAATTCAGGCTCAAGATATTTTAATCCGAAAAAACTGCCTTTGCTGGAAAAAGAATTGGACGGCATTGGACTGTAGAGGAATTGCTGGATAGATATTGTTTGGACTGCAGTCTTACATATACGTCTTGAAATCAATGAATCTGCATCCATTGCGTAGATATATCAACAGGATAAAGATACAGTTTTTTGTGAGAAAGGAGTAAGATTGAACAACGTATCGGCAACAACAATTCGACCGACAATTTTCCCCTGTAGTTTGAGAGAACGGATCGGAACAAAATATCGGAACAACGGACCGAGGTACGGCGAACAACTATTGTAAGAACAAGCAATGGTACAAATGGGAGAGATAGGCAATGATTAGAATGCCACCTGCATTGCTGATAAGAATGTATTTCCTCCTTTTTCTATTTTGCTATTTTCATAGGACCGTATTGGAAACAACGGATCGGAAGGCAACACTGGGTCAAAGGCAGCAAAAACAACAACGTAAGATAGAGGGACAATGATGCCTACATCCTGCATTGCTGATGATGTCTTCCTTACTTGTGTTTCCCTCCTTCTTATTTTCATAGGTGCGGATCAGTAGAACAATCAATTGGAGAAAACATCCGACAAGGCGGACGCAGGATCGTAACAATTTGATCAGACGAACTGAACGCAACAACAAAAGGAGGCCAACAGTGTAGGTTAGTGGCACGTAGATTATACTATTCTTTTGTTATTATTTACTCAATGTAGCACATCAATAGATACTCACCCATTTTGTTCAATTAACATATCATGATAAACTCAAATACAATCGTAGACTACGGCAACGACAGAGAGCAACAACATCAACCGGAAACCTCGCGACAGCGATAGCAAAAGCAGCAAGCGAGAACGATCCAAGCGGCTGCAACCGGGAACCATCAAACCAACAGCGGCAGCAATACCAACAACAGCGCCAGCAACAGCAGCAAGCGGCAACAACAATAGCAACAGCAGCAATCGGGAAGAATCCAACCGCCCGCAAAAGTCAGAATTGCGGTTCCAAACAACTCATTCTGAAACGCCGTTCCAGAAACTTTACCCTGAAACCCCAATACAGACAGAATTACCGTTCCAGAATAGTAAATCCAAAACGCCATTACAGAATCTTGACCCAGAAACGCCAATACACCAGACGTTCAAATCAGAATTGCCGTTCCAGACAACTCAATCTGAAACGCCGTTCCAGACTCTTGACCCAGAAACGCCAGCAATACAGCAAACGTTCAAGTCAGAATTGCCGTTTCAGACAACTCAATCTGAAACGCCGTTCCAGTAACTTGACCAAGAAACGCCAATACAGCTGACGTTCAAGTCAGAATTGCCGTTCCAGACAACTCAATCTGAAACGCCGTTCCAGTAACTTGACCAAGAAACGCCAATACAGCAGACGTTCAAGTCGGAATTGCCGTTCCAGAGAACTCAATCTGAAACGCCGTTCCAGAAACTTGACCCAGAAACGCCAATACACCAGATGTTCAAATCAGAATTGCCGTTCCAGACAACTCAATCTGAAACGCCGTTCCAGAATCTTGACCCGGAAACGGCAGCAATACAGCAAACGTTCAAGTCAGAATAACCGTTCCAGAATACTAAATCCGAAACGCCGTTACAGAATATTGACCCAGAAACGCCAATACACCAGACGTTCAAATAAGAATTGCCGTTCCAGACAACTCAATCTGAGACGCCGTTCCAGAATCTTGACCCGGAAACGCCAATACAGCATACGTTAAAGTCAGAATTGCCGTTCCAGAGAACTCAATCTGAAACAGCGTTCCAGTAACTTGACCAAGAAACGCCAATACAGCAGACATTCAAGTCAGAATTGCTGTTCCAGACAACTCAATCTGAAACGCCATTCCAGAAACTTGACCCAGAAACGCCAATACAGAGATTCTGCGGATTTTCAAGCGGGCGGAACCGGGAACAATCTAACCAACAGCGGCAGCAATAGCAACAGGTGGGAACATTTGAAGCGGCCACAAAAGTCAGAATTGCCGTTCCCGACAACTGAATCTGAAACGCCGTTCCACAAACTTGACCCGGAAACGCACTCCATGGGCAAATCGATTCATCGTCTTCCTCAAACAGCTAATCTGCAAAGAGTCCGGCACTGGTCACACAAGAATGGCACCCTGGTGCAATGGGATTGAATACAACAACAAAGCAATTGGCACCAAAAGCAATGAAGCAAAAATCAAAGAGGAAACGTGGGAAGACAGAGAGAAAGAGAATGACATCAAAATTTCTCCAAAACGGAGCAACATCGTCATCAACAATCCACCAGACTTACAAACACTTGTCGAAGATAAAACCCAAGAAGCGTCAAAGTATAAAGCAAATTGTACAACATGTCGAGCAAATAGCATTGAAAACAGTTCACAAGAATGGGTTTAGAGGTAAATTCATGGAAACATGATGGGGTTTTAAAACAGTTGGAGAAAGGGAATACACATCGGAAGAGGCGGTGTCTATTGATAGTTTCAAGACATTGGATAGTACCGACAATAAGTTTCTTTTAGCAGTCGCCGAATCAGAACCATCATTGAGAATCTTTGCAAAAGCTTCCACAAAATTTGCAAAACAACGCTTGGGTACTCCCGAAAATATAGAAATTACAAGAACATTTGCTGCGGAAATTGTTCAATCTAAACCCAAAATAGGCCGAGGAACCAAATGTGACAGTGTAAACAGTGGATATGGTATTATTGGGATGAGACCAAATCGATTGAAATCGGGAAATGGTGTGTATGTTTTCAAAAAGAATGTGGAACCGAAAACACAAGACCACCTTGAACAGAAAGCCCTACACATTGTGAAGGAAATGCAGCTTTGTTTACGTAAAATGTCCAAATTTGTCAACCTTGAAACAACTGTGATGAATGAGGTTGTTAGTCGTACAACACTGAATGCAATCGGCCATCACGCTACGGCCTTTTCTATTGGAAAGGATTATCACTCAAAATGCCATACCGATGCCGATATGTTCTATACAAGGCTGACGGTTATTGCTCCAAAACATGTAAGTGATGACGAGGTGATTTATTACTTTGTGTTCCCAACGTATAAAGTGAAAGTTCCATTGAGGTCAGGCGATACTCTATTGTTCAATCCATTAGTATTACATAGCTGTTCGAATCCAAAATACGAAGGCTGTTATATTATGAGTGCCTATGTATCGACAAAAACTGTGCTAAGAGCTGATCCTCTATAATATATTAAACAATAATTTAAAGTTAGACGTTCCATTCACTTTGTTTGTTTTCCTGCGACATTGTGCAATCATTTCGGAGTAGCTATCAATCAAAACGTAGGAGAAATATGTTACGATCAATATGGAGAAGCATTCAATTCTTCACTAATACTAAGTTATTATGGATATTGTAGTAGGAAAACAATTAAGTATTGGATGTATCAGAGAGGACCTCACTATCGTCATCATCGTTCAATGACATTGAACAATCATCACCTGAATTAGTAGCATCATCATTATTGTCGCTGTCCTCTTCAACAATAGTGCATTGGGAGTAGAGTGCCTCTTCATTAGGCAAAGATGACGTTGTCTTGTGGAATTCATCCAGCCAAGCCCTTTGATTCGAGACAACTAGATATGAGTTTGATTGCAACGTACCAATTGCATCAAGTTCTGGGACAACTGCTACATCGGAAAGTATGCTGTTGACATGAAATAAGAACAGGGAATTTTCGTCTACTTCACCTCTCGTCACAAACGACGAAGCTGTTGGTAGTGGAGTGGATTTAAATTTGGTCACTACTGCATAAATGCCTTCGCCGGCAATTTTGTACTCAGAAACAAATGAGTAAGGCTGCTTCAGATTGTAGAGTTCAAGGAAACACATAATATGGCAGGATATTTCACATGCGTCGACATCAAACAAGGCCCAATCATACCAGACAGAGTTTAGTTGGCCACCATTGGAACGATATGAAGGGTGGCTCCAAAACAAGTAATTTTGCTGTGTGCATTCGTCAAACCTGTTATGTTCAGTAAATCCTTTCACAAACGTAGAGTCCTCCAAAAGTGGAAGCACATTCTGACATACAAAAGACAACACAATGGGAGAAATATAGGGTTTTGTTTTGTTCGATGACCTAACCCATCTCATAGTACTTGCCCCATCGTCGTTAATGAAAACGTGAAATTTTGAACCAGAAACTTTGGGAGGGACTCAATTATCAGAAACATCTTCTGCCGTCACTAAATTAAACTTGGAAATAGCTACTCGTAGCAGCATTTTTTCTTCCTGTCGCTTTGCCGTTTGCATTATCAATGTCGAAGCATTCTGTTGAGTGTTCTTCAAGGGTGCTTTGATTTCAGTTTTGTGGTGTGATTCGGAATAAGAAGAATCCCATCCGCATGGAAGTCCCCAAAGTTAAATGTAATCAACAACGTGAAAGTATAGATGGTTTTTGATCAGTTTCGTACCCATTCCCTCTCTGAGGCAGGTAGAATTAATACAATTGATAAAATGGATTATCATCTTGGGGAGATTTTCCAATCCAGAAATGGGTATATTCCCATGCTTCAAGAATTCTTCCATGGACAGTATCAGTTGAATTACCTCTACTTGTTTCTGAATAAATGTCGCGTCCTTGATGATGTTTATTGCCACATCGGAACAAAGGATGATCAGAATGGAAATGAGCATTCCCGAATAATCATTACCCTCCTTTTTGGTAATGGAGAGAAGCTGACTGGAAAACTTGGTTCTGGGGAAATCTTTGTCCGATTGCCTTGACAAAAGACCACCATATAACTGCGCAAGTGAACCAATAGTAGCTGATGTGCCATTCGTGTTTAAATCAGGGGCATACCAACACTTAGGACTACCTTTTAACAATGAATCGAGTGATTCTACTGCCCGACGTGCTACACCCAGTTGATGCATATGCAAACACTCACCGGGGGTAGCAAAGTGAATGTTGTTGACATTACTACCAAAATTGAGGCTGTGAAAAGCATTTTTTATGGGATGGTGCGAAATGCTTTTGAAGTACTCCATGTGTTCCCGTGCAGAATTGTTTGGGGGGGATTCAAAATCTTCTGGAACCCAGAGCCGAGTCAGTTCCTCCACTTGGGCTTTTGGTTTATGGATGACACGTGTAGGACATGTACAATGGCGGCACAATTTCTTCACCTTTTGCGTGTAGGATCCATACTTTCCACATAGTTTGTCATGAAGTTCTGTATCCCCAACAACATAGGCAATTGCAAATTTCATTTTCACTTTGAACACTTTTCCAGCATACAGAAGATAATCCCACTCCAACCCGCCCTGCATTTCACATACTTCCTTGAAAGATTGCAAAGCCGATGCAAGCGTAGTGTGTAGATTTTGAATATTATCTTTTGCCGTGGTTTTTTTCGTGTGTCTTATGCTCTCAATTTCAGTGTCGGGATGAAAATAAATTGTGGTCCAAGCGTCAGGTCGTTTTCTTGCTTCAGTATTGAAAATACCAAGAGTCATGTTGAGAGGAGTGAGTGACAGACGACCATGTGCATCCAAGCTGATTCCATCCATGTAGAAAATGATCGGAACAAGGATTTCATCATTTTCATTGCAGATCTGCTTCCATGATTCCGTCCACCAAGAGCCCTGGTGTAGTTCTGTTATGTATGTTTCATTGGTGAGTGGTGGGTTATTTTCGGGTGAAAGAGGAGTCTCGGCATTCAGAAAAGACAAATTGGTTTCTTGCATCAATTCCTTATTGGTCAGAAGGGAATGAAGTGCGTCTGGGAAGGATCGAACAAATATTTGGGTGGGTAAATTGCAAGGTAACCAGTTAATTATGTGTGGCTTGAACTTGGTCTCTGAAATACCCAAATTGGACTTGATTTCACTAAATATGGCTTCTTGATGGCGGGGGTAGATAGAGCTAAAGTCAACACCATGAATAGTTTGACATTCGTTTGCCCATTGAAAAATAGATTTGAATGTGTTTAGAGGTAACTTGTGTTTCGTCATTAGATTCATGAGCTTTATTTCAGCAATGAGCCTATTGGTAGGTGAAAAAGAAAGATGAGATCGGATCAATTGCTCTTTTTCATTGATGTTTGGTTGGGATGCGGTGGGTTCCGAAGCATCCATACCATTATCGTTCTGAATAGGAAGGCAAATTTCTTCATGAATAACCATGTCATCGTTGTTGCTGTTGTCTTCTGAAGGAAACAACTGTGATTGCCATTACATTTCTATCCATTGGTGGAACAAATAAGTTGTGTACTACCTGACTGTTTAGAACAGAGTTGAACGTTTTGTTAGAGGATGCCTTGTTAGTGTGAGCGGCAGCAACAGAAGCGGAAGGAGCAATTGGACCATTCTCTGTCAATGTCAGGCCATATTGTGTAGGTGAATGACGAACTGTACTAGTGGTTTCTTCTTTGGCAGATGATGAAAATTCCATTAGGTTATGCTTTAAATAGAAATCACGGAAAATAGCTATTGAATCAAGGTGAGGTGAAAGGTCTCGTGATACATATCGGTATGATTTGTGTGTAGACGAATCTTGTCTGCTTCCGATGAATGTCTTTGATTTGCCCTTACAGGACATGCAGCTACGACATATAAATGATTTGGGAATTTTGGTATAACAACCACTCTTGAAGTGATGACAATTTTTACTAGGTCGTGACATGTTATTCTAATGGAAGAAGGGAGGGGGAGAAATGGTTTCGATGGGGGTGTTGAATGTACATGATGAAAATGAGCATGATGCTATCGGATTGAGCATGAAAAGGCATGATGGTATGAAAAAAGAAACGTCGTGACATAGAAACAAGGCAGAAACATAGTACTAGTACGAAGTAGCAAACAAACACTTCTGAAAATAATTTTATTGCATATCTTGGGTTAAGATTAGGAATTTGTTTGGCACCGAGATTTCAAATTTAAACATGATTCGAACACAAAAGCATGTAACGCCAGTTCCGGTTACTGAATTCTGAAACGCCGTTCCATGATTGTTGACATGAATTGTACAAAAAATCGTTTCAAAACTCGAACAGAAATCAGTACTATCATACCTACATTACTACTAGTAGTAGTACTATCATAATACACCCAGACACATATCTACGAAAAAAGTATTTTTGGAAACAAAATAAAAGAAAGAATGGTGGTGAAATCGTGTAGGAGGAAGTTAGTGCTGTAGAGTTCTACTAAAATTTGTTAAGACGAGCATGATGCTATCAAAGCGAGCATTAAAAGGCACGATGGTATGAAAGAAGACACGACGTGACATACCGTAAAAAACAATGCGGAAACGTAGCAAACTAACACTTCTGAAACTAATTTTATTCTATATCTTGGGTTAAGGTTAGAAAGTGTGATAGTGAAAAGTAGATTTTTTAAATCAATTTAGTCAAAATGGAGAGATCAATGGACATTTTGAGTCTTCGGGGAGAATTTTGGTCGCAACCTGAGGGGGGTCAAAAATCTTTACCACAAAAATTGTGAATTTAAAAAATATCCTTGCGCATAACAAACGCAGGGTCGATCTTCTGAAAATAGGGCTTGCGAGGGGTCGCGTGGGGTCGCGTGACAGTTATCGGACGTAGTAGTGCTGCATCAACTAGTGCTCCCAGTGTTTCACCATGCTCTGCCCCCAGTGCTTCTCCTAGCACTGCACCAGGCGACACTCCCAGTGCTTCCTCCAGCAATGCATTTGGTTGGCTTTCCCGTGCTTCACCCAGGGTTGCCTCCAGTGTTCCACCTAGTGCTGCCTCACTTGGTGCTCCCAGTGTTTCACCATGCTCTGCACCCAGTGTTTCTCCTGGTACTGCACCAGGCGACACTCCCAGTGCTTCCTCCAGCAATGCATTTGGTTTGCCCCCCAGTGCTTCACTCAGGGTTGCATCCAGTGTTCCACCTAGTGCTGCATCAACTGGTGCTCCCAGTGTTTCACCCTGATCTGCACCCAGCGTTCCTCCTAACACTGCACCAAGCGGCCCTTGAAGTGCTTCCTCCGGCAATGCATTTGGTTTGCTTTCCTGTGCTTCACCCAGGGTTGCCTCCAGTGTTCCACCTAGTGCTGCATCAACTGGTGCTCCCAGTGTTTCGCCCTGCTCTGCCCCCAGTGTTTCTCCTAGCACTGCACCAGTCGGCCCTCCAAGTGCTTCCTCCAGCAATGCATTTGGCTTGCTTTTCGGTCCTTCACCCAGGGTTGCATCCAGTGTTCCACCTAGTGCTGCATCAACCGGTGCTCCAAGTGTTTCCCCCTGATCTGCACCCAGTGTTTCTCCTAGCACTGCGCCAGTCGGCCCTCCAGTTGCTTCCCCCAGCAATGCATTTGGCTTGCTTTCCCGTGCTTCACCCAGGGTTACCTCCAGTGTTCCACCTCGTGCTGCATCAACTGGTGCTCCCAGGTGTTTCACCCTGATCTGCACCCAGTGTTTCTCCTAGCCTTGCACCAGGCGACACTCCCAGTGCTTCCTCCAGCAATGCATTTGGCTTGCTTTCCCGTGCCTCACCCAGGGTTGCCTCCAGTGTTCCACCGAGTGCTGCATCAACTGGTGCTCCCAGTGTTTCACCATGATCTGCACCAAATGCTTAACCTAGCACTGCAAAAGGGGACGCTCCCAGTGCTTCCTCAAGCAATGCATTTGGTTTGCCCCCCTGTGCTTCACCCAGGGTTGCCTCTCGTGTTCCACCTAGTGCTGCATCACCTGGTGCTCCCAGTGTTTCACCGTGATCTGCACCCAGTGTTTCTCCTAGCACTGCGCCAGTCACCTGGATTCCTCCAGTCCTTGTTCCCATTCCTCGCCTCCTTCTGATTCCCGCCTTGCACAATCCAATAGTCATGGGGACATCCTTGTGACTAAAGATTCTGATGTTTTTGGCCATCCCTTTCCCCAGGCTCAGTCATCAAACTCTACTCTCATTACCTTCCAAAATATTGGTCCCCAGCGGAAGTCAGCCTTCATGTCTCGCTCCCGTCACAACTCTCGGCGTGTTGCTCAAAGTAAAGCTGGGGTTGCCCTCTACGCAGAGCATTGTCTGAATGAACCTCAGCTCCCCCTCTGTGATCTCTTCCACTCTCGCATCAAACAGGCCTACCCTTCCAGTTTCACCTTCCTTGCTAGCAACACACATGAGGCCTCCACCAGAACTTGGCGCATCCCTGGTGGTACGGGGTTCACCATTGATTGGCTCTTTCATTCTCACAAGCTTGCCCGTGGTGCTGATCCATCAGGGCTTGGCCGGTGGACCTTTGTCCGGTTTCAGGGTAGGGCTCAAGCTACGGTTACCATCTTTTCTGCCTACTGCCCTGTCGAAAATGACAGGGACCTTGGCTCTGTTTGGAACCAACACTGTCCGTCACTTCCAGGCTGAGGAGGATCTTCGCTGTCCCAACCCACGCATTCTCTTTCGCCGTGACCACACAGCTGCCCTTCAGGCTTGTTTAGAGGCTGGTGACTCCGTCGTCTTAGGGATTGACCATAATTCTGATGTCCGGTTTGACGGTCTTTCCTCTGAGCTCAAAGCACTTGGCTTCAAGGATGCCATCTTGACTACCCACCCTTCAACTCCCATGCCCGCCACCCACAATCGGAATACTACCAGGACTCCCATTGATGCCATCTGGACTACTGAGCATGTCGATGTCTTCTGAGCTGGTTACTGTGCTTTTGATGGTGATCACGGCATGGTTTCTGACCATCGCTTGCTCTGGATTGAAGTTTGTAATGGCAGTATCTTGGGCAAATATCTTCCACCTCCTGTGCGCTCCTCTATTCCTCGCCTGAAATCTTCCCACCCTAACCTTCGACAGCGCTATCTCAAGCGGGTCAAACATGCCTTTGCTACTGCTGGTGTGTTCCCCCTTCAGACTAAGCTTGAGCACCTGGTGACACTGTATTTATCTGGTGATACCACTGTGCGCGACACTCTCATCACTACCTATGATGTCCTCCATGCTACCTCTGCTTCCATCCGGCTGTCTGTTGAACAACATCTTTGCCGGCTTCGCACCGGCATGATTCCTTGGTCTCCCAAGCTCCAGGTTTACCGTGACACCATTGATTTTTGGAGGCGGATCGTGCAGCTTCGTCAGGGTGTCTCCACCAGTCACACCATGGTGAAGCGCTTGGCATGTAAGCTTTCCTTATACAAGGGTGAACACTGTGATCTTGCCACTGCTGTCCTCCATTTGAAGCAAGCCTACAAGCAATACAGCGCTGTCAAAGTTCTGGCTCCTTCGTGGCGTGACTCCTTCAACCAGGGCTTGGTGGACGCCCTTCTTACTGAAGGCAAGCCCTCCAACCAGAGCGCCTCCCAGATCTGGGCACGCATGCGCCGTGAACGGCTCCAACGGGATCTAGGGCTCGCTGCTCGCGCTATCCGTGGCCGTCTCTCCAAGCCTGCTGTTCTGAAGGCGGTTGCAGTCGGATCTGATGGCACTGAACAAGTCTTGGAGTCTCAATCTGCCATGGTGCCAGCCATGGCTGCCTCCAATGTTTGCCGTCAGCAACAATGCCTAGACACTCCCTCCATGTCTCCCTCTTTCATCCAGGCCTTCGGCTACTTGGGTACTGGACCTTCCTCCGCTGCGGTCCTTGCTGGCACCTATGTTTCTCCTCCAGGAACTGACCCCCCGTACCTGACTGAATTTCTTACTTGCCTTCAGGTGCCTGCAGCCATTCAGTCTTTGGCTCCCTTTGACTATTCGATTAGCCCTGCTGACAATGCTGGTGCCTGGAAATGTCAGAAGGAACGTACTGCTGGCGAGCCTTCTTGCCTCAGTTTTGCCCACCATAAATCCTTTGCTTTGGACACACAGCTGAATTCCTTTGATACTTTGATGCGGACTGCTCCTCTGCTTGCAGGCTTCTCGCCCTCTGCTTGGCAGGTTATCACCGACGTTGAGATCTTCAAGAAACCTGGTGAATACCGTGTTGACAAGATGAGACTCATCCAACTGATGTCTCCTGAGTTTTAGATCAACAACAAGATGATTGGTAAACGCATTCTCGCTCATGCTGAACAAGCCAACGCGGTGGCAGTTGACCAGCATGGTAGCCGGAAGCATCACAAAGCCATCAACACTTGTCTCAACAAGAAGCTTATTTGTGATGTTCTTCGTCAGAAGCGCCGCTCCGGGGCAGTTGCAATGAATGATGCCAAGGGCTGCTATGACCGAATCTCCCATCCCATTGCCAGTCTCACCCTTCAAAGCTTTGGGATTCCGGCTCATGTTTGCGAGGTTCTACTCTCCACTCTCCAGCGTGCTACCCATCACATTAAAACTGGATTTGGCAGGTCCGGTCCTATGTATGGTGATGAATCTATCCCTCTCAGTGGGATTGGACAAGGCAACGGTCTCGGCCCTACTTTGTGGGCTCTGGTTTCTACCATCCTTTTCCGGATGATGCAGAATGCAGGCCATGGGATCCATCTACTCACCTCCCTATCCCTTCAGCTTGTTTCTCTGGTTGGTTTTGCTTTTGTGGATGATACCGATCTTTTCTGTGGCGGTACCTCCTCTACTACCTCTGGTGAGGCTCTGGCTGTTGATTTTCAGGCAGCTCTAGACCGCTGGGCTGGCGGTCTCATTGCTACTGGTGGCACTATTGAACCTGCTACGTCCTTCTGCTACTTGATTGATTCCAAGTGGACTGGTTCTGGTTGGGACTATCGCTCTGTTGATGAAATGCCCGGTGTTTTCACCATCACTGACAAATCTGGTGCCCAGTCCCCTCTTGATCATTTTGAGGTTGATCACGCTGATAAGACTTTGGGTGTCTACATTTCCATGGACGGAAATGAGGAAGCTAAGTTGATCACCTGCAGACCCAATCCCAGTCCTTTGGATCTCAAATGAGGTCCTCCAAGTGTGAGAAGAACACCTCCCTCTACACCTTCAGGTACTCATTTATGAAGTCTTTTGAATACCCCATGCCCGTCACTCAGCTAAGCGCTTCTACCTGGACCCGAATTCTCCAACCAACTCTGGTCACAGTGCTCAACAAGGCCGGCATGTCTTACAACTTTCCTCGCAAGGTCTTCTATGGTCCATCTTTGTATCAAGGCTTTGGTTTTATTCACCCATTTCTTCTCCAAGAATTCAGCCACATTGCTACTCTGCTTCAGGAATCTGTCCGTGTTTCTCAGACGGGCCATATTCTTAGGCTTACCGCTGAAGCCTTTCGGCTTGAACTGGGGATCCCTTTTCATCTCGGTATTACCCCCTACCAGCCTTATGCTTCTTATATCACTCCTTGCTGGTATAAGCATGTGTGGCATTTCTTTTCTATGCACCCTGTGAGTATGGTTGAAGACTTTCCTACTCTTCCTCTGCTTCGAGTGAATGACTGCTACCTCATGCAAGCTTTTGTCACTGCTGGCTTTCGGGGCGCCGAACTGTCTCTTCTGAATCTCGTCAGGATGTCTCTCCAGGCTATCTCCCTTGCTGATATCTGCACTGCAGATGGCACACGGCTTTCTCCTATGGCCTTCCAGTTGCAGTCCTCCAACCATCTTTGCGCCCACCTTGACTGGCCTCGATGCCCCCCTCCGTGGCATCTCCCAGCACTTCAGCTTTGGCAACGCGCCCTTCGGAAATCCTTCTTACCCCCGTTGGCCTTGCCTTTGGACCGAGCTTTACACCCCTCCTTTCACCTAGGGCACTGGCTGTCCTCAGATTCTTCCTCTGTGTGACCTTGGTTTTTGTGTCGTTCTACTGACCGGATCTTCTCCAAATGCCCCACTGGTTGGAAGGTCGGTTCTTCACAAGGCCGAGGTCGTTATAGCTTCAACACTACCATCCTCTGCGCAAAACCTGCCTGTGCCGCCACTCTTGTCTCTCTCCTTTCCAGTGGGAATGTGTTCCGGATCGCGGGTCCATCCACCTTTCTCTCCCATCCACCAGACGAGGATCCCATGACGTATGATCCTTTTACAGGTCTCCCTGCCACCCCAGAGGATGCATTTGATGCTCTCTGCGCTTCTCCCCAAGTCCTTCTCCATCAATACTCCCTTCCCCAGGATGGATGCCAGGCCCTTGCCGATGCCATTCTGCGTGGCTCTGCCAGCGCTGTCTGTGACGGCTCTTATGACCCCGTTCTCCTCCAAGGTACATCTTCCTTCATCCTCTCCCCCAACACCTCCACCAAGTCTCACACGGTGTTCCTCACTGGATCTAACCTTGTCAGTGGTTCTCCTGACGATCAGTCTTCCTACCGGAGTGAATTGGCTGGCATCATTGGTGTCCTCGCCTGCTGTATGGCTCTGGTGGACCTCTATGATGTACCCTCCGGCTCACTCATCATTGCTCTTGATGGGGATACGGCTCTTCAACAGGCTCAGGGAACCTGGCCCTTGTCTATCTCTCAGAAATCTTATGACTATGTCTATGTCATTCGCAATATGATCTCTGCCCTTCCAATCACTGTCACCTTCAAGTGGGTTCAGGGTCATCAAGAGGGTCTTTCTCTTGATATCTCTGTAACAACGCCACCAAGGGCAACGATATTGCAGGGGCCTCTTCATTACATCTATGAGGAGACGCTCGCCAAGTTTCGTAATGATCCATTGAGCGGATTAGAAGGAACAGACTCAACATCACAGAGTGAAAAGTTTGGTTGTATTTCAAGGAAGCAACCAAAATAACGGCGACAGCAGCAACGCCACCAAGGGCAACAATATTGCAGGGGCCTCTTCATTACATCTATGAAGAGACGCCCGCCAAGTTTCGTATTGATCCATTGAGCGGATTAGAAGGAACAGACTAAACATAGCAGAGTGACAAATTTGGTTGTATTTCAAGGAAACACCCAAAATAACAGTGAGGCAGACATCTCTGGAACGACGGTACCAACAGCAATGATATTGCAGGGGCCTCTTCATTACATCTATGAAGAGACGCCCGCCAAGTTTCGTATTGATCCATTGAGCGGATTAGAAGGAACAGACTAAACATAGCAGAGTGACAAATTTGGTTGTATTTCAACAAGGAAACACCCAAAATAACAGTGAGGCAGACATCTCTAGAACGACGGCACCAACAGCAACGATATTGTAGGGGCCTCTTCATTACATCTATGAAGAGACGCCCGCCAAGTTTTGTATTGATCCATTCAGCGGATTAGAAGGAACAGACTAAACATAGCAGAGTGACAAATTTGGTTGTATTTCAAGGAAACACCCAAAATAACAGTGAGGCAGACATCTCTGGAACGACGGTACCAACAGCAACGATATTGCAGGAGCCTCTTCATTACATCTATGAGGAGACGCTCGTCAAGTTTCGTATTGATCCATTGAGCGGATTAGAAGGAACGGACTCAACATGAAAAGACCCTGAAAAAAATGAGGTGAGTATCTATTGCTGTAGAGTAAATGATAACAAAAGAATAATACAATTTACATGCAAACCTACAGGAACAATTATTCCTTGTTCTGATTTGTTGTTCCGTCGTCGTTCCAATCCGTTCTCGCTGTTGCTGTTGCTTGCTCTGTTGTGTCGGATCAATTCAATGCTGACATTCGTTGCCATTGTGGCCGATGTTTTTGTTCCGATCCTCCAGGGAAAACGCCGCACCTCAAGGGAACCCTAACAACCTCTATTTGCTGTCGCCAAACAGAAAAGATAACAGAACGGCGTTGTTAGAATAATGTTTCAAATTTGTTCAATTGGCAAATTCATTCCTTGTTGCCGTTTGTATGTTTACCGTTTAGTTGTACCGTCCTTTTACTGTCAATTTGTTCGTCCAACGTTGCCAAATGAAATACTTCTTACTTCAATGTCACGAAAACAGTACCTTGTGCCTGTTGATATAGAAGCAATGGATGCAGATTCATTGCTTTCAAGATGTATATGTTTGCGGGCCCTCAAACAACAATATCTATCCAGCAAACAACGACCTCTTGTCCAATGCTTTCTACTTCTTGTGCAGTACAAGGCTGTTATTTCTGACTAAAATATTCGAGCACAGATTACCTGCCTAATGCTGATCAACAATCAAGGGATCATTGGATTAAGTGGAATCCCACGTTCTCTGATGGAGTGTCTATTAGCAACTCTGCTAAAATTAAGTCGGGTAAGATTATGAATGAAAAGAGTATTTTATGCCTCGCGACAAAAAAATCACACTGTGTGTGTGTGTGTGTGTGTGTAGTAAAGTCAAACTGTAAAATCAATCTTTGCGTGTTACCGCGTCGTTATGAACGCGTCGCAACAAGAAACCTTTTGCGACGTCACCATGATGTCACAGTTTTTCACGGTGTCACAGCTTCAAAAAGATGTTCTCCAGGGCAGGAGACGAACTTGAGACCTTGACCACATAATAGCCAACCTCTAAACAGCTAAGCTAGGAAGCTATAAATTGCCTTTCAAACTTTGTGTAAAAATTTCCAAACTCACTTTTCTACACTATTCTCGTACTACGAAAACAAATTCTACTTCGTCCAAGTAGGTACCAGTATAAAATGGTAGTAGAGAATTTGCATACCAGATCTATGGTAGTTTTTTTCTACAGTATTTTTGTGCTAGATTATTTTTAGTACTGAATTAGCGTACCGGATCTATGTTAGCATTTTTCAACATGGTTTGTCTCTCCAAATGGCAAACATGAGTGTATTTTTGGTGCAATTCCAGGGCACAGACTGGCTTATTAAAGAAACTGTGTCGTAACGGTAATAAAACAAAACGCGATCGGCCTTACGGTCGATCGATTTAGTGAGTAAGAATGGATTAATTACTCTCTTCATCGTCTTATCGATCATTGGCTTATTCGTAATCTTAAGACACAAAACACACGTAAAACCGGCCATCTTTGGTCGGTCTTTTACCGTATCATATAATTTGTCGTGATATTCTTAGCAGAATATCATATGTAAAATCGTATCTTATCGTGTAGAATTAGTACTAGAATGTACGTAAATCTTAGGGCATGATAGTGTTTTAAAGTTGTTATTTCTTTGAAGAGTGAGCCGATGGGAAAATCCCACTAAGAGGCAATCCACATAAAAGCGCCGACGATTCTTTACTCATCAGGTTAATAACCTTATGAATAAGGTTATTGCCTTTTTCATGACTCTTCGTACGATATGCCCGCTCAGTACGTAAGTACGTACTTACACGGTGAATTCTTTTCAGTCCCCTTCAGTCGTAAATCCTCCAACCGTTAAGCGGCTGGATTCTATGACTTAACCTATTCATCGTGAGTCATTGTTGTGTGTTGAATACCAAACTGTATCCAGTCTACTATCAGAGGCCCTATCAAATTGGGGCAGCGTTTTGCCTTTCGTTCTGGCTCGTATCATGACGTTTTGCCCTGATCCTCGCCAGTTTGATATATTGTATCCATGGATCAAATTATCCATTTTCGAAATGCTCATTGCAGATCAATTTATTCCATGATCGAACATAAAATCAACTTGTTACTTCGATCGGATGATCAATCGAACATTCCATCGAACGATTGATTTTAACAACTTACTTACTTACCACATGCATTGGGAACAATGTTCTCGGAACACAGCTCCACTCATAAGCTTGGTAAACAAATCAGCAATATTTGTTGAACCTGGTTCTTTTGCAACTCTGATAATCCCTGCTGCAATAGATTCTCGTGCCTTGTGGTATGCAATGCTGTTGTGTTTCTTCTTGCATGAGCTTTCAGGTTGTGTAACATTTGTGACAACTGAATCATTATCACAATACACATTGGTGCTCCCATCAATTGGAACGCCCATCATTCTCAACTTGTATCTTAGACCTTCAACCAATTCGATTGCAATTTTCAATGCAATGATTTCAGATCCAAAAGTTGATGTTTCAACTGTTGTTTGTCGTTTGGAAAACCAAATGATTGGTGCATTATTCATGAAGATAATAACACCAGTATGAGATCTTCTTGTTGCTTTACATCCAGCATGATCCGCGTCAACAAAACAACTCATTGTTACATGTTTTCCCAAAGCTTCAGGCATATCAGCTGGTAAAATTTCAGTGGCACCAGGGTAAAATTCAGACCAGTTGCATTTTTGAAATTTACTCTGATCAACGCTTGGTACTGAATAATCAAAAACCAATTTTGACCTGTTATACTTCTTCAAATATGCAAATATATGAAATAACTGGTTCAAATGCCCCATTCTCGCCTAAGCCAAATACCTTGACATAAGAGAAACTGGCATTACGATGTCAAGCCTTCCAAGTTCGCATATCCATCTGAGAACTCCAATCAAACCTTGATAGTAATTTTGTAATTCTGAATTCAGTTCCTCTGATATATCAATCTCCGGTCTGTAATCATGTAACAGTGGACTGGATGCAGACTTTGGTAAATATTTGTAACCATACTTCTCAGTTCCAAGCTCTTGTTCAACAGCCGCAGCAGCTATTGCAGTATATTTGGTGCTTGATAATGACCACCTTGGTTTTGAATCACCTTCAAAGTAAAACTTTCCAATATCAGCTCCCAAATACAGAGTTGGTTCTTCAATGGTATCATCTTTCAACTTGAACTTTCGTTCGATGTTTTCTAGCTGGAACTTAGGATCTTCACCAGAACATAAGATATCATCAACATAAGCAATCAACATTGCCCAGTATCTTGATCCATCTTTCCTGGTTTCAATTCTTAAGTGCACATCCGGATCTACTTTGCAAGGGGAATATCCAAGATCTCTCAAATGTTTTGTGAGATATGACCTGAATGCTGCTCCTGCAACTGGTAATCCGTATAGTGCTCGAACTATCTTGCAAGGCCAACCTGCAAGGTGTGGAGGAAAGCCATCTTCAGCTCTTGCCCGGAGAAAATATTTCTCCTTTATTGGAGCTGTTAAATATGTGTTTTGAATATCTGCTGAGAGAACCTTCAAATCATTCAGCGCTGCCAGCAAGAAGAATATCCTCAGTGAATCTCGACTGGGAACAGATGAGTAGGTATTTTCCTTTGCTACAGCAGGGACTTTGTGACCATCCCCTACTAGCCTAGCCTTCCCTGTTAGGGATCCAAGCTTGATATCAAATATCATGTGCGTTGTGATCTCCTTATGACCAACTGGAATAACATCATCATCAGAAAATTCAAAAGCTGCCATGTTGTTTGTCATTTCCTTATGAATCGCGCGTTCCCAGTGGTCTGTACCTGTTTTCTTATCAATTGCCAGTGCTTGTGTAATTGAATGTGGTAGCTCAACACCATATTTGTGCGTCTTCAGCCAATACTTGGCTGTTTTGGCTGCCTTAAGGATGTGTTCCTTTCTTCTCAAAATTTTGTGCACCCACCATCTGAATGCTGGTAATTTTTCAAGTTTGTTGTTGACTGCATATTCAGCTAGTTGCACTGGGAATGATTCTTTGACATCACTTAACTTACACCATGATTCGGTTCCATCTTTCCAACTGGCTAAAATCCTCCAGCCCCTAGTTGTCGGCTTATGGCTTTTTCGGCCATTTTTGGCTACAGTTGTTGCCTCCTCATCACTTAAAGCAGTGTTGTAGAGTGAACATCCTTCCATCATCATCAACAGAATCTGTACAAACTCTCTGCAACAATATTTGCCGTGTATTCCTCAATGGTGCCATCAGGTAGTTGCAATTTGTATAACCTCGTGTCCAGTATTGGATTCTCATTCCTTACTCCAATTGGTTGGTTTTGCAGATCGTGTACCCTATCCTTGACAATGCACCTGAGCCTTTCATCATTTCTTTCAATGATTACTTCGTTTCCCAGATACTTGTCTGGTTCATCAATATCTTCAACTGATGCCTCTGGCTCTGCCATTTCAAGTTTCAAATCGGATGATCTCACTGGTTGTTCATCAAATAGCTCTTGTTGGGGTTCTGGGTAATTTTCCTGGAAAAAAGACGCGCTGTCCTTGACTTCATCACCAATCTTGGATTCAATTGATTTATCAATTGCTTCCATTCTTCTCAGAACATCACGATCCCTACATTCAAATTCCTTCACTGGCCTTATTGAATTTGTAGATATTGGTATTGCTGATTCAGTCAGGATCCAGACACAATCACCTCCACCAACCTTGCTTCCGCAAGGTCCGAGCCATCGACCCAGTCTTTCAACTCCTCGAGTTCTAGAATCACCTTTATCAAAATGAAATATAAAATCATACCATTCTGATGATGTGTATAATGTTATATTGGGCCTGTAGCCATGCACCAATTCAAATGGGGTCCTTCCCATTGAAGAAGGGTTGCTTGATGCAGTCCTCTGCCTGATATTTGCACATAGCTCACCACAAAATGACCATAGTCTTCTTGGTGACTTCTTCTTTGCTGTCTTGGTTATGATTGCATTCCCAAGGTGGCCTATTGCTTGCTCTGCTCGATTTTGGAAAGGGCAATGTGGTTGGATGAACGTTTGGTGTATATGGTTGCGTTTCACAATTGAATTCCAGTGTGTCTTGTAAGTCCTTGGTGAGCCTTGTTCTGGGGCACCATCAGAAATCAAATGTTTGGGGATTCCAACTTCATGAATGAATATTTTCAATCCTTGATAAGCTTGCGACTTGTTTTGTATTGGTATGAATGCTTCAAATCCATTCCCGTTTGTAAAGACCTGAGCACATTTTTCTTGTCTCATAATACTTGTGGTTTTGGCATGCCAAGTATCAGTATACCATGTTCCCTGAGCTACTCTCTTGTTTCTAAAGCGCTGTGTTGGCAGACGCTTCATCAAAGGTAGTTGCAAATTTCTCAGGGCTTTCTGAGTCGTGACCTTCAATGTCTGTTCTGCCTTTTTGAAACTGATATTCCAAGTCTTGGCTAGGCGTTCGCAATCTACTTTGTTTGGACCTTCAATAGTTGTCACTGATGGTCCCCATTGATTTCTTCTATCAAGGGATCTTCTTTCAAGTGTATTGTCAATTTCTTGCAAGCTAGGGATTTCTTTTGATTCACCCTCAGGGGCTTCTGTGAAGTCAAATTCTGTGTCATCAAATAAAAACTGGTCTATCCTTAGCGCGCTTGAAATACTTGTTACTGAGGAGATCCAATGGGAAATATTGCCATCTGTTGCTATTTGGCATTTGGTCAGCATTCTTCTTGTTGATACCTGGTGCAACCTCATCAGTTTGCAGCGTTCCATGAGACTTGTATGGTTGGGCCCTATGCTAGTCTTGGAGAGCATGTCTGTGACATTACTTGTTGGTTCTGTTGCCACTGAATTTGCATCTTCAGTTGACATAGCTTGAACGCTGAATTGGTCCCCTGAAATTGGATCACCATTGTCTATTGCTAAATCAGCCATCCTAAATTTCAGTGAGTGGGGATCCCATGGGGTGTCATTTGTTGCAATCAGATGTTGACATTCATCAAGCTCCAATCTTGTTGGCTTCCTTGTTGGAAAATATGAAATCACATTTCTCATACTCAGTTTTATGAACACTTTCTTGGGGTCATCATCTTCCATTGGGGTTTGAATTGTAATTCC
Source organism: Pseudo-nitzschia multiseries (assembly GCA_037355745.1). Classification (NCBI taxonomy): domain Eukaryota; phylum Bacillariophyta; class Bacillariophyceae; order Bacillariales; family Bacillariaceae; genus Pseudo-nitzschia; species Pseudo-nitzschia multiseries. The sequence goes on from CM074783.1 coordinate 10,841,752, forward strand.
ATGCTTGGACCTGGGATCAAATTGACAAGGTGTTTCTTCAACAGAATTGAAATTGCAATCCCTCACTTGATTGGGGCATATTAAGCTGTTCTTCAATTTGTTTCCAAAGTACAGCGCTTGGTGGAATACAATAATGTAGACTTGACCTGATGTTGGACTTGTCCAAGCAGTCGCGCAGCTTCCAATTGGGATTTTCTTGATTGGCTTGCACTCTTCAGAAAAAGGCGCAACATCAACATGTGTTGTGATCTGATCAGGATTAAGCAATATCATGTTGCTTCCAGCCGCCGTGGTGTCAGCATGTGAGTCTAACTCACAGTATCCATCTTCATTTTCACCATCATCAAAATCTAGTGGAATATTCATCTTATATAATGACCGGCTCACCATTTTTAAACATTTGTTTTCTAGTGTCCGGTTATGATGTCATTTCTTAGATTTTGAGCCAAAGCTGTCACCGGCACCTTCCTTTTCAGCTTCCTTTGCCTTCTTGGTCTCAGCAGCCTTGAGAGCCCTCTTTTTCTTACTTGCCTGTCTCATCTGGTAAAGTTCCTGGCGCTGGTCTTTTGACATTGTTTTGTAAACGCTTGTTGGATAGGTCTTATTCTCACTTTTCCTGTGAATGTTCCAGTTGTTTTCTGCTTTTTATTGCTTGATGTGCCTACTGAATACACACTTATGGAACTCCTTTTATGCTTTCCATTTGCAAGCTTGTTCTTCAATCCAAGTCGATTGGGGAATAGAATCAAACATTCATTGAAGTTGTCTCTATAGTCTTTGCTCTCATCAATCGCGTCGGCTTTGGCAGCATCAAGTCTCTCATCACTGATTGAATTGATAAAGTCCCAAACAAATCTCCTTTCGTTGTGATTCTTTTCAAATCTCAGAATTGTTCCATGGAATGCAGTCCAATTCCTCTTGTGCTTGTTCCAATCATAGTTCTTATGGTCACCGGTGTAGTGTGATTCTTTCATTTCCTGATAGGTTTTGTTCAGGACCATAGTGATATTGGTATCAGAATAAGCATGTTGCATCAATGAAATAAACGCGTTTCTTGCATGTCCTGAGTTCAATTCGGTATTTTGGAAATGTGCCACAAATTGCCATCCCGGTCCTTTTCTTGTTGCATCACACAACAACCTCCATACAACATTGTTGTCTTCATCATACTGATGGCCCGACAAAACACCACACCTTTCATTGTAGTCACTCCAAGTTGGATAGGCATCTGATGGACTTTGTCCGACTGTGCCAGACCTGGCTTCGTCAGTAACATCTTCCTTTTCTTGAGGTCTTATGACATACAATATTGGGAATCCTTCAGAGTTGAATCTGTATCTCAAGTTTTGACGAAAACCTTCCTCCCATTCTCTGAATTTTGTAAGGTCCTTTAACTCAGGTGGGGTTGCTTTTTCTTGTGATTTCACACTTGATTCCATCATCTTGATCCTGAATTGTTGTAGTTCCAGATTATTTGGGTTCGCGTTCCAGTCAATGGCTCTTGGTTTGACTCCAATCAATGGTTGATAGCGAGCCCAATTTGCCCATGTGAGAAGTCTTGATGATAGCCTGTTACCGTAATGGATACTTTTTGGATTACGACAGTCTGGACTGATTGATTTCAATCCATGCATGAATGATTTGATGCTTTCCTTGTTGAGGTCTGTAATTTCACGAATATTAGACATTCCTCCCCTCATAATTTCTTCAGCTGATTCGTAGTTGATACCAAAATCCATCAAGCTGCTTCTGAAAGCAAGCTGTTCTGGATTCAGTAATCTTCCATTGTTGAATCCCCTGATTTTTATTTTGAGTTGGGATGACCTCAGTAAAGAACGTTCAGACCTTGAGTTGTCATCTTGTTGGTTTTCACTATCATCACTGCTGATTTCATCACTGCTAACATCATCTGGTTTCCTACCCCTTCTTGCAGCATCATGTAATGCTCTGATCCTTTTCCTTACTTCTTGGTCAATGATCCTTTTCATAGTTGAGTTCTTTTCTGGATCAGTTATAGCCTTTTCCATTACACGCATGATTCTTTCATCAAATTTGTCGTCCTCATTCTCTAAATCCATATCCTTCTGACTTTGATCGTCGCTATCGGAATCTGGTGGATTATGTCCCACGTCCATTTTGGATTCCTCATCATTGCTGGGATCGTAGTCATCATCATCTTTTGGCTTTGCTTTTGTTCTTGTTTTTCTTTTTGCTGGGGCCGTGATGGGGACGAGATTTCGAATATTTTTATTGGCGTAATCAAATGATCGTTTCGGAGTATTCGATGGAAGTTTCGATCGAATATCTAATCGAAGGTGGTATATGAAGAGGGAGTGTAATCAAATCGGAGGATTGGATGTGAGATGACGGGTTCAATGTTGGTGACTGTTGTGTGTGATTTGATTATCTGTTTATGTATTTGTATATTCGGATCGGGTTTTCGTTCCGTATATTCGGATCGAGTTTTCGTTCCGGTTTGTCTTTGTGTTTATGTTTGTGTGAGCTTTTGCTGTTTGTCGCAATTTAAGATTGTGAGCTTTTCTATCCAGTCTCAGGATTTGCTCATTCTGTATTTCTGTGGTAAAAATTGATGAATCTTTCATCGTCTTGTTTTCTGAGAACTTAGTGTTCTCTTTTCTTTTGGATCTTCAAGATTTAGTGTTCTCGTTTCCATATCTTTGGATTTTCTTGCGAGCAGGTGCTTGCAATCTGTTTGATCCAATCTGTTTCACCATCATCAGAGCACTTAAGGCTCAATCTTCTGGCTCACGTCATTCTTGTTTTCAGTGAAAGATCAGTGTTCTTGGATATTGATTCCTTTCAACTGATGCCAACCTGGGCGATTTTCCAATCTGTCCAGCCCCTTTTCCCTTGCTTGTTTTGCTGGATCTCGAAACCCGATGGAGCCTACCATCTTGGTTCGGGTCTTTGGTCTCTTCTTTCAGGGAGACCGCCCTGGTGTTGGTCTGTTCCAGGGCTCCACAAGCAACTGCCCCTTTTACATCCTTGAGGGTTGATGCCGGTTGCTGATCAGGCTAATCCGGATTGTCTTCGAGCTCAACTGCGTTTCTCTCGGAAAACGCCATTCGGTTCTCAGCATTGTAGGATGCTGGCCACAGCTCGTAGACGCTGGGTCTGATAAACTAAAGAAACTGCGTCGTAACGGTAATAAAACAAAATGCGATCGGCCTTACGGTCGATCGATTTAGTGAGTAAGAATGGATTAATTACTCTCTTCATCGTCTTATCTATTATTGGCTTATTCGTAATCTTAAGACACAAAACACACGTAAAACCGGCCATCTTCGGTCGGTCTTTTACCGTATCATATAATTTGTCGTGATATTCTTAGCAGAATATCACATGTAAAATCGTATCTTATCGTGTAGAATTAGTACTAGAATGTACGTAAATCTTAGGGCATGATAGTGTTTTAAAGTTGTTATTTCTTTGAAGAGTGAGCCGATGGGAAAATCCCACTAAGAGGCAATCCACATAAAAGCGCCGACGAATTATTCACTCATCAGGTTAATAACCTTATGAATAAGGTTATTGCCTTTTTCACTGACTCTTCGTACGATACGCCCGCTCAGTACGTAAGTACGTACTTACACGGTGAATTCTTTTCATTATTGGGTAATGACTCCCAACCTATCCGGTCCAGGCCATGAATAATTTTTTTATGACTCGTCAAATGCATATTGGGAACAACTTTGCCCCAAAGAATGCTGGAAATGTTGTGGTTTGTCTCTACAAATGGCAAACACGAGGGTGTTTTTGGTGCAATTCCAGGGCACTAACTGACTTATTGGGTAATCACTCCCAAAGTATCCGGTCCAGACCATGAATAATTTTTTCATTACTCATCAAATGCACATTGGGAACAACTTTGCCCCCCAGAATGCTTAAAATGTTGTGGTTTGTCTCTACAAATGGCACACATGAGTGTATTTTTGGTGCAAATCCAGGGCACTAACTGACTTATTGTGCAATGACTCCCAAAGTATCCAGTCTGGGCCATGAATAATTTTTTCATGACTCATCAAATGCACATTGGGAACAACTTTGTCCCACAGAATACTGGAAATGCTGTGGTTTGTCTCTACAAATGGCACACATGAGTGTATTTTTGGTGCAAATCCAGGGCACTAACTGACTTATTGTGCAATGACTCCCAAAGTATCTAGTCCGGGCCATGAATAAATTTTTCATGACTCATCAAATGCATATTGGGAACAGCTTTGCCCCACAGAATACTGGAAATGTTGTGGTTTGTCTCTACAAATGGCACAAATGAGGGTATTTTTGGTGCAATTCCAGGGCACAAATCGACTTATTGGGTAACGACTCCCAAAGTATCCAGTCCAGGCCATGAATAATTTTTTTATGACTCATCAAATGCATATTGGGAACAGCTTTGCCCTAAAGAATGCTGGAAATGTTGTGGTTTGTCTCTACAAATGGCACAAATGAGGTTATTTTTGGTGCAAATCCAGGGTACAAACTGACTGATTGGGTAATAACTCCCAAAGTATCAGGTCCAGGCCATGAATATTTTTTTCATGACTCATCAAATGCACATTGGGAACAACTTTGCCCCACAGAATTCTTGAAATGTTGTGGTTTGTCTCTACAAATGGCACAAATGAGGTTATTTTTGGTGCAATTCCAGGGCACAAACTGACTTATTGGGTAATAACTCCCAACCTATCCAGTCCAGGCCATGAATAATTTTTTCATTACTCATCAAATGCATATTGGGAACAACATTTACACTCACAAGACAGAAACTTTTGTGGTTTGTCTCTCCAAATGGCAGACAAGAGAGTATTATTGGTACAATTCCAGGGCACACACTGACTGAGTGGGTAATGATTCCCAAAGTATCACGTCAATTCTATGTATTTTTCTGGCACATTTCATCTTATCCATAATAGGAATAACATTTATAATCCAATCACCAAACATGTAGTTTAATGAGTGTCAAATAAAATCAATTTGTAAGTTGTTTAATCAAAATGGAAGTGCTGTTTTTGGATTATGCTCAGACGAAAAAAGTGTATGGGCATTACTAGTTGTAGATGATACTACATGCAAAAAGGTACACCATTGGGTACTTTGCAAAAAGCGTACGTAGGTACTGGTAGGTGCTGTGCCAACCCAGGACAGTGTCAAACCACCGACTGGCTATCAGATTAAACAGACGAGTAGGGAATTTAAGTACATAACCTTCGTGTAATCAAAATTTCCACTTTGAAAAAATTATGGCGCGGGAGGGGTGGCTTGCACTGGTACATGCTTTACTTATATAGAAAATAAAGGCCACACACAAGCCAGACACATGGAAGAAGTCAGGGTACACAAAAACTGAAGAAACATGAAAAACTGAGCACACACACAAAACCACAAAAAAATAACCACATACTTCTTGGTCAGCATGGTATTTTTTTTAAAAGCACAGAAAATGAATGTTGTGCGACAGTCACGGACAACAGAACAACGGAACAACAAAGAAACACTAGTTATTGTAAAAAGGGAACAAGGGAACAACAAAATGGAACAACAACAACGGAATGCAAGTGAGTGACAACAATGACGGCAATTTGCTGGAGGTTCTATTTATTTCTGATCTTTCTTTCTTTTATTTTTATCGGATGGAACAACAGAGCGAAACAACAAACAAAATGGAACAACGAAGGAACAATGGAATGCAAGTAAATGACAACAATGATGGCAATTTGTTGGAGATTCTATTTGTTTCTGATTTTTCTTTCTTTTATTTTTATTGAATGGAACAACAGAGCAGAATAACAAATGAAATGGAGCAAAGGAACAAGAACGGAACGCAAGTGAGTGACAATAACAACAATTTGTTGGAGATTCTATTTTTTCTGATCCTTCTTTCTGTTATTTTTATTTTTCACAGCAAAAATGGAACAATAAAATAATGGAACAAAACAACGACACAATGGAATGAAATAACAAACATGGAGCAATGAAAACGGAGCAATGAAAATGGAGCAACAAAAATGGAGCAACAAAAATGGACTAATGTAAACGGAGCAACACAAATGGAGCAACGCAAACAAAACAACAAAAACAAAGCAACAATGGAACGTGGTCAAAGTGGAATGCCAAAATGGAACAACAAAACAAAGTTGCCGCAGCAGCAAGCAACGAGAGCAACAGCGTGGGCACATTAGCAGAAAGAGCGGCAAAAGCTAGAGTAATAAACACAACTCCAATGCATCAGTGATGAATGTTGATCTGGCAATAACAGCATCAATGAATGCCAATTTATCACTTGAATTAATGTAGATAATAACAGTACATACATAATACAAAAACTACTAGTAATTGAGAACTTAATATTGAGAATATTAGAAATATCAAATGAATAATAATTTACTGCAATAGGATTAAATCAAACATAATATAATTTACAGTTAAAAAAAGGAATATCCTAGTCCAGAAAAAGAATTCACAATTAGGAGAGCAGAATCAAATTGTTATTCTGGAGCTTAATATTTTGGAATTAATACTGAGTCAAGATTTCTTTTTTATTCGTGAATAGAAGTAATAGTTGTGGGTACAGAATAGTAATTGGGTTCTGCTAGAGACTGAAATAATTTTTTTAAGATCATGATTAGAGTAACGTGCATCACTTGCACAAAAATAGTGCTGAGTTTATTTATAGGCTGCCACTTGGTCGCGATGTACTTGCAATTTCAGGGTGTTGAGAAAATATTGCCGTGTTTAAATCACGCACAAAATTTGTGCACGATAAGTAAATTCGAACCCCGCAAAACAGTTCTTGGACGATGGGTATCATTCTCTTGTACCTTTTATGCGTTTATCCTGCATTGAAAGGAACAGAGGACATACAGTGCTGCAACAACGTGGGTATTGGACCAGAACTACAATCCAGAGAACGAGAGAGACTGGAACAGGATGGTCATACTTTCCCAGCAAAGGAATGGTGTAATCTGACGCCAGAGGCAAGAAAGCACATAAAACAATGCATACATTTTAACCCTGGGAACCGTCCCTGTCTGACAATTATTTGGTCAAATAACTGGCACAAAAAGACTGAAGAAGCAATTTTTGAAAAGGACCAATTGCAATGGTATGGCTACTCAACAGACGATACCAGGTTTTACTCCACAGATGAAAGGTTTCCTGTAGTGGGTGATTGGTACAAGGAATATATGGTTGAAGTACAAAGGGAAGACCTGAATCCTTTTTTGTACCATTTTGAAACAGGATATGATTCTCTTTGTGACAGAAATGGGCATTTCGTACTTACAATCCTGGACGGATGCAAGCTGACAAATATTGTAAAATCAATGCTAAACAGCAGAAAAGGAAGATTTGAGGAAGCAGAAGCTGCCGCAATTTGGATAGAGGCACTGAACTATGTCCACTACAAATTATTCCCGGACCATGAGAAAGGCAACACTTACGCAACAAACCACATTTGGGGTCTGGGTATCATTCTTTCCTACCTTCTATGTGGTTATCCTGCACTGAACGGGAAGGCAGACATACACTGTTATGACACCACAATTGGAATCGGACAAAAAGCAGACTCGAAACAACAAAGCAAAATGGAAATGGATCGACATAGTTTTCCAGCAAAGCCATGGTGCCAGCTGACGCAGCCAGTAAAAAAGCACATTAAACAATGTATCCATTTTCATCCAGGGAACCGTCCCTGTCTGATGATAATTTGCTTGACTGATTGGTGGATAATTGTTCTATAATGACTACTGGGTATGTAATTGTGAAGGAAGGTTTGAAAAATGTAATGTCCAAAACCCTACTGAGGAGTATACAACCAACAAAGAACAAGCGGATGAGGTAAAGATACTGCACAAGGACACGGAAAGAAAATGTATGAAATAGCAGTGGGATTCATTCATGAATAAATTGAGAATACAGCCAAAGAATAAAAAGCAGAAACTAAAAGAATTCATAATCAAAGAGAAAAAGGAGGAAGAAGACAGACACAAGACGAACATTCAGCACTGGCTGCATCTTCACAAAAAACGTTAGAATTCAACTGAAGATTTGGAGGAATACAACAACTATCCCGTTCTTTGTGGCACATGGGGACGGGTGAAATAAAAGTAATAAGTGTTATAAGGACAACTGTTTTCTTGTCAAAAATTTCCTTAAGTTATTCAATTTTCCCCAAATGGAACGAAAAGGCCAATTCCTGCAACGCCGTTGCAGAAAGTGGAAAAACAAAAAATATGTGAATCAATGAACATCAAGACATGCAATTGTAATTAGGGGGGTTGCTTCAACCCCATTGAATGATTTCTCAAAACAACAAAAAGGGAGTTTCCTGCAAAACCGTTGCAGAAAATGGAAAAATGAAAAATACGTTCAGCCCCATTGCACAAGTTGGAAAATTTCCTTGACTTCATGAATGTTCCCCAATACACTGAAACTGGACATTTCCTGCAACGGCGTTGCAGAAAATGGAAGAAAAAACAATACGTGAATCAATGAATATGGAGTTATTCCTTAAATTAATGTACTCTTTTCGCCATCTTTGACTATTGATTCTAATTTCTTATGTTCCAACCCAGCCATTGTGTCACAGAAGTTAAACAACCATTGTTCACGGTTTCCAAGGACAAAGTATTGGTCTTGGCTACCAAGGTTTCTGACTACGGCAACTTTGGACTCAATGACATTGCAGTCAAGCAAATATAATTTGTTGCACAACTCCCCTTGCTTTACCAACACATGCCAGCGTTTTTTCCCTTTCTCCCTCTGGCTTTATATCGGGTCAACAGGAACAAAGCAACAAGCAACGGCGTAGTAACCATCGTGGACTAATTTGAAACCACTGGCGGAACTTCCTGGGGGGAAAGGACCTTCAAGGTAAAGTAAGCAAAGAATCTGACAGGGATAAACTTGCAGCCCACGTCCGTCAAGGAGGTCTAGTTGAAAATTTTCCCAGTTGTACCATACATTTGACAATTGTCCAGAATCGGACTTAAATGATGGATGGGCACAAAATAGTAACTTCATCCCATGATATTTGTCATATCTCTTGTGCTCTGTGGATCAACAAAGCATGCTGGTGCCCACAGCCAGAAGGACCACATTGCAACAAAATTTGAGAACATCCAATGGAAACCAGGGTACACTTGCATTTTTCTTTTTGACCCACTTCATGTAAGGCAAACCATCCATAACACGAATAAAAAACTTCAACCCAGCTGACCAACCGCCCTCTGTAGGATTATTTTGGTCCTGTCATGGATTTATGCTAGAACAAATCAAATTCACGGTCAAGTCTATAAATAACTCCATTAATCTGTTGCAGGTTTGCTTGATTGGTGTGGACTTGATTCATTGGGTTCTCTTAGCGAGATCCTTCACTTCAGTTTTACGATTGCTCTCGCTGGCTGCAGAGTCCCATCCAGTTGGAGGACCAAATAATGTCATGTACTGTGATAAATGAAAATACATGTGATTCTTCACCAGATTGTTCCCCTCTCCCTTACTTTGTTGCAGATTGTTACTTATACAGTTGATGAAAAGAACAACCATTTTGTCAAGATTCAAAACACCCTTCTTGTCTTGTTTGAAAACCTCATCAAATATTGCAGCGTATTTGAGGAACTCTTCCATACCCAACAACAACTCAATGGCTGTCTCTGAACAGGCAGCACAATAGTAACTGGCTATCCTGTCCATCGCATCAAGTAGCTGCATGTTATTTCCTAAAACATCTTCTCGGAACTTCTCTGCTGCTCGCTTCGCGTCACCAAGTTGGTGCATATGGAGTCTCTCTCCTGGTGACGCTAGATGAATGTTATGTGGGTTTTCTCCAAAATCAAGATAAATAAATGCATTGTTATGTACACGGTGGTGGGAGATGTTTCTGAAATACTGTTCAACATTCACTCCTTTGTCCAATGTTGGAGCAGTGAAATTGGACATCTTCCATAGACAAATAGATCAATATTCTTCCCAATTTTTGTCCTTAGACATCTGTATGTTCCCACTTTTAATTGAAACAGGAACCTTCAGAGCATTCACATGTAGGGGACGTATCAGACAAACTGAAGGTGAAGATCAAGTTAATGAAAATCATGGGATATCATAGCATACCATTAGTTGCAGAGGAGGAATTGTATGAATGAGCTATCAAATCCAAGCGGCTTAATTTATTTTCATGGACAAAAGGAAATCTCTTACAGACAAGGTCAAGAGTCATGAAGGACATTTACGCAACTGTGCATGAAATAGAAGGTTATGGCTTTGAACCTCATCTTATCGGCTGGTGTTATGAAATCAATCTGTGCTGACGTTGCCAATCACAAACATTCTACGTCCGGTCGTTCCGAAAAGCACTTCATTCTCTATTAACGACCCCCCTAACTGCGATGGCATGTCTTGATTTTCATCGATTCACGTATTTGTCATTTTTCCATTTTCTGCAACGCCATTGCAGGAAATGCCCTTTTCAGTGTTTTGGGGGTAGTTTAAAGAAGAACTTAAGGGATTGTCCAAATCTTGCAATGGGGTTGAATCCACCCCCCTAATTACAATGTCATGTCTTGATGTTCAATGATTCACGTATTTGTCTTCCATTTTCTGCAACAGCGTTGCAGGAAATGCCCTTTTCTGGTATGTTGACGATGAAAATCTGACCTACTGCACGCACTGAATCAAAAGTTGAATCCCTTTGCTGATATGAATCTGACCTACCGTATGAGTACAAGCACTGAATCAAAAGTTGTTCCAAGTGGAAGTTGGATGTGGTTTGAATGAGAAGAATGGTTGGTGGTAGGAGATAAAATATGTGATAAGTGGTGGTTTCGTGGGGGAAGGCAGAGAACTTATGTTCTTTGCCAATTGATACTTTTGGTGTTTATACAGTCTATAGGTCATAAGAGTAGCATAGTACCTAATTTTCAAAAGTGTACATTTGTACCTTTTGGAAGTGTAAAGTTGACCCCGGTCCTGTAATTACTCGTAATTAGTCAACCCGTACGATACACATAAAATGCAACCTGGATTGAATTTACCCTGGCCATGTGCAACACAGTACTGCACGTTCTGTAGGCTTAGGTACCCCATTTGGCACCCTCCAGAAACAAAGGTGCGGTAACATTTTTAGTACTAGTACCGTAAGGTACCGGTTGCATATTTAACCTTAGATGGGTTGCATTTTTGGTTGCTTTTTATTGCTGTATTTTAACACGGAGGTGCGCAACTTATGCAACCACACCATTGAGTACTACTGGCCCATTATTTTCACTTCTTTTTTGGCCATACAATACAAGACTCCACCTGTTTTTCACTTCATTTCTTTTTGCCAATTGCAATTCAACACATCAATCGATCAATTCAATGCATCGATTGATTCAACGCATCGATTGCTCACAATTTTGATCGAAATATAACCAAAACACGAAACAAGCAAGCAAGCAACAAATGCCCCGAGTACTCAGTACGAACCCCCGGCCTGTTAGAGCCAGGGAACGGCGTGCTACAGCTCGCGCTGCTGCAGCCAACACCGCAGCATTCAAATCAACCCCCCCCTTCCAGGTGGTTGGAGTTTGGAAGAAATCTGGAATGCTAGATCCCTTTTAGATTTCCAGAATAGTGAAGCACCCGGTTCTCCTACTTGCCCTCCTCCCCTTCCCCTCCCTCCTGCCAGAACAAGAACAGCAAGAATAATTCAACATTTGGAAACCAGCCAACGTGATCAATTGGCAGCACTTGAACAGGCTCGCGCTCAACTTGGAGATCAACACGGTGAAGAAGACCAACAGCAAGAACCCCTTGAATCTGATGATAAAGCAACAGCAGCATCAAATGCGGATGCGGACGACAATACAACAGCCACTTGTCGTCGAGGGGGCTGGGTTGCAGGACCAATGCCTGTCCTACCAAACAATGTGAATGCCACCACCCAAGTGTTACAATACCACAAGTCATTGCTCATGCTGATGGATTTCTTGCATGAATGCAAATACTACCCAACGGAAAAGATGTTCACTACTGAGGAGCTCCATGTGATTCCCCCAGAGGATGGTGTGTTCAAGGAGTTTGGACACAAAGATCCTGGAGCAGAGGATACTCCAAGACTTAGTAGATCCAGTACTCTGATGTATTGGAAGAAGGCTATTTCATACTTCATGCCAAGCCATGCTGCATGGAATGAAGCCATGGGTGTAGGGAGCCCCACAGAGTCCTGCCGCATTAACAACCTTATTAAAGCAGTGAGGAAGAAAGAGACACGGCACCTAGGAAAGGAGAGCCAAGCTGACCAATGCTCCACAAATGAAGAGTTCCTCCAAGTGCTTGATCTAGCAAAGGGACACAGCATTGTTCAGCTTAGACACCAAGCCATGTTGAAGTTCCAGCTTCATATGATTATTAGGGGGAATGATACATCACATATGAAGAAGGTGAACTTGGTAGCCAGCCTACTAATGTATCCCGGTTACATTACATCTCAAATGTGGTGGTCAAAGAATGTACAGGATGAAGGAGACTGCCCAATGCAGCTGCTAAAGGGTGCTATGGATCATCGATACTGTGTTCTTGTTGGGCTTGCAATCTATCTGGAGGGCTGGCTAAGTACTGGGGCGGGGCCATTGAGCCAGTGGCTTTTTGCAGAGGGAGATACTGTATTTAATTGATCTGCAAAGGGGCAAGACAAGGAAGCAAATGCTTGCAAGAACACCTATCAGAATGCCCTCAAGCAAATCATCAATGATCCAGAGTTTGAACCTCGTCCGAGAACTGTTTCGCGGGGTTCAAATTTACTTCTCGCGCACAAATTTTGTGCGTGATTTTAACACGGCAATATTTCTGGACACCCTGAAATTCCCACCCCCAGTTATTGCCTTAAAATCATACAAAAAACAATTCTGTGCGCGTGATGCACATTACTCTACTCTCGAATAAAAATAATTTATTTCAGTCTCTAGCAGAACCGAATTATTATTCTGTACGAACAACACTTACTTCTATTCACGAATAAAAAAGAAATCTTGAGTCAGTATCAATTCCACAATATTAACCTACCAAACAACAATTCAATTCTGCTCTCCTAATTGTGAATTCTATTTCTCGACTACAATATTCCCTTTTTAAAATGTAGATTCTACTATGCTTTATTTATTCCTATTGCAACGTATTATGAATCCTCCATAATTTCTAAGATTCTCAAAATTAAGTTCAAGATTATTAGTAGGTTTGTATTATGTATGTACTGTTATTTTCTACATTAGTTCACCAATAGATAAACTTTCATTCATCGATGCTGTTATTGCCTGATCAATATAGATGTTTCTTTTCTTTTTCTTTTTTGGTCCACTACAATTAGTGGAGCTGCTACTAGTAATATTTGCATCGCCATGCTTATTGTTGGTGTAATCTGTCGAACTTTCGTTCCTAAATCTGTCCCTCATCATTTCTTCCAATTTCCTTCCTGTTTCTGGGTGTTTTCGCATCTCGCCAATTTTGTCGCACAAGTCACTGAACAACTCACGTCCTTCCTCCATCCATCCATTTCTGCTTCCACTGTCTGAATCGCAGAATTTTTCTTTTGTCGCGGAATCGTGGCATCACCCTTTCGCTGCTGCTGGTTCACCCATACATGATGCTCATTGTAGATCAGTACCAATGCAAATGCTTCATCTGCTATAGTAAATATATCACTCAGCAAGTGCCTCTCCTTCCGTTGTTTGAAATTGGAATTTGTCGGATTGATTGCCGACATGATTCTTGTAACAAAATAATAAAAATCTTCATCTTCCGCGTCTTTGTATGTTCTGTATTGAGGGTTTAAAATACCTGTGTCCTCATATTCTGTGTCTTGAATAACTGCAACAGTACCAGAGAATGTGATAGGGACTCGACCTTTTCTGTAATCGTCTGTACGGAAGTATCATCAGTATCAACGGGCAGCATGTTAGTGTTGTCGGACCAAAAATAGATTCCAAAACTCCTCATTTCAACAACCAATTCTCCCACCTGTATTTACCTATCCAGTTTTTTCTCGCTAATGTTTGTGAGTTGTGCCTCAATGCAGTCAGTGCTGTCCCTACTCGTTTCCTGTAAAAGCAACAGAATGACGCAAGTGGAATATTTGGTGGCTTCATAACCGCACTTGCTCCAACAGCTTTTTGTATTACATGCGCCGATACCTTGTCATTGATAGGGAACTTCATGTTGGGGTACCAATGTTTTTTGACATAATCTCTTAGCTGCTTGTCCACTGTTTCAGTCATATCACTCAAAGCCTTAAGCGTATCGTTGTCTGTTATAAGCCCATATTCGTCTGTAATTGTACTTACTGCTCGTTCTCTTGTGTCGCCGGCATTATCAGTCCCCTCTCCCTGCATGGTTGCCTCCGTTTGTTTAGGTACCATTACTACCTTTCCCACCCCTATATGTGGTTCCCTCTCTTGTTGTCGTAAGTGTTTTGCCACTTCCTGTGCCAATTTGTCATATTGGATTTTTTTCATGACAAGTTCTGCAACATCCTCTAAATTGTAGCATTCTCCGTTAGATGTTTTCTCTACCACATTGGTTTTTGTTCCTTCTTTCTGTTGGTTCGTTACTGTAGTGGTGGTTGTGTTGGTAATGCTCAGTGCTGGTTCGTTACTCTGGTTGATGGTGTTTTGTTCTTCCGTGTTTGTAGTAGTAGAAATTGTGTTGTTGGTACCATTTTTTTTACTGTTGCCCTTTGATGCGTTCATAGTTGTGGTATTACTGTTACTCACTTTGTTAGTAATTGCGGTGTTTGTTTTCACTCTTTTTTTCTTACCGTTGTTGTCCCCTGTATTTTGATGATCACCGGGCCAGGATGGTTTTGTTGTTTCGAAGGGTCTTCCCCTCGGATTTTTTGCTTCGTCGTGTCTTTCCGATAGCATTCATATTTTTTTATTTTATTTTCTGAATACGGTGCCGATCAAGAATCATGTGTTTCTTTTGTGTGGTTTTGTGTGTGTACTAATAATTTTGTCGTGTTGTGTACGGTGTTTTGTGTTGTGTGTGTGGTGTGTGTGGTGTGTGTGGTGTGTGTGTGTGTGTGTACGGTGTTTCGTGTAGTATGTGTACGATGTTTTGTGTGTAGAATTTTTCCGTGTGTTCTGTACTATGTTGTTTGCCCTAACTTCTTCTGTGTGTTGTCTGGCTTGGGTGCGCTGTTATATATTTGTAGAAGTAGATCCCGTACCTGTGCCCGCCAGCCCTCCCGCGCCATAATTTTTTCAGAAGGGAAACTTTTGATCACACTAAGGTTATGTATTTCAATCCTCTAGTTACATGTAGAATCTCGTAGACTGCACCTAACATACCGTACTGTCTTGTGTGCCATTTGTATCTACAAACCACAACATTTTCTGTACTGTGGGTGGCAAAGTTGTTCCCAATATGCATTTAAAAGTTGTTCCCAACATGCATTTCGTAAGTCATGTGATATGCATTCATGGCCTGCTGGTACAAAAACTTTGGTAGTCATTACCAAATGAGACTGTTTGTGCCCTGGAATTGCACCAAAAATACCCTCATGTTTGCCATATGGATAGTCAAACCACAACATTTCTGGCATTCTGAGTGACCAAGTTGTTCCCAATATGCATTTGATGAGTCATGATAAATGTATTCATAGTTTGGACCGGATACTTTTGGAGTCATTACCCAATAACTCAGTTTGTGCCCTAGAATTGCACGAAAAATACCCTCATCATGTTTGCCAATTTGAGAGTCAAATCACAACATTTCCAGCATTATGTGTGACAAAGTTGTTCCCAATATGCATTTGATGAGTCACGAGGAATGTATTCATTGCTTGGACCGGATACTTTTGGAGTCATTACCCAATAAGTTAGTTTGTGCCCTGGAATTGCACCAAAAATACCCTCATGTTTGCCAGTTGGAGAGTCAAACCACAACATTTTGGGCATTCTGTGTGACAAAGTTGTTCCCAATATGCATTTGATGAGTCATGATAAATGTATTCATAGTTTGTACCGGATACTTTTGGAGTCATTACCCAATAACTCAGTTTGTGCCCTAGAATTGCACGAAAAATACCCTCATCATGTTTGCCAATTTGAGAGTCAAATCACAACATTTCCAGCATTATGTGTGACAAAGTTGTTCCCAATATGCATTTGATGAGTCACGAGGAATGTATTCATTGCTTGGACCGGATACTTTTGGAGTCATTACCCAATAAGTTAGTTTGTGCCCTGGAATTGCACCCAAAATACCCTCATGTTTGCCAGTTGGAGAGTCAAACCACAACATTTTGGGCATTCTGTGTGACAAAGTTGTTCCCAATATGCATTTGATGAGTCATGATAAATGTATTCATAGTTTGTACCGGATACTTTTGGAGTCATTACCCAATAACTCAGTTTGTGCCCTAGAATTGCACGAAAAATACCCTCATCATGTTTGCCAATTTGAGAGTCAAATCACAACATTTCCAGCATTATGTGTGACAAAGTTGTTCCCAATATGCGTTTGATGAGTCACGAGGAATGTATTCATTGCTTGGACCGGATACTTTTGGAGTCATTACCCAATAAGTTAGTTTGTGCGCTGGAATTGCACCAAAAATACCCTCATGTTTGCCAGTTGGAGAGTCCAACCACAACATTTTGGGCATTCTGTGTGACAAAGTTGTTCCCAATATGCATTTGATGAGTCATGATAAATGTATTCATAGTTTGTACCGGATACTTTTGGAGTCATTACCCAATAACTCAGTTTGTGCCCTAGAATTGCACGAAAAATACCCTCATCATGTTTGCCAATTTGAGAGTCAAACCACAACATTTCCAGCATTATGTGTGACAAAGTTGTTCCCAATATGCATTTGATGAGTCACGAGGAATGTATTCATTGCTTGGACCGGATACTTTTGAAGTCATTACCTAATAAGTTAGTTTGTGCGCTGGAATTGCACCCAAAATACCCTCATGTTTGCCAGTTGGAAAGTCAAACCACAACATTTTGGGCATTCTGTGTGACAAAGTTGTTCCCAATATGCATTTGATGAGTCATGATGAATGTATTCATGGGTTGGACCAGATACTTTTTGAGTCCTTACCCAATAAGTTAGTTTGTGCCCTGGAATTGCACAAAAAATACCCCCATGTTTGCCATTTGTAGAGTCAAACCTTAAGATTGTGGGCATTCTATGTGACAAAGTTGTTTCCAATATGCATTGGATGAGTCATGATGAATGTATTCATGGCTTGGACCTGATACTATTTGAGCCATCACCCAATAAGTTAGTTTGTGCCCTGAAATTGCACCCAAAATACCCTCATGTTTGCCAGTTGGAGAGTCAAACCTTAAGATTTTGGGCATTCTATGTGACAAAGATGTTCCCAATATGTATTGGATGAGTCATGATGAATGTATTCATGGCTTGGACCAGATACTTTTTGAGTCCTTACCCAATAACTCAGTTTGTGCCCTAG
The DNA here is from genome assembly GCA_037355745.1 of Pseudo-nitzschia multiseries. NCBI lineage: Eukaryota > Bacillariophyta > Bacillariophyceae > Bacillariales > Bacillariaceae > Pseudo-nitzschia > Pseudo-nitzschia multiseries. The sequence goes on from CM074783.1 coordinate 10,859,235, forward strand.
AATTGCACGAAAAATACCCCCATGATTGCAATTTGGAGAGTCAACCCACAACATTTCCAGCATTCTGTGTGACAAAGTTGTTTCCAATATGCATTGGATGAGTCATGATGAATGTATTCATGGCTTGGACCAGATACTTTTTGAGTCATTACCCAATAAGTTAGTTTGTGCCCTGAAATTGCATCCAAAATACCCTCATGTTTGCCAGTTGGAGAGTCAAACCACAACATTTTGGGCATTCTGTGTGACAAAGTTGTTCCCAATATGCATTGGATGAGTCATGATGAATGTATTCATGGCTTGGACCCGATACTATTTGAGTCATTACCCAATAAGTTAGTTTGTGCCCTGGAATTGCACCCAAAATACACCCATGTTTGCCATTTGGAGAGTCCAACCACAACATTTTGGGCATTCTGTGTGACAAAGTTGTTCCCAATATGCATTTCATGAGTCATGATTAATGTATTCATGGCTTGGACCAGATACTTTTGGAGTCATTACCCAATAAGTTAGTTTGTGCGCTGGAATTGCACCAAAAATACCCCCATGTTTGCCATTTGGAGAGTCAAACCTTAAGATTTTGGGCATTATGTGTGACAAAGTTGTTCCCAATATGCATTTGATGAGTCATGATTAATTTATTCATGGCTTGGACCAGATACTTTTTGAGTCATTACCCAATAAGTTAGTTTGTGCCCTGGAATTGCACAAAAAATACACCCATGTTTGCCATTTGTAGAGTCAAACCTTAAGATTGTGGGCATTCTATGAGAAAAAGTTGTTTCCAATATGCATTGGATGAGTCATGATGAATGTATTCATGGCTTGGACCAGATACGTTTTGAGTCCTTACCCAATAAGTTAGTCTGTGCCCTGGAATTGCATCAAAAATACCCCCATGTTTGCCATTTGTAGAGTCAAACCACAACATTTTGGGCATTCTGTGTGACAAAGTTGTTCCCAATATGTATTTGATGGTTTCCACAAAAAATATGTATTTGATGGTTCATTTTATCTAGTACAACAAGTGACTTGTAAGCTACTTGCGTAGAAACGTACGCTGATTCAGTACTAATATGTATCTTGTACAACAAGCGTGTAGTAATCTACTCGCGTAGGAACCTACTTGGATACACTACTAGTATTTATCTTGTACAACAAGCGTGTATTAATCATCTTGCGCTAACTCTAACCCTAAACCCTAACCCCAACCCTAAGGAATACATAAGTTGAAGTTTTTTTTTTTCGTACGTACGAGATTTTTTTTTTTTCGTACATACGAGATTGATTTTTTTTTTCGTCGCCACAAATAAAACTCTCTCCCACACAAAGAGTAATAATCTTTTCTTACCTTGCGAGAGACAAAAAAATCATTTTTTTTTACCTCGCGACAAAAAAAAAACTTACATCCAACTTATTTGAGTAGAGTGTTGGTTCTTGCAATCAACACTTCGTCCGGGAACGTGGGATCCGACCCTCTTCGTCACATTTGACGTGTTAGTAGCACAACGATCCGTTCTCAGATATTTCAGTCCGAAATAACAGCCTTGTACTGCATGACAATAGAAAGCATTGGACGAGAGGGAAATTGATGGATAGATATTGTTTGACTTAGGCCCCCAAACATATACGTCTTGAAATCAATGAACCTGCATCCCTTGCCTCTATATCACCAGGAACAAGATACTGTTTTTCATGACGTAGGAGTAAGAAGTAATCTACGGCAGCAACTACAATTTCATTCGGGTCGATTGTCGGTACGACGGAACGTCGGAACAAGCAAAGGTAAGAACGAGAGAAAGACAATGATTATACTGCCTCCGGCATTGCTGATAATGTATTTTCTCCCTTCTGTTTTTCTTCTTATTTTCGAACGATAAAAGCCAACCATTGAAGCAACCGGCATTGGCAACGGCAACGAACGATCGAAGCAATCGGCATCGGCAACGAACGATCGAAGCAACCATAAAAGCAACCGGCATCGGCATTGGCAACGGCAACGAACAATCGAAGCAACCGGCATCGGCATCGGCAACGAAACGATCGCAGCAACCATCGAAGCAACCGGCATTGCACCAATCGATCTGCAACCATCGAATCGGAAGCAACCATCGATTCTTGCCTGTAGGTGCAGGGAATTTCCCAGTTGGTGATAATTATGAATCGATCGGCATGTACATTATATTATTCTGTTTTTATTATTTACTCTATGTAGTACATCAATAGATACTCACCCATTTTGTTCAATTATCATATCATATATTCGAATAGGATCGTCGACAACGGTAACAACAATCGAAGCGGCCGCAACCGGGAACATCGCGAGAGCATAGGATCATCGGCAATGACAACGACTCGTCGATTCGACAGCAAGCAAGAGCGAGAGCAACAGCAACAGGAGCCACTGGGAACGATCGAGTCGCAAAGCAAGAGCAACAACAGCAACCGGGCCGGGGCTTGGAAGCCCATTTTTTAGCCATATTTTGCCCATCATCTTTCCCATCCATGTTGAGTCGTTTTTTTCTGATACGCTGGATCAATCAATTCGAAACTTGGGCGGCGTGTTCTTATATATGTAATGAAGAGGCCCCTGCAATATCATTGCTGTTGGTGCCGTTGGTGCAGAGATATCTGCTGTGACTGTTGTTTGGGTTGCTTCCTTGCTTCCTTGAAATGTAGCCAAATTTTGCCCCTCTGCTTCACCGGTTCGATTCTTCTGATCCGCTGGATCAATCAATTCGACACTTGGAGGACGTCTCCTTATAGATGTAATAAAGAGGTCTGTGCAATATTGTTGGCAGCGGCGACCTCGGTATGGAGATATCTGCTGTGACTGTTATTTGGGTTGCTTCCTTGAAATACAACCAAATTTTTCCCCTTCTGCTTCACCGGTTTGATTCTTCCAATCCACTCAATCAATCAATTCGAAACTTGCAGGCCTTGTCCTTCTCGATATAATGAAGGGATCCCTGCAATATCGTTGCCCGCGGTGACTTCAGTATGGAGATATTAATATTCACCGTTTTTTTTTCTAGTAGGAGTGAACAACGGCAACAAATCGCCGGCATCAAATCGCTCCTCCTCCTCCACCGGCGCTCCACCAACGTCAGGAACTCCTGGATGGAGGAGACGAATCGCCGTTGTTGTTGGAGGAGGAAACGAATCATAGGTTGTTGTTGTTGTTGGAGGAGGAGGCGAATCGCTGTTGTTGTTGGAGGAGGAAACAAATCCCCGTTGTTGTTGTTGGAGGAGGAAACGAATTGCCTTTGTTGTTGTTGGAGGATGAGACAAATCCCCGTTGTTGTTGGAGGAGGAGGGAACGAATCGCTGCTCTGTTGGATGAGGGGAACGGATTCGCTGCTGGATGGAGGAGACGAATCGCTGTTGTTGTTGGAGGAGGAGACAAATCCCCATTGTTGTTGTTGGAGGAGACGAATCGCCATTGTTGTTGAAGGAGGAAGCGAATACCCATTGTTGGAGGAGGAGACGAATTGCCGGTGTTGTTGTTGAAGGATGAGACAAATCCCCGTTGTTGTTGTTGGAGGAGGAGGAGGAGACAAATCGCTGCTCTGTTGGATGAGGGGAGCGGATTCGCTGCTGGATGGAGGAGACGAATCGCTGCTCTGTTGGATGAGGGGAGCGGATTCGCTGCTGGATGGAGGAGACGAATTGCTGTTGTTGTTGTTGGAGGAGGAGGAGACGAATCCCCATTGTTGTTGTTGTTGTTGCTGTTGGAGGAGGAGGAGGAGGAGACAAATCGCTGCTCTGTTGGATGAGGGGGGCGGATTCGGATTCGCTGCTGGATGGAGGAGACCAATCGTCGTTGTTGTCGGAGGAGGAGACGAATCCCCGTTGTTGTTGTTGGAGGAGGGAACTAATTGCCGTTGTTGTTGTTGTTGTTGGAGGAGGAGGAGACGAATCCCCGTTGTTGTTGTTGTTGTTGTTGTTGTTGGAGGAGGAGGAGACAAATCGCTGCTCTGTTGGATGAGTAGGAGCGGATTCGCTGTTGCTCTCGCTAGTCGCTGGTGTTGATCTCGCTAGTCGCTCTCGCTCTCGCTCTCGCTCTCGCTGCTGCTGCTGCTGCTGCTGCTGCTGCTGTTGCTTTCGCTAGTCGCTAGTCGCTGTTGCTGTTGCTGTTGCTGTTACTTGCTGTTCTTGCTGTTGCTCTTGCTGGTCGCTGTTGCTGTTGCTGTTGCTATCGCTAGCCGCTGTTGCTGTTGCTGTTGCTGTTGCTCTCGCTAGTTGTTGTTGCTGTTGCTGTTGCTCTCGCTAGTTGTTGTTGCTGTTGCTCTCGCTCTTCGCTGTTGCTGTTGCTTTTGCTCTTGCTAGTCGCTATTGCTGTTGGGTCGGATTAGGGTCCACGTTGGCTAGTTTTTTTGTAACTACCCTTCCCGCTCCACATCGAAGTTGAGTAACGTGTAGGTATTTGAGCTGGTGTAATTTTGTACTATTTGTACGGTGGCGAACCTTCATGGCCTGTTCTATGGAAGGAGAAACAGAAGGGCCATCATGGTTGTAATTTACCATCTGAATAGCCATCCGAATAGCCATTGGATAGCCGTTCAATTGCCATTCCTGGTCAGCAAATCTGTAGTGTAACATGCTGGCATTCAAATCTGGTAGGGTTTGTACATGTCTGCCTCCATTCTCTCCTCTATCCAAGGGGAAAGAGATGGGTCGGGGTAGGAAACATCGTTGGCTCGTTTTTTTGGTATCATTGTCATTCGAATTCATTTTTGCCATTTGAATAACCTTCCCGGTCAAAAACGAAGTGGAGTGACCTGTAGGTATTTGAGTTGGTGTCATTTTGTACTATTTGTACGGTGGTGAGCCTTCATGGTCTGTTATATCAAAGGAGAAAGTGATTTCAATGATTGGAATTCCTATCAAAAATAAATCATGTCTTCGAGGGTTTTTCTGCTGTGTTTGCAGGGTCTTTTCACTTGTTCTTTTTATGAAGAGATTTCAGTGTACAGATCACACACATGTTCATTACTCGTAGACTTGTACATGGTTTTTGTACTGTGTATTTATTGTGGTATTTTGTACACAGTGTGTTACTAAGTGCAGTTAACAGCATGTTTCGAAGATGAGAGAAAATCATTTGTGGGTAAGAAGTTTGACACAAAATATTGTTCATCACGGCAACTTTATGATATCCCTAACCCTGAAATTGTTATTTAACTGATTATTTTTATTCCACCAAGTCAAGAGTGAGTTTTAGGTGCTGATCCAGATAGGGATCAATGAGATATTGTCTCAAAAGTAAAGGTGTGCGACGCGCGAGGTTTTTTAGTAGACACGCGACCTAAAAAAATAGGAAATTTTAAAAATAGGGTCGAGAATTTCAAAAATAACGCGCGAGAGCCCGCGGGGGGTAGAGAAACAGTTCTCGGACGCTGCTACTGATATGAAACCTGGGACTCACTCTGTTAAGAAGTGGGGTGCTACTATGGCACAAAGAGCAGGAGCTACTAGGGATGATGTGAACTATAGGGCTAGATGGAAGACACTGTGGTATGCAAGAGAACTATCTGGGTGTGCAGTTAGATTGGCCGGATATTAATGCAGCTAGTAAGCTTTGTTACAAGGGTATCTGCCTGTATAAGGAGAAAGATGCTAGTGGTATTACGAAGGATAGGCTTGCACTGCTGTTGCTCCCAAGATTCGAGGCAAGTTTGGCCCTACAGTTGGTGCTATCCTTGCAAAGCCCTTGCTTTGGGCTTGCTTTGATGGAGCAGGGGTTGATATGGTTCCTCCTGGGACGAGGGGGGGGGGGGGGGGGCTGTAGTGGACGTGACGCCAGGTCTTCTAGAGGGGAAGCGGCCTGCAACCTTGTATGGCACTCAAAGAACCATCCAAACCTTGTGAGATGAGTACAAAATGGAATAGGAGGGAGGACGTCAGAAGGGAGTTCACTGCAGCTGAGCGCGGGTGGGTGAAGTTCAAGTCCTCCAACAGGAAGGTGATATGGAGATGTATAGAGAGGCTCTTGAATCGGGGCAATGATGTGAACACTGCTATCAACAAGATCAAGTGTGCTTATGGGGACTTGTCCATCACCAATCTGATCAAGAAGACGAGGGCGGATGAGCGCTATGGTGGTAATCCAGTGCTTTGATGAGCACCAATTCGATGGATGGTCCGGTGGATGGTGCAATCGATTTGTTTGATGGATTTGATCAATTCATTGCATTTTGATCGATCGGTTTGATCCATTCATTGCACTTTGATCAATCGGTTTGATCGTTGGTTTGATGGATGGTCGAATCAATTCATTTGATTGTTGGTTCAATGGAGGAGAGGAGTAGCTTGTTGGATAGGGAATCCCCCCTGTTGTTGCTGATAAGCTCTGTTTTTTTGCTCAAGTTTTCATGTAAGCTGTTGTTGAGTGCTGTAATCACGGGTGGGTTCGATCGATCACCTAGCTAAGTCAATGTTAGCATAGTGTAACATATGAGTAATAGATAGTAACAGTATTATTTGTACACATTTACTTCCATCTTCTTGTCCCTTGACTCAGAAAGAGAATGGCCAATTTTTGAACTGTCTTGTTGGTCTTCTTTTCGCGAGTATTCAACGTTTGGTGGGTTCGATCAATCACCTGTTTAAGTTGATGTTAGTGTAGTGTAACATGTGAGTAATGGATAGTAGGAGTATTTGTACACATTTAATTTCATCTTCTTGTCCCTTGACTTGGAAACATAATGGTCAATTTTTGAACTGTCTTGTGAGCGGGGGTTTTCTTCGATACTTAGCTGGGGGCGTTCCTATGGCCGGTTTTTGGCTCAGCTCGGCTCCAAAAATAGCTATTAAGTCCAACAATTGTGGGGTTGGAGCCGAGCCAAGCCAACTTCAGACACAATATGCCACACTAAATTGACTCGGTTTGGCTCAGTTCAGCTCCATTCGAACCCTAATAAATAACCGGATATGCCTGATACAAAATTCTACTGCACTAATGCCGAAAGCAATTAATTGATAGAGCCAAACCAAGCCAACCCTATTAACTAATAAAGCCAAAAACAGCCAAGAGTATTCCAAATGCACCTCCACTCCATTGAAATCCTTAAGTGTAGAAAACAAGATTGAATATGAAACAAGAAAGTTACGAATTCAATACGTACCATGAGATTATTTGGTCCTCCAACTGGATGGGACTCCGCACCTAGTGAGAGCAACCATAAAACTGAAGTGAAGGCTCCCGCGAAGAGAACCCAACAAATCAAATCCACATTAATCAAACAAACCTGCAAGCAAGTAATGAATTACCACACTATTGATCAACTCGACCATGAATTTGATCTGTTACATCACAAATCTTTTACAGGAGTAAGTCATCGTACAGAGGGCGGTCTGTCAGCCGGGTCTAAGTTTTCAATTTCAGTTAGGGATGGTTTGCCTTACATGAAGAGGGACGAAAAGAAAAACGCAAGTGTGCCATGGTTTCCATCAGATGTTCTCAAATTTTGTTGCGACGTGGTTCTTCTGGCTGCGGGAACCAACACGCTTCGTGGATCCACAGAGCACAAGAGGTATGATGATTATTGCCACATGGGATTACTTTTTTGCGCTCATCCATTCTTTAAGTCTGATTCTGGACAATTGTCCAACGTATGGTACAACTGGGCAAATTTTTGGCTAGACCTACTGGACGGATGTGGTTGGCAAGTTTATCCATGTCAGATTCTGTGCCTGGTTCATCTTGAAGGCCCTTTCCCTCCTGGAAGTTCTGTCAGCGGGTTTGAATTAGTACACAATGGTTACTACGCCGTTGCTTGTTGCTTTCTTTCTGTTGACCCAATCTCAAGCAAGAGGGCTCAAGGGAGAAGACACTGCCACGCATTGGTGAAGCAAGGTGTGTTGCGCAACAAATTAAATTTGTTTGAGTGCAATGCAATTGAGTCTGAAGTTGCCATGGTCCAAAACCTCGGTAGGAAAGATCACTTCTTTGTCCTTGGAAATAGGGAACAATGGTTGTTTCATTTCCGTGACACAATGGCTGGTTTAGAAACAAAAAGAATGGAGTCAATAGTGAAAGCTGGGGAAATCAGTAATGATTTGTAATCCATCTTTCAACGGCGGTGCAGGTAAGTGGCGGCGAGGATTCCATTTTAGAATTCTTCAATCGCAAGTTCATACACAACTTTCTTTATTGGTGCAACTCCAATGCTGTTTATTTCAACATGGTCAATTGTCGTTTCATTTTTGTTTAATCCCCGAACGGTGTATGACAAGAAATAAGCAAAATGTTTGGAATGCCATTGCAGGGCTAAGTGTCTTCAAATGGTGTTTTCGATTTAATTGCCTAAATGTCTGCAATGGTGTTGCAGATTGAATTCCCTTCAGTGAAAAATAAGCACAATGTCCGTAACGCCATGGCAGGGTTAAGTGTCTGGAACGGCGTTGCACATTGAAATCTGTAGAACCAAGAATAGGCACAATGTCTGGAATGCCGTTTCAGGGTTAAGTGTTTTCAACGGTCAGGCGCATTGATGTGCCTGGAACAGAAAATAAGCACAATATATGGAACGACATTGCAGTGTTAAGTGTCTGGAACGGTGTTGGAGATAACAATTCTCTGTAAGGGAAAATACACACAACGTCTGGAATGGCGTTTCAGGGTTAAGTGTCTGCAATGGCATTTCAGATTGAGTTGTCTGGAACGGCAGTGATGACTTCTTCATTTGTAACAAACGTTTTTCATGGTAGTTAATTTTTATATTTATGTTTTTAACGAGGACAGGAACATGTACGTATTCCTAAGTAGGGATAAGTTTCGCCATAAAGCTTATTAGGACTATTTCACACGTCCCCATGCGCCACGAGGAACGGGATAGTTGTTGTACTCCTCCAAATCTTCCGGTGATTTCCAACGTTTTTGAAAGATGTAGCCAGTGCACAATGTTTCTCTTGTTTCCGTCTTCTTTCTCCCTTTTCTCTTTGTTTGCTAATTGTTTTAGTTTTCGCTTTTTCCTCTTAGACTGTTTTGTCCCTTTGTTCATGAATGAATTCCAATTGTCTTTAATCTTATTTTTCTCCGTTTCTTTGTTTTGTTCCTTTACCTCATTGGCTTCTTCTATGTACCTTCTACGGTACTTTTCAATGATTGCCTCTTCAGTCATTGTGTGCCACTCGTTGAACCAAAGGCTTGTCAGACAGGGACCGTTACCCGGGTTAAAATGTATGCATTCCTTTATGTGTTTTCTGGCTTCCAGCATCAGGTTACACCATTGCTTTGGTGGGAAAGTATGACCATCCAGTTCGAGCCTCTCTCGTTCTCCATATTGTACTTCTCGTCCAATACCCACGTTGTTGTAGCACTGTATGTCCTCCGTTCCTTTCAATGCAGGATAACCGCATAAAAGGTACGCCATAATGATACCCATAGCCCACACGTGGTCAATGCCATCAGCGTCACCTTCCTCAGAGAAAGGAAATTCTACCTCCGTTACGTACTTTAAGCATTGTTCCCAAATCTCCAAACCTTCTTCATCAAAATGCCCTTTTTGGCTGTTGAGTCTTGCTCTCACATCATCGATCTTGTTGCATCCATTAAGTATTGTGAGTACCAAGTGGCCATTTTTGGTACATAGCGCATCAAACCCAGTTTCAAAATGATATAAGAATGGGTTCCGCTTGTTGTTTCCATTGCCATGATTGAGCGCACTACTTCTTTCACAGTACTCCGCAGAATCCAAAAGAAACCTAGGCTTCAAAACCTTCCTCTTGTACGCTGATTGGGGTGTTGTGTTCTCCATTTACCTCTTACTTCTAACATTGTCCGACGTTTGGCAAATACTCCGGTATTTTAGTACAATTACTCATCGTAAACTGTTTACGACTCATCCTTACCGTGTAGCGGGCGTACGCTACTGACTTTTGGCCTGTGTGTTTCTAACACGGATTACACGTACACACCGGCATCTCCACTGGACACAGCAACTTTTTCATACAGAAGTTGACTAACTATAAATAGTGTAATGTTCGCTGCTCAGTACAACTGGTTGATATTGATGACATTGTGTGCGTTGGATCGAGTCCCCCAACACAAGTGGAATTAACCATCAAGAACATAAGAACACTTTGTTGTCCTCCACATGGTACATTTTGTTCAGAGGTACACACACGCAATTTTTTTGTCATCCTTCCCTATTCATACTAGTATCCAGGATCCTTCTTGATGAATAAAAAATAATTACACATAGACCACTATCAGTGATTTGCTTTGCTCATATTATGTATGGGGTAGACTATGAAACAAACTCTACATTTTTCAAGCTGATACTTTAGACAGTATGAATTTTGAATAACTTTTGTCCCTGGACATCATGCATTTACCAAAATAGTGAGTCCTAATCAGTTTTTGAGTGCAAATGTGTGTCATTGGCTGCAATTTCAGGTTGGATGTTGCTGATACAATGGATGGGGTAGACTATGAAACAAGATATACATTTTTCAAGCTGATACTTTAGACAGTATGAATTTTGGAATAATTTTTGTCCCAGGACATCATGCATTTACCAAAATAGTGAGTCCTAATCAGTTTTTGAGTGCAAATGTGTGTCATTGGCTGCAATTTCAGGTTGAATATTGCTCATACTGTGGATGGGGTAGACTATGAAACAAACTGCACATTTTTCAAGCTGATACTTTAGACAGTTTGAATTTTGGAATAATGTTTGCCCCTGAACATGCATTTATCAAAATAGTGAGTCCTAATCAGTTTTTGAGTGCAAATGTGTGTCATTGGCTGCAATTTCAGGATCAACATTGCTCATACTATGGATGGGGTAGACTATGAAACAAACTGGACAAGTGACAAGCTGATACTTTAGACAGTATGAATTTTGGAATAATGTTTGTCCCTGGACATGCATGTACCAAAATAGTGAGTCCTAATCAGTTTTTGAGTGCAATTGTGTGTCATTGGCTGCAATTTCAGGATGAATGTTGCTCATATTATGGATGGGGTAGACTATGAAACAATATTGACAAGTCTCAGGCTGATACTATAGTCAGTATGAATTTTAGAATAATTTTCATTCTTTTAACAACTCCTCCGACAACTTTGTGTACTGCGGTGTATTCGACCTGGCACAGTCGAGAGGGAACCAGGTTGCGTGTTTCACTTTTGTACCATCTAGAAGTTTCTTGTACACCATGTATCCAGGGTAAACAGGAAAATGGCCATTCCTCTTAGATGCATAACTCTTCACTACACCAGTTCCAGGTGGTGGAATACCTGTGATTGTAACCTCACTATCAATTGCAAATTTAGGAAGCAAGATCACAGGATCAGGTTCTGCGAACAACACCTTCACGCTGCCGGAGGGCTTTTGCATTACTACATTATTGGGTTGCAGACAAGGAACTTGCAGAAGGTATCCAAGATCTTGAACATGGGCAAGGTTTGGAGAAACCTTCCTCTCCTTGTACTTGGCCTCTTCATTTGATTCGGCTGATGCCGACTTCCTTTGTTTGGTACCTTGGCGAAGGAACAAATTCTTCTTTGTCTTTATCTTTGTGGATGGGTTGTGAGTTGTCTTGGACTGCGTTGGGGACGGCAGGCTGTTGGTCGCCGTTTTCTTCACCCTCTCCTTCTTCATCATTGTCTGCTTCAGCTCCAACAGTTTCAACACCTTCAGCAATTCCGGAGTCGGAGTCAACTGTCAATTTATCTTCCCAAGGAAATGAAAAGAATGATTCCACTCCATTGAGCCCTTTGTTAGTGAACACTAGCCATTTGGCGGAATATGCGCCATTTTCTTCGATGAAGGTCTCAAGTTTTTTCACGTGCTTCTTGAGAAAGTCCTACTTTGCAATGTCAGCTGCATTGTAACATTGAGTCCTTGGTACCTTGATTTTTTTGAATAGTTGGATCAAGGAGTCGCCATCGGATTGTAAAGTCTTTTCATCCTTGCCTGACACAAAGCTTACTTCCAAGTTTGCTTCCGACACATATTTTTTGTTCTGGAAAACTGAACACAGAAGTTCCTTTATCAACGGAATGAACAATATGCCCCCAACCGGTAGATAATTGTAAGTTGTGAGAAATCACAGAGACCTCTCAAAACACTTACAACCTTTGAGTAGTATTTCCGTTCGCGTGATGAAATTATCACGGAATACAAATCTCGTATGCTCCCAGAACAATTGGTCGTCCACTGTGTACATGCAGTTCTCATCAAAATTAGGAACCTTGCAATGGATAAGCTGTAGTCCTCTTTCACGAGTGGGTAAGTATGTCGACACTCTTCACCTCTCAGAAGCTCAGGTGGAGTTTGTTCTTCAAATTGAATGGATCGAGCACCATCATTGGTGAAAATGAATAACCAATCTTTGCAGTTAGGTTCGCCAGGATTGGAGTTGGACGACAATGAATGGCACTCTGCTTTCAAACATTCGTCCAAATTCTCGTGTGCCTCGTCAATGTAAACAGATGTTTTTTCTTCCTTGCCCAGTACTGCCTTCAGTATTGCTTTCAAAACCATAATCCTAGTAACTGGGAAACGTGTACCGTTAGGACCACAGGACAACCAAGATGTTAGAACATTGTCAAGCAATTCTTCACAAACAAGATCCACCTGTTCAAGTTGGTCCTGCGTGGAAACCACATTGGCAACCCAGGACAAACTCAGGAGGTAATGTTGCAACAATGTCTTCACGTGTTGTTCGTCTTCCGGAACGAAATTGTCAACAAGTATGCCCCGTTCCTCCAACAACTTTGCAGTAGAAAGAGTCACCACATTTTTTTCAAAGTCAACGCCTACTCTGTAACACTTGTTCAGAGTTTTCTGGTGATCCATAATCTTACAAAAGTGAAGAGAAAATAACAGTTTAAATTGAATTTTCCCCACCAAATTGTTAACTCCTGGTATTTTGTACTGTTCAACCAAAAACGAAGACTCATAGAGATTGGGCAATAGATCCTTGTACAAATTGTCATCAAGGAATGACTCATTGGCAAAGTGGTCCAGGCTGACTTCTTGAAAAATTTGTGCCTTCTCTCATTGGAAGCGTACCCACAAATACATGAGGACCTTTTGAAACGCCAGGGGTACCTTTGACACATCAGATGGCCAATCCAACTTGAGGTATTTTGGGGAATCAGTTAAGGGCACTAACTCGACTGCTGTGACACCTTCTCTTGTCGGTGCACACACAACTTCCTGCCCCCTAATTTGCTTCATTCTATTGTCCAACTGTTCAAAGGAGTGACTTGCTGAAAGAAAATGCCTTAGTGCGTGGTGAAAGGAAAGACCTTCAAAGAATGAGATATCTGCCGGACGTATCACTTCCCTTTCTTTACATTGTCTTTAAATTGTTGATAGAAAAACGGACCTTCCTCGTCAGGTGAAGGTGCAGGTGGGAATTCAACACAACGTACGTACCACCGAAGTAGGCTTAAATACACTTTCATGTACTTCAGTATGGTGTCGTAGTTAACAACATTCTTTGACCAAACAGCATGCGATGTGCCTTCCGCTACTTCGTCTTGTCATTCAACCTGGGTGTACTCTGTTAGACCTGCTATACTAGTATCATTGATTTTGATAACAGAGTTGAGCGCTGACTGGAAGGCGTTCCATTTATCTTTCATCTCGTAGTCCTTGAAACAAGTTGTCAGCTCCTTTGGATCCAAGATGCAGACCTTCTTTATCAACTGTGAACCCGAGTCACGTAGGAAAAGATTTACCACGACGTCAACAACCCTTGGTATAGGACCCAATGATGGCTTGTCACCCATTGCTATCTCGCTGAAGTCAGGACAGGTTCCAGAAGAAAAGAGTTTCATGACAATGAAAACCTTGTTCATGAGCTAGCTAAAGACTGATGCAATGTCCCAACTTACGGCAGTGATGAGTTTGTCAGTCAAAATATTCTCAGAGAATCCGTTAGGACCCTGTTGCTCAAGACAACCTTTGACACGTCTTTTCATCGCATCTGTGTGAACCTTGTATTAGGAGTCATCCTCAAACAATTCCAATGATAAAGTACCACCGCCATCATTGCCCAAACACAGCAGAGATTGTGCACCTGTGACTCCTTGATCTGGTGTTTGGGGAACGACTGATGGTGTTTGAGGACCATCACCTCTTTTTTTTAGCCTTTTTTTCTTCTTCATTTTTTTGGGTTTTATCTTCTTCGGTTCATTGACTGCACCCCCTGGACTGACCAGGGGAGGTTTTAGATCATTTCAACACAACATTGCCGGTGCTTTTGGTGGGGCTGTGGCTGTGACTGTGGCTACCGCTGCATCTCCTGGTGGTGGAATAGTATTGTCTTCTGCAGCTGCGGTTGCGGTTGCGGTTGCGGCTGCACCAGTGACTTCATCTGCAGTTGAATTAGACATACTTCTCGTCTTTGCCATTATTTGATTGATAATTTTGAGAACAACAAAATAAAATTGTGTGAAAGCAATCTAAGTTGCTACAATTCGATAACAATAACTCAATGCATAACAAATCAGAGAACACAACCAAACATGACATAGCAAGATATTAAATTCCTTTCGTGCCCAGAAGTACCAAAGCTACCCGACGGTAGATATCCTATTCGTACGAATCAATGAGTCCCGTATCAACCAAAGTAATCGATTCCCACGGCATATCGATTCCCACGGAGCAAAAATTCCCATCGCGCATTGACAGTGAGCAATCTCTGTTTTATAATATTGCCATTGTTCTTTGGTGAGCAAACTCTGATTTCATAAAGTATCACACAAGCTACGGGAGCAATTCCTGATCTTAATGATAAACATATCATGGAGTCTTCTTAACAGAACAAGAGAAGAAAAACATTGGCGTGTGATTCTCACACAATATATATATATACACACACAGATATATACGGTCAACAACCAATGCATGTACGGAAATAATCAGCGAGTAATCTCATCACTACGCAACAGCAGTTGCAACGTATTTCATCTCAATAAAAGAGATATCTTGCATTTCGGCAAGATTTCACTTTATCTCATACTTTTAACATTCAACTGATTTATATCCCAAAATTCACACTAGTTGCTACCAACTACCTGTAATCTACATTACTAAGGTCTGTCTTGCTGTATCTGAATAAGTTCACAGTAAGAAGAGATCTGGCGTTTCCATAGTCTCGCCTGTAGTCCGATTATCCATTGTCGAAAGTATCCAACCACAATCGCCACGCGTAGAGTACAATCGTTCATCTACTAACACACTAACACAGCGTTGCTGTTCTTCAGAAGCATTTGAATCAGACTCTCAACGGACCGGATTCAGAAGGAAAATAATAGATTAACAGTCGCAAGCTCCAAGGTGGCTTGCACACAAAGAACAGGGACAAAATTGAACACAATCCCTACGGTGGCATATGCCAATCGCAAATTGCCTACGGAGCAGTTTCCTTTCACCACGCGATTCCTCCGGCAAATCAGAATCATCACCAAGACTGAACATGCCCGCCAATCCATTCGGTGGTGGGAGCAGCACTGGAGATGGCACCGCCGCCACTGTAACCAGTTTTCCTAGTTTTGGTGCCCATATGAAGATGATACTCATAACCATATTCCGTATATCAAAGGAAGTAGATAGCAATCTGTGTGAAGCTCTCCGAGAAGGAGGATTATGCAAGTGGCCGACCTTTCTCGACGCACTCATCGAGCCTGATTTTGCCCGCGAGATTACCTACACTCAAGGAGGACTACCGACCCATCTCCATCGGTCCATCGAACGGACCATAGAGGCACTTGCGGAATTCTCGAATGACCTGCACAAGAACGAGAAGAATTGGAAGGATGTAATGTCATATACGTATGAAGATTTCAGAACCTTCCGTATGGGACGCACTCTGTGCCTTCAAAGTGAATCTGTCCTGAGTCCCCCAGCTCCTCCACCGGGAACCAATAAAAAGTCACCTCAGCAAGTGAAGTACGAATCTTGGTGTCGAAAAGCACGGGATGAAAAGTCTTTTACGCCCCTCACGAATGACTCAAGATTTGAACATTGGCTCGTGGGTTTCAAGGCTAAACTTGAGGCATACGACATTGACATTGAAACATTCCTTGATGAAACTTGGCCTCCTGCTGCACTACAAGGATATACATGTGGCCTCTTTGTCAAACAGTGTGCCTTCTTCTGGGTTCTTATGTTGGAAGTCTTCAAAAGTGACTTATCCGCGTCATGTGTTCACAGCCATTCCATCACACACAATGGACGTCAAGCATATTTTGATTTTGTGAGTCTTCACAGCGAATCAAAAGCCAAAGTATATGACAACTCGACTCAATTGCAAGCCTTGCTGAAGTTGAATCTCAGCAACTGGAAAGAATCTAAAGTGAAGTTTATCACACATTGGTTTGAAGAATTGAATCACCTCAACAAGCTTCGTCCTCCCAACAAGCCCCTTGAGTACCATACTGCAAAATCAGCATTATGTCAGGCATGCTATTCCAGCTTTCAGCTAAGTGAACAGTTTGCCAAAGTCAAGGATCCAGGCGGCACAAATAGTACCGTGACAGATGGAGTCGCTGAGGCAGCTGCTATCCAAAAAGTCAAAATTACACTCCTACTCAAAGCAACTCGACTCGATTCTCAATCCGCAATGTTGGCTCCGAAGTCCACAGTACGTGCACATGTACATGACTTCTCATCTGGACAAGGCCAAAACCATGAGGACTATGCTCTCCCTATCGAATTCGAAGGTGACTACCAAGACTATGCGGTATTCAAGGCTGGACGTTCACCTGACCCTACCACACGCTTGCCCACTGGCATATGGAAGGCCCTATCATGTCAAGACATGAAGAGTTGGCTGAATTTCTTCCCGGAAGGCAAGAAAATAGTGGTCGCATCATTACGACGTGAATTGCTCCCAGATGATCAGCCAGATCCTAATGCTGTCAAACCCATCACCCAGGAGGCATACACACATGGACATTCCGTCTCATTCCTTGAAGATGATACCTTGAGCGGAGATGCACATACCAATGCCTCAGCAGACCTCCACCCCGCTGTGGAAAACGACCGTAGAGGTGTCTTCCATGCATCACTTAGTGTATACAAGTCTCAGACTTCTTCCTCCAAGGACCAAAGACCCCTCAAGTCTTCCGTGTTGCCTGCATATCCCGCACGATTCCTCTCTGAGAATCCTGACATTCGGTACAAAAAGGACGGCGATACCCAGATACCTGTGGGAACATCCTCTTATTCCGTCAATTTTCATCAATGGTATAACCCCGATGATGATCTGACCTTCCCACATGATAATCAAATACCATCGTACACCTATCGTGCTCACAAAGCTATAGTCACCAATCCCGGCTCCGCCATGGTCGACCGCGGTGCAAATGGTTGTATCATCGGTAATGATGCATGCCTCATCTCCAAAGATATTCCGCCACGATATGTCAATGTCACAGGCATCAACAATCACCAAGTGCAGAATATTCCCATTGCAATATGCGGCGCCTATTCCGTTTCAAATAGAGGTCCCATCATCCTCATTTTCAATGAATGTGCATATACGGGTTGACACCCCTCTATCTTGTCCTCCGGCCAGATGGAAGCATATTTCTCCAATGTAGATGACACATCCATCAAAGCGGGCGGTGGACAGGTAATCACCACCTCCGATGGATATGCACTGCCCCTTAGCATTCGACATGGTTTACCATACCTTGCCATGAGAAAGTACACGACTATTGAATTTGACACGCTTCCACATGTTATCATGACATCCGATAAGCACTGGGACCCATCCGTCCTCGATATCACAATCAGTGCTAAAGATGAACACTTTCTTCAAAAATATCCTCCTCAGTCGCAACAACTTCCATATCCCGAATACGACAAATACGGAAACCCACGTTGTCTTGAAGGGTTAGATATCTCTGTGTCTCCTGGCTCATCCACGGTTACGTCTCTCAGTTCGTACTCCAGTCACCCCACTCGGTCTCCCTTTCTCCCTATTACTGATCATGGAACCAACAACCGCTCATTCTGGCTTACACCTACTGACTACATTCATCAGGAGCGCCTTGCATGCTGTATTTCCCCTCCAATCTCTGAGACGGTCACTGCCTTTCCCACGGATTGTACTGCTAGTGATGCTACACGTATCGCAACTACACCCCGTGAACGCTATCCCAACGAACATGATTACTTATCTCTGAAACCTTTCTTTTGCTGGGTTTCTACAGATCGCATCAAAGCTACCTTTGACAATTCAACGCAATATGATTCGTTAGCGGTTAGCCCTGATGGTAACATCTTCAAACGTTTTCATTCCCCCCAGCCGGCTATGAACGTTTGACCATTCAATGACGATGTCTTGTCTGATGCTGTCTATTCTGATGTCCCAGCGATTGATGGCAGTTCCAAACTTGCCCAGATCTTCTTTGGTCGGAAGTCCCATATCATACATGTTGAAGAAATACGCACCACCGGCGACTTTCTATCATGCTTTCAGAATTCCGTTCGAAAATGGGGCAGGCCTCTTCGCCTCCTATGTGATCATGGGAACTACCAATCTAGCAAGAGGGTCACCAATTATCTCAAAATGTTATGGATTGGACTCTGGCAAAGTGAACCCTATCACCAACACCAGAATCAATTTGAACGGCGATATCAAACGTTTATGCGTATTGTCAATCGCGTCATGGACCGTACAGGCACACCACCGCATCTTTGGTTGTTGTGCATGACATACGTCGCCAGACTCCTCAATGTTATTTCTGATCCTACTCTGTCGGACAAACAACCGGTCTTCATTGCCATCGGTACACTTGGCGATATAAGCGCGTACACCAGTTTCTTCTGGTTCGAACCTGTTTATTTCAAGACCAATGACTCCCCTTTCGGTACCCAGTCTACCAAACGCCTAGGTCATTTTGTAGGCATTGCCAAACATGTTGGCAATGGACTTTGTTTCCGCATCTGGGATCCAGTCACCAACAAATTGCTTGACCGTTCTGGTGTACGCTCTGCTCTTACACCTGAGTCTCGCAACAAACAAGCTGGCCTCTTTACTGATGACGGCTTCATCAAATGGCGTAAGGCCAAGGATTCCTTACCCCAAATGTACGCCACTGGTGACGCTCCTACACTCACAAACATGGGGAGCATACCACTACGAATAGTCCCACTGCAGATTCTACACCACAGGACGTTCCAGCTACTCCTACTCTTGGCATCTCAACCACTGATTCCGACACCAATCGAAGCCTCGCCACTCCTGCAGAACATGACAACACCGCGCCGTCTGTACCTACCAAGCAACCAGGTACAACACCTCCCGCATCTGGTAATCAGGTTATTCTTCAACCACCTGCCCACCCCTCGTTACCGAGCTTTCTATATAAGAAGGTCAATGACAGCCCAAGCTGGTCCCCTTCTCCACTCCCTAACAACTATGGGGAGAGTTTTGATGGTCCTCCTACAACACACATCTTCAGCAAGACATCCGATGGCGTTCTCCTTACTGAAGATGATTTTGATCCACTGGAGCTAGCATACTTTGATGTTAGTGACATCACAACTCCACACACCAACCCCGCTACTCCTTCAGTAGACCCATCACAGGTAGTTGCTACCGGTGAAGAAGGGAATGCACAATTTGACAATGATGGTAAACCCCTTACCATTCCTACGGTCCCGATTGCCGATCTACAAGGAAGATCTTTCCTTGTAACCAACCCCGATGGTACTCGAAAGTGTCTTATCATCATCAATGTAGAAGACAGTCTTGAACGCAATAAGGATTTCATCAAATTCAAGTGCAAGCACTCTGATGACAAACTTGATGATATCATTGCATACAATGATGTCATGAATTACATCCACTGTGATTCGACCCAAGAAGATGGAAAACTTTGGTCGTTTTGCCAAATCCTAGGACACCAAGGTCCACTGGATAACAAGCACCCTCAATACAAAGGTTCCAAGTATAACCTTTGGATTGAATGGGAAAATATGGAACGGACATATGAACCATTAGCCAACATTGCGGCTGATGATCCTGTTACCGTTGCCAAATATGGGAAAGACAACAACTTGCTTGACCTCCCAGGTTTAAACGTCTCAAACGAATCACCAATCTAGCACGACGAACCAAGAAGCTTGATCGACTCGTGCATCAAGCCAAACTTTGATCTTTCCGTACCACCCCACAGTATCAATATGGATTCAAGGTACCTTGTAACCACGAAGAAGCCCTCCAATTTGATCAAGCCAACAGAAACCACAAATGGGAAGACGCCACCACTCTGGAAATGGAACAGCTCAAGGAATACAATACCTTTATCGATAAAGGCGTGTACAAGGCAAGCTCCATCCCAAATGGGTTTCAACAGATCAAGGTACACATGATATATGCTGTCAAACATGATGGTAGACATAAGGCTCGTCTTGTTGCGAACGGCAATCTCACTGAAGCCCCCGTACACAGTGTGTACGCTGGTGTCGTATCGCTCCGCGGTTTATGCATGTGTCTGTTCCTAGCTGAACTGAACAGCCTGGAAGCATGGGGTACCAATATAGGTAATGCTTACCTCAAAGCAGTAACCTGCGAGAAAGTATGTATCAAGGCAGGTCCAGAATTCGGATCACTAGAAGGTCACCTATTGATCATCTACAAGGCTCTATATGGACTCCGATCACCGGGCAAGTGCTTTGGTGATTTACTAGCAGCTTGCCTTATTGAATTCGGCTTCAAAAGATCCCGCGCGGAACCGGAAATCTTCCTCAAGCCTGGAATGAACAAGCATGGAGAACGTGTATATGAACTCATATGCACATATGTCGATGATCTATGTCTTTGCATGGCAGATCCCAATTCTTTCTTGGAAATACTACAGCCGGAGCCATACAACTTCAAACTGAAGGGATCTGGACCTATGAACTTTCATCTGGGTTGTGGATTTGAGCGCGACGCGCATGGTGTTCTTTGTATGAATCCCATCAAGTTCATTGAAAAGATGGAAGCATCTTATGAACAAATGTTCGGATGCAAACCTAACAACAGGTTCCAGTCACCCATTGCCAAAAACGACCATCCCAAATTGGACTCCTCAGCTTTTCTCGAGGAAACTGGTATACAGAAATACCAAAGCATGATCGGTTCACTCCAATGGATCATCGCCATTGGACGATTTGATGTTCAAAAAGCCGCAATGACACTCTCGAGTTTCAGAGCCCAACCACGAGACGGACACCTTGATCGTGCCAAACGTATCTACAGATATATCTCCAAGTTTAGACATTTTAAAATCAGGTTCCGCGTGGAACCTCCAGATTTTATATTGACTAAACCGGACACCATCGATTGGTCCAACACCGTCTATGGGGAGCATTCTGAAGAGCTACCCGACGACGCTCCTGCACCACTTGGGAAGACAGTAGTGTTAACACACTTTAATGATGCAAATCTCATGCATGATATTCTCAGTGGTAAGGCTGTAACCGGCATCCTTCACTTTGCAAACAAGACTCCTATGATGTGGTTCTCAAAGAAACAAGCTACTACGGAGACAGCCACCTTTGGAGCTGAATTCATTGCAGGAAGAACTTGCATCAAGCAAATCATTGATCTACGTCACTCATTCCGATACCTCGGAACACGAGTCCATGACATCTCCTATTCATGGGCAGACAACGAGAAGATGATTCAAACGTCAACCTTTCCTTACGCAAGGTTGCATAAGCGTCACAACATCCTATCGTTTCACTACGTACGAAGCATGATAGCAAGATTCTTCATTCTAATGCTGCACATCCCTGGTAAAGATAACTGTGCAGATATCCTCACTAAGCATTGGGGACACTCAGTTGTGTATCCACTGCTCAAGCCCATCTTCCACTTCTGCGGGAATACCGGCAACCTCCTCCAAGACGATGGAAGCATCATGTAACATGATGACCTTTCACAAGGAAACATGGGGAGTATTGAATTCCTTTCGTGTCCAGAAGTACCAAAGCTACCTGACGGTAGATATCCTATTCGTACGAATCAATGAGTCCCGTATCAACCAAAGTAATCGATTCCCACGGCATATCGATTCCCACGGTGCAATCGATTCCCATCGCGCATTGACGGTGAGCAATCTCTGTTTTATAATATTGCCATTGTTCTTTGGTGAGCAAACTCTGATTTCATAAAGTATCACACAAGCTACGGGAGCAATTCCTGATCTTAATGATAAACATATCATGGAGTCTTCTTACGGAACAAGAGAAGAAAAACGTTGGCGTGTGATTCTCACACAATATATATATATATATACACACAGATATATACGGTCAACAACCAATGCATGTACGGAAATAATCAGCGAGTAATCTCATCACTACGCAACAGCAGTTGCAACGTATTTCATCTCAATAAAAGAGATATCTTGCATTTCGGCAAGATTTCACTTTATCTCATACTTTTAACATTCAACTGATTTATATCCCAAAATTCACACTAGTTGCTACCAACTACCTGTAATCTACATTACTAAGGTCTGTCTTGCTGTATCTGAATAAGTCCACAGTAAGAAGAGATCTGGCGTTTCCATAGTCTCGCCTGTAGTCCGATTATCCGTTGCCGAAAGTATCCAACCACAATTGTCACGCGTAGAGTACAATCGTTCGTCTACTAACACACTAACACAGCGTTGCTGTACTTCAGAAGCCTTTGAATCAGACTCTCAACGGACCGGATTCAGAAGGAAAATAATACAAGACATTGTGAAATGATGAAACGAAAAACATATTGAACAAAACTTCAAACCACAACGTCTCTAACGATAAACAAACATCATGCAACAATGTACAAATATTTTGAGATTTTCTGTCCACTTTAACGGCAAATAAATAGTATAACCTGCAACGCCGTTCCAAAAGAAAACTTAAAAACTGACCAAAACAAACCATAACAATATGAAACACCGATCCACAATTTTGAGATATGGTGCTCTATGTTGAGATTTTCCAAACACTTCTTTAACACCCAGTAACATTTATTTTGAGATTTCAAATTTAAACATGGTTAGAACACAAAGCCTGCAACGCCGTTCAGGTAATATAATTCTGAAACGCCGTTCCATGATTGTTGGCATGAATTGTACAAAAATAGGTTTCACCCCTCCAGCATAAGTCATTACTATCATACCCACATTACTACTACTACTATCATAATATACCCGGACACACAAGATATTACTATGCTTTGGCTAAGACTACTATCAGTGGAACATACCATTCCTGGGGTGGGGTACACTATAGTATTAGAGACAGCGCCAGAATTTTGGTCCGCGCCAGGATTTTCTCAAAACCGCATTCCAGATTGTCAGGGCATGTGCAGTGAAACGAGGGGCAGGTGACAGTACAACCCCACACAAAACTGAAACAATACTACAAAAATAAGTAGTAGTGATACTGAAATCCTCAGGATGCAGTAACTCGGGCGCTTACAACTACTAAAATTTTAGCACGGTACAACAGTGAATGAAAAGTAAAATGAGCATACTCCAAAACAACTCAACTCCCATAAAAACAAGCGCACCAAATACATGAAAACGAACTGTTGGTAAGTTCCTATTTCCGATTTAACAAAAAAAAATGGTGGAACACGTTTCCACACCGACGGTTCAGGGTACAACAATTGATACACAGAGAACAAACAGCCCAGCGAGCAGTGTATCAGGTAGTGAGACACAAAACACAAATGATAGTATGACAGATACAACCAATAGCACCAGTATCAGCAGCAGTGCAATAGAGGAATCGCAAGAGCGCACTGATAACAACATTAAAAATTACATTACTGCGTACGTCAAGGAAGAAACGTTCAGGCAAATGAAATTCCTGATAATGGACAAACAAGGTAGACAATACATAAAGTCAATTGTTACTATGATTGTAAAAGTGAATCATCAAAACAAACCACCAGCGACATGGAACGTCCATGCGCTGAAGTGGAGTGGAATGTTCTGCAGAGCAATAAGTACATGTAGGCACAACGCCCAGACACTAGCGACGAAAAATTATAAAGGTAAGAACCGACAAGAACAACATTGTTCCCATTAGACACATTTTCAAATAACTAACCATGTATTCTTCAAACTGATGCATAGGCGATAAAAGGAACAAACAGATACCGGATAGTTTCCCAGGAACAGTTCTAATAAAGGAAAACGAAAACACGAACTCAGAAAATAGGTACAAATTACACGAAGACTATCGACAAAAAAATACACTGGAATTACAATATGAAGAATTCTTGGAGCAGTGTCGCCTAAAGAGACAGACTTAAAAAAAAATTGGTACGAACAACAGTCAGTAACATTTTCACTTCAAGCAATGAAGTGTTTGCTCTGCTTTTCCTTTACAACAACTACGAATTGTGGCTCAACACAACAAAGGGGACAAGGATAAGAAAGAAATTCACTGACAGTAAGTCAGGAATTAAGGAGGGGTGGAGTGACAAGGGACAAGAACTTTACATATATGTCAAAGAGAAAATAGAAAAACGTAGGTAGGAACAACAAACGAAAGATTTAGAGATCGAACTACTTCAAACATGCCAACAGCAAAGTGGGTACAATATAAAACGGCATCAAAAGGAAGAAGCCAAAACAAACGAAACCAAACGGAAGCAAAAATATAACATGATGGACACTCTTGACAAGAACCACAAGGACTACAAATATTACCTCGCGAACAGACACAAATTCTAAAAGTAAATAACAGTAACAAAAATATAGTACAGCAGTTAGTACTTCATTGGAATCTATTATTTTCCTTCTGAATCCGATTCGTTGAGAGTCTGATTCAAGGACTTTTAATGAACAGCAACGCTGTGTTAGTGTGTTAGTAGACGAACGATTGTACTCTACGCGTGACAATTGTGTTTGGATACTTTCGGCAACGGATAATCGGACTACAGGCGAGACTAGGGAAACGCCAGATCTCCTCTTGCTGTGACTTATTCAGATTGCAGCGAGACAGACCTTAGTATGTAGATTACAAGTAGTTGGTAGCAACTAGTGTGAATTTTGGGATATAAATCAGTTGAATGTTAAAAGTATGAGATAAAGTGAAATCTTGCTGAAACGCAAGATATCTCTTTTATTGAGATGAATACGTTGCAACTGCTGTTGCGTAGTGCTGAGATTACTCGCTGATTATTTCCGTACATGTATTAGTCGTTGACCATATATATTTGTATGCATGTATATGTATTGTGTGAGAATCACATGCCAACGGTTTTCTTCTCTTGTTCCGTTAGGAAGACTCCATGAAATGTTTATCATTAAGGTCAGGAATTGCTCCTGTAGCTCGTGTGATATTTTATGGAATCAGAGTTTGCTCACCGAAGAACAATGGCAATATCGTAAGACAGGGATTGCTCACCGTTTATGCGCGATGGGAATCAGTGCGCCGTGGGAATCGATATCCCGTGGGAATCGATTACTTAGATGGATACGGGACTCATTGATTCATGCGTATAGGAAATCTACCCTTTGGTAGCTTTGGTACTTCTGGTCACGAAAGGAATTTAATACTCCCCATGTCTCCTTGTGAAGGGTCATCACGCTCTACATGATGCTTCCATCATCCTGGAGAAGGTCGCCAGTATTACCACAGAAGTGGAAGATGGGCCTGAGCAGTGGATACACAACTGAGTGACTCCAATGCTTGGTGAGAATGTCTGCACAGTTATCCTTACCTGGGATGTGCATCATTAAAATGAAACCTCTCGCTATCATGCTCCGTACGTAGTGAAACGATAGAATGTTATGACGCTTATGCAACCTTGCATAAGGAAAGGTCGACGTCTGGATCATCTTTTCGTTGTCACCCCAAGAGTATGAGATATCATGGACTCGTGTTCCGAGGTATCGGAATGAGTGGCGTAGATCGACAATCTGTTCGATGCAAGTTCTTCCTGCAACAAATTCAGCTCCAAAGGTGGCTGTTTCCGTAGTGGACTGCTTCTTCGAGAACCACATCATGGGAGTCTTGTTCGCGAAATGAAGTATGCCGGTAACTGCCTTGCCACTGAGAATATCATGCATGAGGTTGGCATCATAGAAGTGTGATAACACTACTGTCTTTCCAAGCGGTGCAGGAGCGTCGTCGGGTAGCTCCTCAGAATGCTCCCCATAGACGGTATTGGACCAGTCGATGGTGTCGGGTTTAGTCAATATAAAATCGGGCGGTTCCACACGGAATCTGATTTTAAAATGTCTAAACTTGGAGATATATCCATAGATACGTTTAGCGCGTTCGAGATGCCCATCTCGTGGCTGAGCTCTGAAACTTGAGAGCGTCATCACGGCTGTTTGTACATCGAAACGCCCAATAGCGATTATCCATTGCAGTGAACCGATCATACTTTGGTATTTCTGTATACCGGTTTCTTCAAGGAAGGCTGAGGAGTCCAATTCAGGATGATCGTTCTCCGCGATGGGCGATTGGAACCTAGTGCTAGGTTTGCATCCGAACATTTGTTCGTAAGATGCTTCCATCTTTTCGATGAACTTTATGGGATTCATGCACAAAACACCATGTTCGTCGCGCTCAAATCCACATCCTAAATGAAAGTTCATAGGTCCGGATCCCTTCAATTTGAAGTTATATGGTGACGATTGCAATATCTTCAAGAAGGAATTGGGATCTGCCATGCAGAGACATAGGTCATCGACATATGTGCATATGAGCTCATATACACGTTCACCATGCTTGTTTGTTCCGGGTTTGAGGAATATTTCCGGTTCTGCGCGGGATCTTTCGAAGCCGAGTTCGATGAGACAAGCCGCGAGTAAGTCTCCAAAACACTTGCCTGAAGACCTGAGACCATATAGGGCTTTGTAAATGACCAACAGGTGACCCTCCAACGATCCGAATTCGGGACCTGCCTTGATGCATACTTTCTCGCAGGTGACTGCTTCTAAGTAGGCGTTACCTATGTCGGTACCCCATGCTTCTAGATCGTTGAGTTCAGCTAGGAATAGGCACATACGTAGACCGCGAAGAGATACGACGCCTGCGTAAACACTGTGGATAGGGGCCTCAGTGAGATTACCGTTAGCAACGAGGCGAGCCTTGTGTCTTCCGTCGTGTTTGACAGCGTATATCATGTGTACCTTGATCTGTTGGAATCCCGTGGGAATGGAGCTTGTCTTGTATACGCCTTTATCAATGAATGTATTGTATTCATTGAGTTGTGCCATTTCCAGAGTGGTGGCATCTTCCCATTTGGTGTTTCCGTTGGCTTGATCAAATCGGAGGGCTTCTTCGTGGTTACGAGGCACTTTGAATCCATATTGATACTGCGGAGTGGTACGGAAAGAACGTAGTTTGGCTTGATGCACGAGTCGATCAAGTTTCTTGGTTCGTCGGGCTAGGTTGGTGATTCTCCTGAGACGTTTCCAACCTGGGAGGTCAAGCAAGTTGTTGTCTTTCCCATATTTTGCAACGGTGACTGGGTCATCAGCCGCAATATTGGCCAGAGGTTCATATGTGCGTTCCATATTCTCCCATTCAATCCAAAGGTTATACTTGGAACCTTTGTATTGAGGGTGCTTGTTATCCAGTGGACCTTGGTGTCCTAGGATGCGGCGAAACGACCAGAGTTTGCCGTCTTCTTGTGTTGAATCACGATGGATGTAATTCATGACGTCATTGTATGCAATGATATCATCGAGTTCGTCATCGGAGTGTTTGCACTTGAACTTGATGAAGTCTTTATTGCGTTCAAGACTGTCTTCAACATCGACAATGGTGAGACGTTTCCGGGTGCCATCGAGATTGGTTACAAGGAAGGAACGTCCTTGTAGATCGGCAATCGGGATCGTAGGAATGGTAATAGGTTTACCATCATCGTCAAATTGTGCGTTGCCTTCTTCGTCGGTAACAACTACCTGTGATGGGTCTACTGAAGGAGTAGCGGGGTTGGTGTGTGGAGTTGTGACGTCACTAACATCAAAGTATGCTAATTCCGGTGGATCAAAATCATCTTCAGTAAGGAGAACGCCATCGGATGTCTTGCTGAAGATGTGTGTCGTAGGAGGACCATCAAGACTCTCCCCATAGTTGTTAGGGAGTGGAGAAGGTGACCAGCTTGGGCTGTCATCGACCTTCTTATAAAGAAAGCTCGGTAACGAGGGGTGGGTGGGTGGTTGAAGAATTGGTTGAGTGCCAGGTGCGTGTGGCGTGGTATCTGTTGGTGCAGATGGAACGGTGTTATCGGCGGTGTCAGAATCAGCAGGTGAACCGTTAGGGGAAACTGAGCTGTTTGGTTTAGTAGACTCGTCAATGAGTTTATTCTGATTGGTATGCTCCCCATGTTTGAAAGCTGGAGCTTCTCCAGTGGCGTATATACGGGGTAAGGAATCCTTTGCATTACGCCATTTGATGAAACCATCATCAGTAAATAAGCCCGCGCGCTTGTTACGTGACTCAGGTGTAAGAGCAGATCGAACACCGGACCGGTCTAGTAACTTGTTGGTAACTGGATCCCAGATTCGAAAGCAGAGTCCATTGCCAACATGTTCGGCGATGCCGACGAAATGACCTAGGCGTTCGGTAGATTTGGTACCGAAAGGAGAGTCATTGGTCTTGAAATACACAGGTTCAAACCAGAAGAAACTGGTGTATGCGCTGATGTCGCCAATTGTACCCGTGGCAATGAAGATCGGTTGTTTATCGGACAGCGTAGGGTCAGAGACAACATTAAGGAGACCCGCGACGTATGTCATGCACAGTAACCACATGTGTGGTGGTGTGCCGGTACGATCCATGACGCGATTGACAATGCGTTTGAACGTTTGGTATCGTCGTTCGAATTGATTCTGATGTTGATGGTACGGTTCACTTTGCCAGAGTCCAATCCATAACATCTTGAGGTAATCCATGACTTTCTTGCTTGATTGATAGTTACCGTGGTCGCAAAGGAGGCGGATGGGTCTGCCCCATTTTCGAACAAAGTTCTGAAAGCAGGGTAGAAAATCGCCGGTGGTACGCATTTCTTCAACGTGAATAATATGCGATTTTCGGCCAAAGAAGATCTGAGCAATCTTGGATCCACCATCAATTGCTGGGACATCTGAATAGACTGCATCAGACATAACATCGTCATTGAAGGGGCGAACGTTCATGGCCGGTTGAGGGGAATGAAACCGTTTGAAAATGTTACCATCAGGGCTAACCGCTAACGAACCGTATTGGGTCGAGTTTTCAAAAGTAGCTTTGATGCGATCGGTGGAAACCCAACAAAAGAAAGGTTTCAGGGATAAGTAGTCATGTTCATTTGGGTATCTTTCACGGGGCGTAGCTGCAATGCGTGTAGTGTCACTTGCTGTACAATCTGTAGGAAACGCAGTGACTGTTCCAGAGACTGCGTTTGGCGCGCAGCAGGCGAGACGTTCGTGATGGGCGTAGTCAGTGGAAGTAAGCCAAAAGGAGCGATCGTTGTTCTTATGATCATCAATTGGAAGAAAGGGAGATCGGGTGGAATGGCTGGAATACGAGCTGAGGGATGTGACCTGTGGAGGACCCGGGAGAAACAGATATGTCGAATCCTTCAAGGCAGCGTGGGTTTCCATATTCGTCGTAATCGGCATAAGGGAGTTGCTGTGGTTGGGGAGGATATTTCTGGAGAAATTGTTCATCCTTTGCACTGATCGTGGTATCGAGAACAGATGGGTCCCAATGTTTATCGGACGTCATGATAACGTGTGGTAACGTGTCAAATTCGACAGTCGTATACTTCCGCATCGCAAGGTATGGTAAGCCGTGTCGTATGCTAAGAGGCAGTGCATAGCCATCTGAGGTGGTG
Organism: Pseudo-nitzschia multiseries; assembly: GCA_037355745.1. Lineage (NCBI taxonomy): Eukaryota > Bacillariophyta > Bacillariophyceae > Bacillariales > Bacillariaceae > Pseudo-nitzschia > Pseudo-nitzschia multiseries. The sequence continues at coordinate 10,889,046 of CM074783.1, forward strand.
ATGACCTGTCCTCCGCCTGCTTTGATGGACGTGTCGTCTACAGTGGAAAAATATGCTTCCATCTGGCCGGATGACAATATAGAAGGATGTCGTCCTGTATAGGCACATTCATTGAAAATAAGAATGACGGGGCCTCTGTTCGACATGGAATATGCTCCGCATGTAGCAATGGGAATGTTTTGTACCTGATGATTGTTAATGCCGGTGACGTTAACATATCGTGGTGGAATATCCTTGGAGATGAGACATGCATCATTACCGATGATGCAGCCGTTTGCGCCGCGATCGACCATGGCAAAACCAGGGCTAGTAACCGTAGTTTTGTGTATGCGGTATGTGTATGACGTTACGGGCCCATCATTAGGAAAGGTGAGATCATCCTCGGGAGTATACCACTGGTGAAAGTTGGCGGAATACGATGGTGTTCCGACAGGTATTTGAGTGTCACCGTCCTTTTTGTACTGAATGTCAGGGTTGTTTGAAAGGAATCGAGCTGGATGCGCGGGTGACACGGAAGACTTGAGAGGTCGTTGGTCCTTAGACGAGGAGGTCGTAGATTTGTATACACCTAGAGATGCATGGAAAACGCCTCTACGATCATTCTCTACAGCAGGATGTAGGTCTGCTGCGGAATTGGCATGCTCATCCTTGGTCGAAGTATCGTCTTCTTGAAAAGATACCGAGTGTTCATGTTGGTATGCCTTTCGGGTAATGGGTTTGACACTATTGGGGTCAGGTTGGTTAGTGTTAAGTAAGTCGTGTCGCAATGAGGCAACCACGATTTTCTTGCCTTCCGGAGAAAAGCTGAGCCAACTCTTCATGTCCTGGCGTGACAAGGCCTTCCATATGTTTGTAGGCAACCTTGTGGTAGGGTCAGGGGTACGTCCAGCCTTAAACACAGCATAATCTTGATAGTCTCCTTCAAATTCGATGGGAAGAGCATAGTCATCATGGTGTTGGATCGAGTCAGAAGAGAAATCATGAACGTGTGCACGTACGGTCGACCGAGGAGCAGACATCGCAGACTGGGAATCAAGTCGAGTTGCTTCGAGTAAGAGCGTGATTTTAAGATCGTGGATAGCAGCGGTTTCGGCAACTGCATCCGTTACGGTGCTATTCGTCCCACCTGGATCCTTGACTTTGGCAAACTGTTCGCTTAGCTGGAAGCTGGAATAACATGCCTGACACAATGCTGATTTTACAGTGTGGATACTCGAGGGGCTTGTTGGGAGGACGGAGCTTGTTGAGGTGATTCAATTCGTCAAACCAATGTGTGATGAATTTCACTTTGGATTCTTTCCAATTGTTGAGGTTCAACTTGAGCAACGCTTGTAGCTGGATCGAGTTGTCGTATACCTTTGCTTTTGATTGGCCATGAAGGTTTACGAAGTCGAAGTAGGCCTGGCGTCCATCACGAGTGGTAGAATGACTGTGTACACATGATGCAGAAAGGTCACTCTTGAAGACTTCCAACATTAGTACCCAGAAGAAGGCACATTGTTTGATGTAGAGATCACGGGTGTAACCCACAAGCGTGGCTGGAGGCCAAGTTTCATCGAGGAATGTCTCTGTATCGATGTCGTATGCTTCGAGTTTAGCTTTGAAACCTACGAGCCAGTGTTCGAATCTCGAGTCATTCGTGAGGGGTGTAAAGGACTTTTCATCTCGTGCTTTTCGGCACCATGATTCGTACTTTACCTGCTGAGGGGACTTTTTGTTACTTCCCGCCGGAGGAGGTGGTGGATTCAGAACAGATTCGTTACGTAAGCGTTGGGCACGCTCTCCGCGGAATGTCTGGAATTCCATGTATGTATATGACTTTACATCTTTCCAGTCCTTCTCGTCTTCTCCTAGGTCGACACCTTCTTCTTGTAGGTCGATAGCGAAGTCTGCAAGCGCTTCTATGCTCCTTTGGATGGATCGAGGGATATGCGTTGCCAATCCTCGCTCCATATAGGTAAGTTCGCGTGCAAAATCCGGTTCGATAAGTGCGTCGAGGAAAGACTTCCACTCGCATAATCCGCCTTCTTTGAGAGCTAGGCACAACTTGCTAGTAATCTCACTTGTTACGTTGAGTAATGATACGAGTATCTTTCTCATATCAGCATCGAAGCTGGGAAAGCGTTCGATAGTGGTGACTTCGGCGTCATTCTTCTCTTCGCCTCCGAGTGCATCGCCGGGCATTAATGGTATGTTCGGCATCTGTGGTGGTTCGGAGCCTTGGAAAGAATTGCGTGGTAACTGAGAATGGGAACTGCTTCTTGTGCGATGTGCGACGTGCATATGCCAGCGTAGGGATTATGTTCAATTCCGTTCCTGTTCCTTCTTGTGTGCAAGCCTTCTTAGAGCTTGCGACTGTTAATCTATTATTTTCCTTCTGAATCCGATTCGTTGAGAGTCTGATTCAAGGACTTTTAATGAACAGCAACGCTGTGTTAGTGTGTTAGTAGACGAACGATTGTACTCTACGCGTGACAATTGTGTTTGGATACTTTCGGCAACGGATAATCGGACTACAGGCGAGACTAGGGAAACGCCAGATCTCCTCTTGCTGTGACTTATTCAGATTGCAGCGAGACAGACCTTAGTATGTAGATTACAAGTAGTTGGTAGCAACTAGTGTGAATTTTGGGATATAAATCAGTTGAATGTTAAAAGTATGAGATAAAGTGAAATCTTGCTGAAACGCAAGATATCTCTTTTATTGAGATGAATACGTTGCAACTGCTGTTGCGTAGTGCTGAGATTACTCGCTGATTATTTCCGTACATGTATTAGTCGTTGACCATATATATTTGTATGCATGTATATGTATTGTGTGAGAATCACATGCCAACGGTTTTCTTCTCTTGTTCCGTTAGGAAGACTCCATGAAATGTTTATCATTAAGGTCAGGAATTGCTCCTGTAGCTCGTGTGATATTTTATGGAATCAGAGTTTGCTCACCGAAGAACAATGGCAATATCGTAAGACAGGGATTGCTCACCGTTTATGCGCGATGGGAATCAGTGCGCCGTGGGAATCGATATCCCGTGGGAATCGATTACTTAGATGGATACGGGACTCATTGATTCATGCGTATAGGAAATCTACCCTTTGGTAGCTTTGGTACTTCTGGTCACGAAAGGAATTTAATAGAATCTAATGTGGGTAGCCGCAATAAATTGGTCTGCTGCTAAAATTGCATAGTACAAACAAGATTATGGCAAATGCGGATACAGTACTTTCTTATTAGTACAAAAATATGTTTGCTGCCTTTTGGTATTTGATATATGTACTGTGAGTATTGTGAAGTGGGTGTAACAGAATACATTGCTAGATATCAAGAAGCTCGTATATTTGCTAAGAAATTCGTATCAACGCTACGACAATATGAGTGTACATAGAGGATATTATTACCAAAGATGAGTTTCATGTGGAAAAACAAAAAACAATTGAATTGAGAATAAATGTTATTGGGGTAAGCATGAAACGAAGTTGTACAATACCAAAATTGGGAAGCACCACGAGAATGTGGCAGCAACTATCCTTGCGAAAATAGTCCTCCTTCAAATTGATGCGTACAAAAATACGTAGAATGTTTTGTGATGCGCACAACAAAAGTTTTCGGAATTTTTATATACATCGCACAAATTTGATGCAACCATGAGCACCGTTTAAGTGACGTTAATATGTCATGCAAAGAAGATGAGCACTAAGTAAACACTTGGAATCCATATGTAAATTCAACGGAATATGTATAATCACCTGTGCGGCAAAATACTTATGCTGATCATGAAAAGCAATACCAGTTCAGAATGGGCCTCTGATTTATTTAACTAAAAACAAGCAAAAAAATTCCCTCAAGGGCTTGGCCTCACCCTCATATTTCTCATTTAACAGCCGAAGTCCTCCTATTTATTTTTCATTTGATCAAAGCTGAGCCAAATTTTTGATTTCTAAAATTATGTCGGTTTGGGTTTGATCTGAACTGGCTGGCTTTTTTCTTAATTAACCGTTGGAGTCGAACCGAGCCGAACCGAGTCATAGGAACGGGCCTTACAGTTTTTCTGTAGACTTTTACGTCATTTTTGTACTGTTGTATTTTAAGTTGCGTTTTTTTGGGACGATGTGTGCAGGCACTGGTTCCATGCGGATACTGGTCAAGGAGACCGTTTTATCCATGGGTGACGGTATCGAGATACGAAGTACCGTACGCATTATACGGTACAATTATTCTTACGTGACGTCCTGAGTCAGCTCAACGCATTGAGTGATTCCCGCTAAAAAAAGTGAATAGAATGAAAAGTTAATAAAAAATATTCGCAAGTCAATAGAATGAATACTTTTTTATCACACCCAACGGATGAATACTTTTATTGAATGCCAAATTTGAAATTCGGAATCCCTAAAGAAGAAACAGTAATTGTCTGTTTAATTACGACCCGCGCCACCTACCCGCCTACTTTGGGAAGCAAGCCCGTTCAGTATTCAAGGATGGCCGGCAGTTATTTTGTTTGATCGTGATATATGGAATAAATGAGGTCCATTCCAAGCCGGCATTGCTTTTCATGATCTCTATAAGTCGTTAATAGTCGTACTACGTAACCTCTGACGCTTGAAAACAAAAATTCTCCGTTCACACATGTTGATTAAGATAAACTCCACATCCATTGTTTGATATACCTCACACGCTTGAAAATTGAAACGAGAACCGACTGATAAAGAAATGAAAAAATCAGCGAGTGTAGCAGCTATCCTTCTGTACCACACACATATGCTCACCGGATCTAGAATAATAATGAAAACTTTTTAAGACGTGTCTCATTTTTACAATGATTCAATCCAATTCGATCTTAAACAACCCTAAGGATAAAAAAGTGTGTTCTAATGAAGATAAAAATGAAAGTTCGCAGAAAGATTCGCAAAAAGGTTCGTTCGGGTCGGACTGATACTTTCGTTTTTTTTAATCGTCGTTTTGTTTAACCCCGACATCATGTTTCTACGATCAAAACGACATAGTCATAATGTTGGCATTCTTTGAGAGGCCGTTACTATGGAATGGAAGTACGCACGAGAAATAATGCGGTTTCTTTAAGTTCGACACATTTCTCTAGATTTCCCTCATGGTACGAGTATGGTATCGTTCTGATCGGGTCGACAGATCCAAAAACTGGTTGAATCTCACAATCCGCATCTCACCATCGTAGTCTTCTAATTTTTGCATCGGCAACATTTGGAATAAACTAGATAAAAGCAACAAAGCAACGTCAACATCAAAGATAACATCAACCGATGAACTTGATTCGTTCGTTAGTCTTGCTCTCTGTTTTGTTCTCCTCGACGGAGAAGGGAGTTCAAGGCGATGAACAAACCTGCACCTACGACTACAATGTCGTACAACGAGCTGGGAAAACAGACTACGAGGGCGAGCCCATCAAAATTCTCGGCCAGTCGTCGTCCATGGTACAATTCACGGTAGGAAACACATGGACGACCGGCGAAATCGATCAAGTCTTTGTTGAGTATCCTGCGGAGGCAGGAGGGGATCGCAAGTGTTACATGGAGGAGAATGTCAGCTCCGGTCAATCAATCGGTAGAAGTTTAGAAGCCTATTGCACCTCGGCAGGCATTGCTATAGCTCGAGTCTTCGTTCGCGATTCTAGTTTTGGAGACGACACAGCCAGACTTCCTGGTCTTTGTTCCCACCTAGACTCAATCGGAGCCCAAAAACCGGGATTGGAATATCTGGCGGTATTAAATTGCTTGCCAACTTGCACCGAAGATACAAACCCAGATGGTCACTTCATTTTATCTTATGAAATGCCGTCTGCCCCCACCCTTACTCCCACCAAGGAAACGACATCTGTTCCCACTCTGACTCCCACCAAGGAAACGACATCTGCCCCCACTCTAGCTCCCACCAAGGAACCGACATCTGCTCCCACTCTAATCCCCACCAAGGAACCGACATCTGCCCCTACTCTAGCTCCCACCAAGGAACCGACATCTGCCCCCACTCTAACTCCCACCAAGGAACCGACATCTGCCCCTACTCTAGCTCCCACCAAGGAACCGACATCTGTTCCCACTCTAACTCCGAGCGAGGAATTGTCATCTGTTCCCACTATAACTCCCAGCGAGGAATTGTCATCTGTTCCCACTCTAACTCCCAGCGAGGAATTGTCATCTGTTCCCACTATAACTCCCAGCGAGGAATTGTCATCTGTTCCTACTCTAACTCCCAGCGAGGAATTGTCATCTGTTCCCACTCTAACTCCCAGCGAGGAATTGTCATTTGTTCCCACTCTAACTCCCAGCGAGGAATTGTCATCTGTTCCCACTCTAACTCCCAGCGAGGAATTGTCATCTGTTCCCACTCTAACTCCCAGCGAGGAACTGTCGCTTTCTCCTACGGCTGCTCAGACCAGTAAATCGACAAGCATTCCATGTCCCAAACCTGAGGAGGATCCAGTAGTTTTGCTGTCAGCTGTCGACGGGAGTCCTCTAGCACTGACAAAAATTTCTTCTGGTGCGATTTGCACTCTCATAGAAATCAATGCAGCGGCTCTATCTGATACAGATAACGGGAAACTAGGAATTAGACCAGTTGCTCGTGCATACAATGGAAACGACTGGGAAGCATCTCCTGGCCCATACTCTTCGACTCTCTTTGACTGCAGTCAACCACAGTCGTGCACGGTTGTTTTGCCAGATCTAAAACCAGGGCGATCTTATGCATTAAAGTCTTACAATGGTACGAAGATCACAGGGAAGAATCGAAAAGCACGATTTCTTGAGAAAACTACGTTTGGCCCGACTAAATCAGAAATTGAGGCCTTTACTACTCCCACTGATTGGGTAAGTACGCTCTGAGTGGGGTAGACGGAAATGGGATAATCGTTTCTCATTCTTATTGTGTCTAACTGCGAATGCTCTGCCCTGCCGTTTTGTGGTTCTCGGTGGTACGTGAAGGTGGCAGCTCAATTCGAAGCGGATGTTACATCGCATCGTGCTTTTTTCCGTCAGCATGTGACTCAGTGGCACGCTGAAACAAGTTATCATACTTTACTCGACAGTAATGCATGCCAGAAAGGTGCCAGATTTCGCAAGTACACATTTCTTCATACCGATGCTCTTCGAACGCTACAGATCAAAAGAAGCCCGTCTGATTCTTCAAAATATATTTTATCCGTTGATGGACAGATTAGAACCATTGTTGATGGCCCTATACAGTGTGGTGATTGGAGAGGTGTTAACACTGCTATGCCAAACCTACGGGATGGAGAATATGGTATTTGCTATTATCCCCTGGAGGGACTGGACGGTGCTATCAAAATTAAAGGTGACAAAGTAAATTGCAACTGTGATCTTATGTTCAATGGAGTTTACGGTAATCCAGCTGTCAATTTTGATAGAAGACATCTCCCCGATTCACCTGTAATTGATCTTGGAGCAAACACACGCCCCATTTTGAATGATCGCTTCTATTACTCAGATGTTCAGAACGAGATGATTCAACTTTCCGCTGATCTTACTAACGAAGAATGCAATGAGATTTCAAGCAAAACTCCGGGGGCACCAGAAACCGTAAGGATCGGAAAAACAATAGACAGTAATGGAAACACAGAATACTGGATTCATAGCACTTCCTTCAAGTTGCGCAACAATGACATCGAAAATCCCCTTCTAGATGGTGGAAAAGACGGAATAGACGCAACAGCCAACGCCCCCTATCCAAAACTGAAGTTAACATGTGCTAGCGCACCAAGAACATTTTTGAACGAAGATACTTGTATCTTATCGGATAATGCGTGTTATGCTGAAGAAGGTCCAGATGTTGATATTGAACTGAACTTGGATAATCTGAAGAAGATTCACACCGTTACAGGAGGAGCCGATGGCGACGACACCCGCTACGTGTATGCAGTCAAAGGTTTGCGACTCGATGAGAAATCTTTGCCGTACACCGGTTACCCTTGTACTCCTGGTGTTCGGTCGCGATTTGTCCGCGTTGACAGCTGTTCGAATGGCAAACGTATCACCAGAAAAACGAGGAACGCGTTCATAAATCTTCTTGCTAACTCTGGTGACAACAGAAACACTCGTCTGCGAGACATAATTTTCCCTTCTAGCGGCAGTAACTGCCATGCATACGATTCTGCTGCTTACGGATTTAAGGTTGATGTGAATGGAAAATGTTGGGAAAATATCCACCCAGACAACCATCAAGTGTTTGACTTCACGTACTGGTGAGTCAACTGTTTTTGTTTCCGTCTGGCTGCATGTTTTGTTTGAAATGAACCTATTTCTAACAAGCCAACTTGTTTCTTTTGCTTTGTAACCTTTGAAGGACTACTGATGCGCACCCGGGGAATTTCAACGTCAACCGAATCAAAGAATTCGCTGAGAAGACGAGTCCTACATGGGAATTGACATTTCCTGATTGGCATTCTATGGATCGTTGGCACAAAAACAAGAAAAACTTTCCAAACGTAGGGCGTTTAGGAGACAGTACTACCTTGAAAGCTCTTCCATCCGAACTCTTCAGAGATGATATAGCCCAGGCATTTGGTTCAAGCCCCCAGACAGTGGCTGCAAGTGGCCATGTCATGGTGTGTGGTAGTCCTTTTGAGGTAGAGAATAAATTTGATGAAGACTCGGGTCCTCTGTACAAAGGTGGATTCGATATGCGTACGCGATACAACCTTACTACTTTTGATCTTCAAGAACAGCGGACATCAGTTTGGATACACATTGCTCTCAATGCGAAAGATCAATTGCGTCAACGTGTTGCCTTCGCGTTGAGCCAAATTCTTGTCATCTCCCCATTTTCCATCAGTGACAGATGGTTTTCCGAATCCTTTCTTACATTCTACGATATCTTTGTTCGGCATGCTTTCGGGAATTACTTCGACATTTTGAAAGAGGTAACATATAGCCCATTAATGGCGGAGATGTTAACTTACAAGGACGGAGCGGTAGGTACTGAACATTTCATTCTGTTCTCCATTGTCAGATCGTATTTCACTGTTGAGAGCATTGCATACCTTCACCCCCTCTCCCCTGTATCAATAATTGTCTCACAAAGATCGCTGTTTTCTTCTATCGTTTTTCAGAGTACGGGCTACTCGTGGGCACGACTGTGGAGTCCCACGTTATCTAGCCCGGATGAAAATTATGCAAGAGAGGTACGTAAGATTACGGACTCTGAATTCGTACTCAGTACGGGTATATGTTTATCTCGGATTCTTGCTTTTACTGGAAAGGTACCGTAATCTAACTTGGCTTGCACTTTTTTGCCGTTCCCACTCGTTAGATTATGCAACTCTTTTCAATCGGACTCCATAAATTAAACATTGACGGAACTCTTCAATTGGACAGTGAAGGAAAGCCAATTTTGACGTACACGAACAATGATATAGCAGAGTATTCCAAGGTTTACACAGGGTTTTATCGTCGTAAATTGAGATCTAACATTGAAGATCCACGAGATCCTACGGGATGGATGAACAACCAAAGTGAGTCTTTGTCGGGTACTGGATAGGCCTAACCAAAAAACTTCAAAAGAAATCGCAACTCATTCAATCGTCTTATTTTCACAACCCAAGTTGATCCGCTTCAAATCAATGTGATGAAAAAAGACCATCTGCCCAAAGTAAGTTAGTTTCATGGAGATCCTTTCAATTGTGAATTGCAAACTAGAGTCGGAAAAACAAGGCATTCTAACCAAAACATGTTTTACTTTGTCTTAGCTTGGTCTTGACCGCCAGTATGTCGGTGACGGTAGCCCCCTCTGTTCCGACCTTCCACCTCAGCATTTTTTGAAAACGGGAGCAACGTACCGCTTACTTGGTTCGAATTCAGCCCCTGACCTCCTTAACGACCCGATGAAATGGCATGATGGAGTCCCCAAACGGTTGTCTCTGAATTTTGCTACCTCAATGTTGGCTGCGAAGATTTGCGGTGGGAACACAATGAAATGCATAGCGAAGACAAAGTTTACTCTCGATGAAGACCTGAAATGTGACGGAATGGAATGCGATGTTGAAGTGCCTCGAACACTGCAAGTCGCTCCGGGGATATGGTATGAGTATGTACGCCCAGCCTGCGTCAACTTGGCCTTTTACCAGAACCCAAAGAGTCTTTTTCGACGGTGGCACACCGACCATTACATGTGTGGGAATCCTGAAAATAATGATGCTTCTACTGTTTGCTGCGATAGTGCAGTGACGTGGGGTGAGGTAGCATGGAGAAAAGAACTGTTCTCGGGAGAAAGAGTCAAGTATGACACGGTTGAAAATAAACGTTGCAGTGCAACAGGATTACGAGTCTGTTCTGACGCGTGGATTAGAGCCGACGATTGCAAAAGTAGGAGTCAGGGGGGATGCGACAATGGAAATGTATGGTACTGGACTCATAATGACTGCACTCTTTCCGTCAAGGTGAACACAGTAGGCGCAATTGCGATCATCCACAGTAATGGCTTTACGAAGAATCCATGTGAGTTATTCCACTTCCATTTTTGTTTTTTCGTTAAAGACGCCCTCTCTCGCTAATGAAATACAAATCTCTCGCATTTCTTCGTTTTTGCAGATAAATACACCGATTATCGTCTTGTTAGAAGGTGAGTTGAACTGAGCCGATCCGAGCTTCCTTTTTGCTATTGTTGATTGTCAAATCCCTTTAAAGCAAGATGCTAATTATTGAGAAACCTTTTCTTGTTCACAGCGATACAAAATCGTTCTTTCGGGCAGATTGGGAATCGGAGAGCGAATTGAATGCTCTTTTATCGAACTACATAACTGGTTGTACAAAGTTGGGAGGTTTGATTGATCCAGATGATGGATTGTGCCAATATACTGTCGAAGTAAATACTGAACAACTTTTCAGTACTGACTCTGAGCTGATCTCGATCGAGAATGTTGTATCCAAAGCAACTATTGGAGCATTTGTACCTGATATTGATGGGGAGAATGTTTCTGGTGTAAAGGGAATAAAAAAGTATCCCAAGGGGGGACTCACTGCTAATACTGTTTTCGAATTCTTTGACGAATACGGACGGAAACATTTCCGAAAGAACGTTGTTTCCAAGGTCTCAATCGGAAGTGGAGGTCTGAAAATTCGCAATCCAGTAAGCTTCTTTTCCATTTCAGAGTACACAGAAAGGGACGCAAGATATGAACTCGACGCTACTTTGAATCAGTTCTTTTATCACCAAAACATGGCTCCTTTCCTGGTCATTCGACTATGCCAAAGGTTTGGAATCTCGAACCCATCACCCCGATTAATTAAAAAAGCTGCATCGGCATTCAAGACTGGATTTTTCGAAAAACTTGGAAGTGGGAAGTACGGTTGTCTCAAGGCAACAATTGCTGCTATATTACTTGATAGAGAAGTTCAAGACCCCACCTTGGATGCCGATCCTGTGCAGTAAGTGAAGAATGAAACGTATGATTTAGGGGAGTCTAGTTTCTTGTGTTGTGAACGATAATTGTTGTTCTCACCCTCTCTCTTCTATCCTGGATTTTGGATGTTTTGACTACGCGTGCAGAGGATCGATTCGTGAACCATTTTTGAAGCTTATTCATTTGATGAGGTCTTTGGAATTTGAACCAAACAACCGTCATCCTTTCGTTCGGTTCGGCAAGAATCTTTTGGATACAATCGGTCAAGAGCCTCACAAGCTACCACATGTATTTTCTTTTTTCAAACCCGAGTATAAGCCATCAGGAACGATCTCGTCTGCCGGTCTAGTAGCTCCCGAATCTCAGGGTAAGTTAAAATCATCCCTCTGATGCTTGTCACGATGAACATCGGTTTCCGTTGTCCCACCACCACCTCATCATTCTCCCTTTCAAATGTTTAGTCCTAAATGGACCCACAAGTGTCAATATGATGAACATGATGCTTTCTTTCGTCAAGTACGGGATCAATAATTGTTATGGAGGATTTGGTCGTAACAACGATGGCAAGTATCGATTTCAGTTCACGAAATGTATAATCGGAGATTCCACAAACGTTGGCATCAATAATTACGATCCGAGTAACTACAACCTAAATACAGCCGAAGCCATTGTTGACGATCTCTCGACGTTGTTGACAAGTGGACGTCTCAGCGCGGCCAATAGGAAAATCATGACTGAAGCTTATGACTACACCATAAGACAGAAAAATGATCCTTATGAGGCTATGATTAATGTGCAACAGCTGATGGTCGCCTCTCCTGAATTTCAAACCACAAGCACCCCGGATCTAGTCGGTGAAGAGAGAAGTTTGCCCCCAAAACCAAAGCCATCGGGAAAATCCTACAAAGCTATCATATACGTGATGCTTTCTGGTGGTGCAGATTCCTACAACATGTTAGTTCCCAATAGTTGTTCTGGTAAAAATTCGGATGGTGTCCGAGTGTCAGACCAGTACATCAAACACAGAGGTGTATTGGCATTCAATCGCAACCATGGTGAATTTTCCCAAACAATTACTACATCGAACCAACCGTGCACTTCATTCGCAGTCCATGATGAACTTAAATTCATCAAGGAACTTTACGATCAGAAAGATTTACTCTGGGTTGCGAATGCAGGTGTAGTGAATGAAAATGGAATGACGAAGAAAAATTTCCATTCGAAAACCAAGACACAGCTCTTTGCTCACGTGAGTATGATGGATGTCTTCTCAAACGTTTCAGTTGGCTTTTTGAGTAAGAGAATCCGTTGGTCAAAAACCGTCTCTTACGGAACACATCTTTTTCCATTGTTTGTTTTTCTATTTTCTAGAACGCGATGTCAGATGAAGTAAAGAAGGTAGATCCCTACAACGAGTTCGCCGGTTCCGGAGTAATGGGCCGTGCCAACGACATCCTGAAGGCTAAGGGTCACGTCGTCGGTGCTATGAATATTAATGACGCATCCATTGTTTCAAACGGGGTGCCAGGTAAAACTCCACCTCCTCTTGTTATTTCGCCCAATGGGATCAGCCATTTCGCGGAGCGTCCCGATGGGACATATTTTCTATCTACCAATGATGAACAATACTTCGACATTGAAAGCTACGTCGGTAAATTGAATGGACAAATGTCTCGTTTTACGGGATTTTTCAGTGAGTTGTGGGCCGAGGTCTTTACTAAGGGCATCGTAGATGCAAAAGACTTCAAATCTGATTTAGAAAGCTCTGCTGCGTTGGATGCGAGTGTCTGGGGTAATAAACCAAACGTTTGGGAGGAGGCACATCAATGGGAGCGGCTCAGGACTATCGCTTCGCTTGCACAAACGCACGGGAATCGCAACACCGATCGAGAATTATTTTACGTGTCATGTAAGTGAAGAGCAATGCAGGAATCGGATTACAAAGAGACACCCAATAACGCATATCAGAATCTCACGTTCTATTTTCGTTTTCCGATGTAACTTGAAACTGCAGATGGTGGATTTGATCACCACGACAATATGAAAGAAAAGATTCGTCCAAAGCTGAAGGCTTTGAACAATAACTTGAAGCGACTTGTCGGTCAACTGAAAAAAGACGGTCTCTGGGACAACACCGTCATCTACGTTACTTCTGAATTCTCTCGAACGATCACTCCCAACCAGAGCGCCGGGTCCGACCATGGATGGGGACAGCATGTAATGGTTATGGGTGGAAAGGTCAGGGGAGGTAAGATTCTTGGACACTATCCCACTGACATCTCTCCAAAGAGTCCTTTGGATGACGGATCTTCACGCGGTCGTTTCATTCCCACGACCTCCAACGATGCTATTTGGAATTCGATCCTGCAGTGGTACGGCGTTGCCGAGGAGAAAGACCTTGATTATTGTCTTCCAAATCGCAAGAACACGGTCAATCCGGTCGAGGGACAACCGGGGTCACGCCTATTCAGTCGGAGAGATATGTTTGTGTGAGAAAGGTCGCAACTTTGAATCCACATGGAGTGAAGCTGGTGTACCATGCACATCTCCGTAGATACAATTTCTTGTTGATAATCACTTACATAATACCCATTTGCCCTAGTGATCTGCAATACAATACAGTACAACGAGTAGCAAAACTCGTTCCCGGCAACATTTCAATCAAAGAGTTGCTACAGCAACGTCTTTGGCGCCTGTTGTTTTCTCCCAACTGAATGACGAACCTTGACTACTGTATTCAGAATTTTATCCCACCAACTCAAAATACTGGACAAGAATCTCATGGCTCATTCCACACATGATTTTAGGTACCGGTATGGGCACATACCGGTAGCAAAGAACGACCAGAAGGAGGTTGGGTCCCGGCCGGGAAACCAAAGCTACCGGTACTACACCACACTTACATTTTTTGGTGACGAACACTTGCAACGTTTCATGCTGGTGGCCTTGCCATCAAGCACGAAGCAACAACAACTTACACATACCGATACTACTCGTACCGGTAGTAGGGTTCCGAATTGATTCTACCAAAGGCAAAATTATGACACCTGACACTAGATATCCATAATCTTACCTTTCGTTTCAATACGGTACCGGTAGGTACAGATACCGTACCGTAGCGTACAGTAGAGGCAGGGACTTCTCAAAATCTTTACTTCTATGTTGCTACGGTAGATCTATTAGACACAGGCTATAGTACAGCAGGGGTCATATGACCCCTGGGTTACGTACCGTACACTAGGAGTCATAAATAAGAGGGGTGCGACACGCTGTCTGTCCGTCATCCGTTTTCGCTGCATGATACTAGAAGAAAAAAATGGGGGCCCTTGAAACCATGATAGGAGGATTTTGTTAAAAACTTCCCCAGCTAATTTTTTAAAAGTCTGTTTTTACTCCATAATGCTAGTAAAACTACTACACTTTCAAATGATAGCAACTCAATCAAAAAGCAATATTAAAATGAGTTACAGGGTTCACTCTAAACCAACTTTTTGTGAGGAAGCTGAATATTTAGCTTGTTTGGGCTGATTATGCACAGAATTGTATTTATTAAAGAGAGAGACAGCACAAGATATTGTGAGAAAAAAGCAGCGAAAACGGATGATGGACAGACTTTTTTGTGGGTTTGGAATCATTTTTGGTGGGACTGACCAGCAAGAATGGACAACGGACAGACTGTTTGTGGGTTTGGAATCATTTTTGGTGGGACTGACCAGCAAAAACAGATGACAGACAGACCGTTGAACCATTTTTTGGTGGTCACCCCACATGTGCTTGTCAAGAACGCCACAGATGAATAATACAGCCAAACGCCACTTGCTATGTGTCTCTCAAGAGTATAAGGAAGGTGTGTATGTCATATGAAGGTCAGAAAGTGAGTGAAAGTACCTTTGGGAATCAGGTGTTTCACTGTCCTTTTTACTAGCATTATGCAGTAAAAACATACTTTTAAAATTTAGCTGGGGAAGTTTTTTCCAAAATCCTCCTATCATGGTATCAGTGGAAACTCGTCATGTCGCACCCCTCTTATTTATGACTCCTGCCGTACACTGCTGTAATAACCCCTCCTCCGGTTTTGGTTGGCACGTGTCCCCCCTACCGGTATGTGCGAGCGCGTGGAGGTATTTTATATTACATAGAGGGAAACATGTGCCAACCAAATATGACTCCGACGAGTAGTATCTGGGGGAGGAGTTTTCTTTAGGTTGCTCCCTTTTCGGAGGCCTCTGGCCGAGGAAAAGGAAGCAGCCTAAAGAAAACTCCTCCACCGGTCCACCGGATACTACGAGGAGGAGGAGGACAACATCACACAAACGAGATTCGGGGTTCTTTGGGAATCACACACATTTTTGGGCTGAACTCCACTGGCCGCCCTTTGTAATTTCACCCAATTTTTTGAAATTAATGTCGAACTCATAATATTCTGATGAACAGTACATTTTCCTACCGCACTGGCATATGTTTCCGATTCAGTGGCATGGTGCTGAATTTGATGCCTGAAACAAATAGTGCATGGTCACCATTTCTCAATCTCAATCGGCTCCTCATTTTTATTGTTATTACTGGCTATCATACTAACGATGGTCTGCACTCCCAAATATCAGGCTTATTGTAAACGTTGCTACTTGGACTCTCCTCCGATCACTAGTACCGGTTACAGAAAGAAGAAGGTTACCAAGAAGAAGAGCCCCCCCTTCGTCCGAGAACTGTTTTGTGGGGTTTGAATCAACTTATCGCGCACAAATTTTGTGCGTGATTTTAACATGGCAAAATTTCTCAACACCCTGAAATTCGCAAGTACTAGTACATCGTGACCTTCGTATGAGGGTGTACCTAAACTCAGCACTATTTCTGTGCGCGTAATGCACGTTACTCTAATCATGATTAAGAATAATATATTTCAGTCTCTAGCAGAACCTAATTGTTATTCCGTACCAACAACAATTTCTTCTATTCATGAATAAAAAAGAAATCTTGACTCAGTATTAATTCCAAATTATTATGCTACAGAATAACAATTCGGTTCTGCTCTCCTAATTGTGAATTCTTTTTCTGGACTACGATATTCCTTTTGTAAATGTAAATTCTATTATGCTTGATTTAATCCTATTGCAACGTATTATTATTCCTCCAATATTTCTATTAAATTCCTTTCGTGTCTAAGTTGGTAGAGGTACGAGATCGAAAATAATGAGACCTCGAAAATTACCGGGCTCATTCTCACGATCGAGAATCGATACTTAACTGGAGAAGAAGAATCGATCGTCACTCAAGTTCGATACTTAGTGATCCAAGAGAGAGCCTATTTTGTTAAGTGTTCTGTTTTCAAGAAAAGACAGCAGAGGTTCGAAGCGTTGATCACGAACTTGTTTCTCTGCTGCACAAAATACACGTTGTATTAGCGGCAACGCGATATATTTTCCCGTAACACGGTATTTTACCGTATAAAGTACTCGTATCGTGCATCCAGTCGTAGTGGATATCAGAGAAATATTAGAAACAACAGACCGGCACCTCAACCGGCCTGCAACTAAAGCTCCTGTTGCTCTTCTTTGCCTTTGGATGAATCAGCTCAACAGCCAGTTTCAGAAGGAAAATAACAATTTCTAAGATTCTCAATATTGAGTTCTCAATTACTAGTAGTTTTTGTATTATGTATGTACTGTTATTTTCTACATTAATTCAAGGGATAAATTGACATTCATCAATGCTGTTATTGCCGGATCAATATAGATATTCCTTTTCTTTTTCTTTTTGGGTCCACTACAACTACTGGAGCTACCACTAGTATTATTTGCATTGCCATGCTTATTGGTGTATCATGTTGAACTTTCATTCCTAGTAAATCTCTCCCTCATCATTTCCTCCAATTCCCTTCCTGTATCTGGCTGATTGCGCAGCTTGACAACTTCATTGCACAAATCACTAAACAACTCTCGTCCTTCCTCCATCCATCCATTTCTGCTTCCGCTGTCCGAATCGCAGAATTTCCAGAATGGTGGCATCACCCTTTTGCTGCTGCTGGTTCACCCATACATGATGCTCATTGTAGATCACTTTCAATGCAAATGCTTCATCGGCTACAGAAAATATATCACTCAGCAAGTTCCTCTCCTTCCGTTGTTTGAAATTGGAGTTTGTCGGATTGATTGCCAACATGATTATTGTAACAAAATAATAAAAATCTTCATTTTCAGTGTTGTTGTATTTCTGTATTGAGGGTTTAAAATACCTGTATCCTCATTTTCTGTGTCTTGAATAACTCCAACAGTACCAGGGAAGGTGATAGGGACTTTACCTTTGCTTTTATTGACTGTACAGATGTATCATCAGTATCACCGGGTGGCATGGTAGTGGCTTCGGACCAAAACTAGATTCCAAAATGCCTACTAATTTCAACAACAAATCCCCCAACATGTATTTACCTATCCAGTTTTTTCTTGCTAATGTTTGTGAGTTGTGCCTCAATGCAGTCAGTACTGTCCCTACTCTCTTCCTATAAAAGGAAAGAATGACGCCAGTGGAATATTTTGTGGCACCATAACCTTTTGTTTTTTAACTGCCACTTCTGTTACATGCACTGTTACCTTGTGATTGATTGGGAACTTCATTGTATGGTACCAATGTTTTTTAATGTATTCCCTTAGCTGTTTGTCCACTGTTGGAGCCGCATCACTCAAAACCTTAAGATTGTTATCTGTTATATGCGCATCTCCGCCTGTAATTGTACTCACTTTTTTTCGTGTGTCGCTGCCATTGCACCTCCCATCTCCCTTCATGGTTGCCTTTGTATGTTAATGTACCAATACTACCTTTCCCACACCCATATGCTGTTCCCTCTGCTGTTGTTGTAAGTGTTTGGCCACTCCTGTGCCAATATATCATATGGAATTTGTTTCATGACACGGCTCACAACATCCTCCATATTGCAGCACTCTCCATTGGATGTTTTCTCTACCACACTTCTTTATGTTGGTTCATTACTGTAGTAGTGGGTGTTTTGATAATGCTCAGTGCATCTTCATTACTCTGGTTGATGGTTGTGTGCTCTTCCATGTTTGGAGTGTAGTGTTGTTGGTATCATTTTTTTACTGTTGCTCTTGGCTGCATTAATAGTTGTGGTATCACTGCCACACACTTTGTTAGTAATTGCCATGTTTGTTTTCACTCTTCTTTTCTTACCATTTTTGTCCCCTGTAGTTTGATGATCACCGGGACGGATGTTTTTTTTTGTTTTGAAGGGTTTTCCCCTCTGATTTCTTGCTTCATCGTGCCTTTCCGACAACATTCATTTTTTAAAAAAAAAATTGTAAATGCGGTGCTGACCAAGAAGCATGTGTTTCTTTTTGTGTGGTTTTGTGTGTGTACTACAGTTTTTCTGTTTTTTTTTGCGTGTACAGTGTTTTGTGTGTCTACTGTGTTTTGTGTTTCGTGTGTGTGTGTGTGTGTGTGTGTGTGTTTGTGTACGGTGTTTTGTGTTTTGTGTTTGTGTTTCGTGTTTCATGCGTGTGTAGGGTGTAGGGTGTAGGGTGTAGGGTGTTTCGTGTATGTGTACAATGTTTTGTGTGTAGACTGTTTTCTGTGGGTTCTGTACTATGATGTGTGGCCTAACTTCTTCTATGTGCTGTCTGGCTTGTGCCACTTATATTTTTTAAGTAGATCACGTAGCTGTGCAAGCCACCCCTCCCGCGCCATAAGTTTTTCAAATGGGAAATATTTGATAACACTAAGGTTATGTATTTAAATCGTCTTGTCACCTGTAGAATCTTGTAGACTGCACCAAACACACCGTCTTGTGTGCCATTTGGATAGACAAACTACAACAATTTTTGTACTGTGTGTGGCAAAGTTGTTCCCAATATGCATTTGATGAGTCCTGAAAAAATGTATTAATGGCCTGAACTTGATACTGTGTGAGTCATTACCCAATAAGTCTGTTTGTGCCCTGGATTTGCACCAAAAATAACCTCTTGTATGCCATTTGGAGAGATGGATCACCACATTTCCAGCAATTTGTGGGGCAAAGTTGTTCCCAATATGCATCAGATGAGTCATGAAAAATATATTCATGTGGTTTACCTCATACATTGGGAGTCATTACCCAATAAGTCAGTTTGTGCCCTGGAATTGCACCCAAAATAACCTCTTGTGTGCCATTTGGAGAGATAAACCACAACATTTCCAGCATTCTGTGTGGCAACAATGTTGTTCCCAATATGCATTTGTTGAGTCATGAGAAATATATTCATGGTCTGGACCTGATACTTTGGTAGTCATTACCCCATAAGTCAGTTTGTGCCCTGGATTTGCACCAAAAATAACCTCATGTTTGCCCATTGGAGAGACAAACCACAACATTTCCAGCATTCTGTGTGGCAAAGTTGTTCCCAATATGCATTTGTTAAGTCGTGAGAAATATATTCATGGTCTGGACCTGGTACTTTGGGAGTCATTGCCCAATAAGTCAGTTTGTGCCCTGGAATTGCACTCCAAATAACCTCATGTGTGCCATTTTGAGAGACAAACCACAACATTTCCAGCATTCTGTGTGGCAAAGTTGTTCCCAATATGCATCAGATGAGTCATGAGAAATATATTCATGGCCCGGACCTGATACTTTGGTAGTCATTACCAATAATTCAGTTTGTGCCCTGGATTTGCACCAAAAATACCCTCTTGTGTGCCATTTGGAGAGACAAATCACAACATTTCCAGCATTCTGCGGGGCAGAGTTGTTTGAAATATGCATTTGATGAGTCATGCAAAATTATTCATGTCTTTTACCTGATACTTTGGGAGTCATTACCCAATAAGTCTGTTTGTGCCCTGGATTTGCACCAAAAATACTCTCGTTTGTGCCATCTGGAGAGACAAACCACAACACTTCCAGCATTCTGTGGGGCAGAGTTGTTCCCAATATGCATTCTTTGTTGAGTCATGAGAAATATATTCATGGTCTGGACCTGATACTTTGGTAGTCATTACCCCATAAGTCAGTTTGTGCCCTGGATTTTATTAATTCCTTTCGTGTCCAGAAGTACCAAAGCTACACGACGCCAGTTATTCTATTTGTACAAATCAATGAGTCCCGTATCAACCAAAGTAATTGATTCCCACAGCATATCGATTCCCACAGCACATTGATTCCCATCGCACATTAACGGTGAGCAATCTCTGTTTTCTAATATTGCCCTTGTTCTTCGGTGAGCAAACTTTGGTTTCGGAAAGTATCACACAAGCTACGGGAGCAATTCCTGATCATAATGATAAACATATCATAGGATCTTCCTAACAGGAACGAGAGAAGAAAACCGTTGTTTTGTGCTTCTCACACAATATATATATATACATACGGATATATACGGTCAACGACCAATGCATGTACGGAAATAATCAGTGAGTAATCTCATCACTACGCAACAGCAGTTGCAACGTATTTCATCTCAATAAAAGAGATATCTTGCATTTTGGCAAGATTTCACTTTATCTCATACTTTTAACATTCAACTGATTTATATCCCAAAATTCACACTAGTTGCTACCAACTACCTGTAATCTACATTACTAAGGTCTGTCTTGCTGTATCTGAACAAGTTCACAGTAAGAAGAGATCCGGCGTTTCCATAGTCTTGCCTGTAGTTGGATTATCCATTGTCGAAAGTATCCAACCACAATTGCCACGCGTAGAGTACAATCGTTCGTCTACTAACACACTAACGCAGCAGTTGCTGTTCTTCAGAAGCATTTGAATCAGACTCTCAGTAGACCGGATTCAGAAGGAAAATAATAGATTAACAGTCGCAAGCTCTATGGTGGCTTGCATAAGAAGAACAGGAAAGAAGGTGAACACAATACCTCTGCTGGCATATGCCAATTGCAAATCGTCTACGAAGTTGTCCCCTTTCACCATCTGATTCCTCCGACGGATCGGAATCATCTGGGAACAATGCTGGAGATGGCGGCACCGCAAACGAAATCAGTCTTCCTAGTTTTGATGACCATATGAAGTTGATACTCGTATCCATATTCCGCGTCACAAAGGAAGCAAATAGCTATCTGTGTGAAGCCCTCCAAGAAGGATGATTACACAAATGGACAACCTTCCTCAATGCACTCATCGAATATGGCTTTGCCCGCAAACTTACCTACATGGATACCAGTAGTAGACTACCAACCCAACTTCACCGATCCATTCAACAAACCATTTGAAAAGAATCCACCGTGTAACGCGTATCCGTACGTACTAAGCGGGCGTATTGCACGAAAAGTCATAAGGGCAAATAACCTTATTCGTAAGGTTATTTATCAATGAATAATCGTCGGCGCTTTTATGTGGATTGCCTCTTAGCGGGATTTTCCTCTCAGCTCACTCTTCAAAGAATTAACAACTCTAAAACACTATCATGCCCTAAAATCTACGTACAACCTAGTACTAATTCTACATAATAAGGTACAATCACATGTGATATTCAATGAGAATATCACGGTGAATTATACGGTAAAAGACCCATCAAAGATGGCTGGTTTTTGTGTGTTTTGTGTCTTAAGATTACGAACGATTATCGTGGCAAATTACACGGTAATATGCCAATAATCGATACGACGACGACGAAAGTAATTAACCTATCGTTCGATTGTTCGACTGATCGAATGTGTGACAATGATTATTCCTTACGATTAACTTTGTTTTATTACTGTTACGACACAGTTTTCCTAGTTTATCAGACCCACAGCACTCTCTACGAGCTGTGGCCAGCATCCTACAATGCTGAGGACCGCGTTTTCCACTGAGAAACGCAGTTGAGCTCGAAGACTATTCCGGATTAGCCTGATCAGCTACCGGCATCAACCCTCAAGGATGTAAAAGGGGCAGTTGCTTGTGGAGCCCTGGAATAGACCAACGCCAGGGCGGTCTCCCTGGAAGAAGAGACCAAAGAACCGAACCAAGATGGTAGGCTCCATCAGGGTTTCGAGATCCAGCAAACAAGCAAGGGAAAAGGGCTGGACGATTCAGCTGAACGAATCGCCCAGGTTGGCATCAGTTGAAAGGAATCAATATCCGAGGACACTGATCTTTCACTGAAAACAAGAATGACGTGAGCCAGAAGATTGAGCCTGAAGTATTCTGTGGCGAAACAGATTGGAAGGAACAGGTTGCAAAGAGCATCTGCCCGCAAGAAGGAACAGATTGCAAAGAGCATCTGGCACGAAAACGAAAATCCAAAGATATGAGAACACCAAATCTTGAAGATCGAAAGATCCAAAAGGAAAAGAGAACACTAAATTCTCAGGGAACAATCTTTCAATCTTTCACCACAGAAATACAGAATGAGCAAATCCCAAGAAAGGATAGGAAAGCTCACAATCTTAAATTGCGACAAAAGCAAAAGCTCACACAAAATACAGACAAACCGGATCAAAAACCCGACCCGAATAGTCAAAAAGTATATAAACCGGATCGAACACGATCCGGATATAAATACAGAACAGATAAGCAAATCATACCACAGTCATCTCACATTCCAATCCTCAATTCGATTACAATCTCTTTCTGCACATACCACCTTTCGATTAAATATTCGATTGTTCCATCCTCCGAATATCCATCCTCGATTGTTCCATCCTCCGAATATCCATCCTCCGAATACTCCAAAACTCTCTTCAAAGCGACCATTCCGACCATTAGAATACACAATTCTCCACCATGGTCCGAACTAGAGCAAACGACAACAGTGAAGAAGAAAAAATGGAAGTGGACGATCCACGAGATTCTGATGACAACAATAGAGGAGGTAGGGAAGATGATGATGAGTTTGAAGATAGAATCATGCAAGTAATGGAAAGGGCCCTCGGTGACTTCAAGAAGTAAAGAAAAGGATCAGGGCAATAAGAGATGCAGAAAGTAGGGGCGAGGACCCGGACGATGAGAATAGTGACAATGAGAACCAAAACGCTGACCAAACCGAGGAATGCAAGAGCCGAACGACTGGAAAGGAGGTTGTCCCAACCCAGAATAAAAATCAGAGGATTCAACAATGGTAGATTTCTGAACCCAGAACAGCTTGCTTTCAGAAGCAGCCTAATGAATTTTGGTATCAACTACGAATCAGCTGAAGAAATTATGAGGGGAGGGATGTCTAATATTCGAGAAATTACAGACCTCAACAAGGAAAGCATCAAATCATTCATGCATGGATTGAAATCAATCAGTCCAGACTGTCCTAATCCAAAAAGTATCCACTATGGTAACAGACTATCATCGAGGCTTCTCACATGGGCAAGTTGGGCTCGATATCAACCATTGATAGGAGTCAAGCCAAGGGCCATCGACTGGAAAGCAAACCCAAACAATCTGGAATTGCAGCAATTCAGAATCAAGATGATGGAGTCGAGCGTGAAATCACAAGAGAAGTCAACCCCACCTGAATTAAAGGATCTCACAAAATTCAGGGAATGGGAGGAAGGCTTTCGACAAAATTTGAGATACAGATTCAACTCTGAAGGTTTCCCAATCTTGTATGTGATAAGACCCCAAGAAAAGGAAGATGTTACTGATGAAGCCAGGTCTGGAACAGTCGGGCAAAGTCCATCAGATACCTACCCAACTTGGAGTGACTACAATGAAAGGTGTGGCGTTTTGTCAGGTCACCAGTATGATGAAGATAACAACGTCGTCTCGAGGCTGTTATGTGACGCAACAAGGAAAGGTCCTGGTTGGGAATATGTGGCACATTTCCAAAACACTGCTCTGAACTCAGGACATGCAAGAAATGCTTTCATTTCATTGATGCAACATGCTTACACTGATACCAATATCACTATGGTTCTGAACAAAACCTATCAGGAAATGAAAGATTCACATTACACTGGCGATGCTAAGAATTATGACTGGAACAAGCACAAGCAAAACTGGACTGCTTTTCATGGAACAATTCTGAGATTTGAAAAGAACCACAACGAAAGGAGATTTGTTTGGGATTTTATCAATTCAATCAGCGATGAGCGGCTTGATGCTGCAAAAGCAGATGCAATTGATGAGAGCAAAGACTATCGTGACAACTTCAATGAATGTTTGATCCTATTCACCAATCGTCTTGGATTGAAGAAGCTTGCAAATGGGAAGCATAAAAGAGGTTCCAGAAATGTGTATTCTGTGGGCACGACCAGCAACAAAAAGCAAAAAACAACTGGAACGTTCACAGGAAAAGTTGAATGCAAGCCCTATCCAACAAGTGTTTATAAAACAATGTCAAAAGAACAGCGCCAGGAGCTTTACCAGATGAGACAGGCAAAGAAGAAAAGAAATCTCAAGTCTGCTGAGACTAAAAAGAAAGAAGCTGAGAATGAAGGCGCAGGTGACAGTTTTGGATCAAAATCTAAGAAATGACATAATAACCGGACACTAGCACTAGAACACAAATTGTTAAAAATGGTGAGCCGGTCATTATACAGGATGAATATTCCCCTAGATTTTGATGATGGTGAAAATGAAGAAGGATACTGCGAGCTAGATTCACATGCTGACACCACTGCAGCAGGGAGCAATATGGTATTGCTCAATCCCGATCAGATCACAACACATGTTGATGTTGCGCCTTTTTCTGAAGAATACAAGCCAATCAAAAAGATACCGATTGGAAGTTGTGCTACCGCTTGGACAAATCCAACATCAGGCCAAATATATATCATAGTGTTCCATCAAGTGCTGTACTTTGGGAACAAATTGAAGAACAGCTTGATATGCCCAAATCAAGTGAGGGACTGTAATTTCAACTCTGTTGAAGAGACACCTCGTCAGTTTGATTCAAGATCCAAGCATGGAATTACAATTCAAACACCAATGGAAGATGATGATCCGAAGAAAGTTTTTATCAAACTGAGTATGAGAAATGTGATTTCATATTTTCCCACAAGAAAGCCAACAAGGATGGAGCTTGATGAATGTCAACATCTGATTGCAACAAACGATACACCTTGGGAACCACATTCACTGAAATTCAGGATGGCCGAGTTAGCAATTGAAAATGGAGATCCAATTTCAGGGGACCAGTTTAGCCTTCAAGCCATGTCGACAGAAGAAGATCAAGCCATGGATACAAGTTCGATTGTAACAGAACCTACAAGTAACGTTACAGATAGGCTCTCCGAGACCAGCTTGGAGAACAGGCATCCAAGTGTCATGCAGCAATGCAAATTGATGAGGGTGCATCAGGTATCAACCAGAAGAATGCTAACTGAATGCCAAATTGCAACAGATGGAAATATTGCTCATCGGATTTCTTCAGTAACCAATATTTCAAGCGCGCGAAGGGGTAGACCAATTCTTGTTTGATGATACAGAATTTGACTTTATGGAAGCTCCTGAAGAAGAATCAAAACAAGCCCCTAGCTTGCAAGAAATTGACAACCCACTTGAAAGGAGATTTCTTGATAGAAGAAATCAATGGGGGACGTCAGTGATAACTATTGAGGGCCCAAACAAAGTTGACTGTGAACGCCTAGCCAAAACTTGGAATCTTAGTTTCAAGAAAGCTGAGCAGACATTGAAGGTCACAACCCAGAAGGCACTCAGGAATTTGCAATTACCATTGATGAAGAGGCTGCCAACACAGCGCTTCAGAAACAAGAGAATTGCACAAGGAACCTGGTACACTGATACGTGGCATGCCAGGACTACCAGTATTATGAGACAGGAAAAATGCGCCCAGATCTTCACAAATGGAAATGGGTTCGAAGTATTTATACCAATACAGGACAAATCACAAGCGCATCAAGGATTGAAAACATTCATTCATGAAATTGGAATCCCAGAGCATTTGATTTCTGATGGTGCTCCCGAACAAGGATCGCCAAGAACTTACAAGACGCACTGGAATTCAATTGTAAAGCGCAATCATATGCATCAGACATTCATACAACCTCATTGCCCATTTCAAAATCGAGCAGAACAAGCGATTGGACATCTTGGGAGTGCAATCACAACCAAGTCAGCGAAGAAGAAATCACCGAGGAGATTATGGTCATTTTGTGGTGAATTATGTGCAAACATTAGGCAGAGAACAGCATCAAGCAACCCTTCTTCAATGGGGAGAACTCCATTTGAATTGGTCCATGGCTATAGGCCCGATATTGCACTATACACTTCATTGGAATGGTATGATTTTGTGTTTTACTATGATAAAGGTGATTCTTCTACTCGAGGCGTTGAAAGGTTGGGTCGATGGTTGGGTCCTTGTGGCAGTAAGGTAGGTGGAGGTGATTGTTTTTGGCTCCTGACTGAATCGGCAATACCAATATCTACAAATTCAATAAGGCCTGTCAAAGAATTCGAATGGAGGGATAGAGATATTCTCAGAAGAATGGAAGCAATCGACAAATCAATTGAATCCAAGATTGGTGATGAAGTGAAGGATAGCGCGTCCTTCTTCCAGGAAAACTACCCGGAGCCTCAAATGGAGCTATTTGAGGATCAACCAGTGGAATCACCTGATCTGAAACTTGAAATGGCTGAACCAGAAGCGTCAGTGGAAGATATAGATGAACCAGACGAATATCTGGGGAATGAAGTAATCATTGAAAGAAATGATGAAAGACTCAGGTGTGTTGTCAAGGATAGAGTGCGAGACTTGCAAAACAGACCAATTGGACTCAGAAATGAGAATCCCATACTAGACACGAGGCTGTACAAATTGCAACTACCTGATGGCACCATTGAGGAATACACAGCGAAATATTGTTGCAGAAAGTCTGTACAGTTCTGTTGATGATGATGGTCGAATGTTCACAATGTTAGATGAATTGATCGATCATGAATGCGACAACACCGCTTTAACAGATGAGGAGGCAACAACTGTAGCCAAAAATGGACGTCAAAGCCATAAACCGACAACAAGAGGTTGGAGGATTTTGGCCAGTTGGAAAGATGGGTCAGAATCTTGGTGTAAGCTAAGCGATGTGAAAGAATCATTTCCAGTGCAATTAGCTGAATATGCTGTCAACAATAATCTTGAAAAGTCACCAGCATTCAGATGGTGGGTGCACAAAATTTTGAGAAGAAAGGATCGGATCCTTAAAGCAGCCAAAACAGCAAAGTATTGGTTGAAGACTCACAAATATGGTGTTGAATTGCCACATTTAATCAAACAAGCGCTGGCTATTGATAAGAAAACAGGCACTGATCACTGGGAAAGAGCGATTCACAAAGAAATGACCAACAATATGGCAGCGTTTGAATTTTCTGATGATGATGTTATTCCAGTCGGTCACAAGGAGATAACAACCCACATGATTTTTGACATCAAGCTTGGATCCCTAATGAGGAAGGCTAGGTTGGTAGGGGACGGTCATAAAGTTCCTGCAGTGGCAAAAGAAAATACCTACTCATCGGTTCCCAGCCGGGATTCAGTGAGGATATTCGTCCTGCTGGCAGCGCTAAATGATTTGAAGGTTCTCTCAGCAGATATTCAAAATGCATATCTGACAGCCCCGATTAAAGAAAAATACTTTCTAAAAGCGAGAGCTGAAGATGGTTTTCCTCCACACCTTGCAGGACGACCTTGCAAGATAGTTTGCGCATTATATGGACTGCCAGTAGCAGGTGCATCTTTCAGATCATATCTCACACAGCATTTGAGGGATCTTGGATATTCCCCATGCAAAGCAGATCCGGATGTGCACTTACGAATTGAAACCAGGAAAGATGGATCCAGATACTGGGCAATGCTGATTGCCTATGTAGACGACATCTTATGTTCTGGTGAAGATCCAAAGTTTCAGCTTGAAAACATTGAATGTAAGTTCAAATTGAAGGATGATACGATTGAAGAGCCAACTCTGTATTTGGGAGCAGATATTGGAAAGTTCTACTTTGAAGGTGACTCGAAACCAAGATGGTCACTATCAAGCACCAAGTATACGGCGAAAGCTGTTGCAGCGGTCGAACAAGAGTTAGGAACTGAAAAATATGGGTACAAGTACCTACCAAAATCAGCATCCAGTCCACTGTCACATGATTATCGACCGGAAATTGATATATCAGAAGAATTGAATCCTGAATTGCAAAATTACTATCAAGGTTTGATTGGAGTCCTCAGGTCGATTTGTGAATTAGGAAGGCTAGACATTGTAATGCCAGTCTCGCTGATGTCAAGGTATTTGGCACAAGCAAGGAAAGGACACTTGAATCAGTTGTTTCATATATTTGCATATTTGAAAAAGTACAACAGGTCGAAATTGGTTTTTGATGATACAGTACCAAGCATCGATGAGAGTAAATTCCAAAAATGTGATTGGTCTGAATTTTATCCTGGCGCCACTGAAGTCATACCGGCAGATATGCCTGAAGCCTTAGGAAAACACGTGACAATGAGTTGTTTTGTTGATGCCGATCATGCCGGATGCAAGGCGACAAGGAGGTCTCATACCGGTGTTATTATCTTCATTAATAATGCACCGATCATTTGGTTTTCCAAAAGGCAAACAACAGTTGAAACGTCAACTTTTGGATCTGAAATCATTGCTTTGAAAATTGCAATCGAATTGGTTGAAGGTCTAAGGTACAAGTTGAGAATGATGGGTGTTCCAATTGATGGGAGCACCAATGTGTATTGTGATAATGATTCTGTTGTCACAAATGTTACACCACCTGAAAGCCCATGTAAGAAAAAGCATAACAGCATTGCATACCACAAGGCCCGAGAACCTATTGCAGCAGGGATTATCCGAGTTGCAAAGGAACCAGGTTCGACAAATATTGCTGATTTGTTTACTAAGCTAATGAGTGGCGCTGTTTTCCGAGAACATTGTTCTCGTTGCATGTGGTTGATTCGATGGAATGTTCGATCGATCGTTCGATCGAAGTAACAAGTTGATTGTACAAGTTCAATCATGGAAACGAATCGATCTGCAATGAGCATTTCGAGGATGGATAACTTGATCCATGAATACAATATATCAAACCGGCAAGGATCAGGGCAAAACACCATGATACAAGCCAGAATGAATGGCAAAATGCCTCCCCATTTTTTTTTATAGGGCCTCTGATGGTAGACTGGATACAATTTGGTATTCAACATACGAAAATGACTCACGATGAATAGATTAAGTCAAAAGATCCAAACGCTTAACGATTGGATTTACGACTGAAGGGGACTGAAAAGAATCCACTTTGTAACGCGTATCCGTACGTACTAAGCGGGCGTATTGCACGAAAAGTCATAAGGGCAAATAACCTTATTCGTAAGGTTATTTATCAATGAATAATCGTC
Organism: Pseudo-nitzschia multiseries; assembly: GCA_037355745.1. Taxonomy (NCBI): domain Eukaryota; phylum Bacillariophyta; class Bacillariophyceae; order Bacillariales; family Bacillariaceae; genus Pseudo-nitzschia; species Pseudo-nitzschia multiseries. The sequence goes on from CM074783.1 coordinate 10,918,699, forward strand.
GGCGCTTTTATGTGGATTGCCTCTTAGCGGGATTTTCCTCTCAGCTCACTCTTCAAAGAATTAACAACTCTAAAACACTATCATGCCCTAAAATCTACGTACAACCTAGTACTAATTCTACATAATAAGGTACAATCACATGTGATATTCAATGAGAATATCACGGTGAATTATACGGTAAAAGACCCATCAAAGATGGCTGGTTTTTGTGTGTTTTGTGTCTTAAGATTACGAACGATTATCGTGGCAAATTACACGGTAATATGCCAATAATCGATACGACGACGACGAAAGTAATTAACCTATCGTTCGATTGTTCGACTGATCGAATGTGTGACAATGATTATTCCTTACGATTAACTTTGTTTTATTACTGTTACGACACAGTTTTCCTAGTTTATCAGACCCACAGCACTCTCTACGAGCTGTGGCCAGCATCCTACAATGCTGAGGACCGCGTTTTCCACTGAGAAACGCAGTTGAGCTCGAAGACTATTCCGGATTAGCCTGATCAGCTACCGGCATCAACCCTCAAGGATGTAAAAGGGGCAGTTGCTTGTGGAGCCCTGGAATAGACCAACGCCAGGGCGGTCTCCCTGGAAGAAGAGACCAAAGAACCGAACCAAGATGGTAGGCTCCATCGGGTTTCGAGATCCAGCAAACAAGCAAGGGAAAAGGGCTGGACGATTCAGCTGAACGAATCGCCCAGGTTGGCATCAGTTGAAAGGAATCAATATCCGAGGACACTGATCTTTCACTGAAAACAAGAATGACGTGAGCCAGAAGATTGAGCCTGAAGTATTCTGTGGCGAAACAGATTGGAAGGAACAGGTTGCAAAGAGCATCTGCCCGCAAGAAGGAACAGATTGCAAAGAGCATCTGGCACGAAAACGAAAATCCAAAGATATGAGAACACCAAATCTTGAAGATCGAAAGATCCAAAAGGAAAAGAGAACACTAAATTCTCAGGGAACAATCTTTCAATCTTTCACCACAGAAATACAGAATGAGCAAATCCCAAGAAAGGATAGGAAAGCTCACAATCTTAAATTGCGACAAAAGCAAAAGCTCACACAAAATACAGACAAACCGGATCAAAAACCCGACCCGAATAGTCAAAAAGTATATAAACCGGATCGAACACGATCCGGATATAAATACAGAACAGATAAGCAAATCATACCACAGTCATCTCACATCCAATCCTCAATTCGATTACAATCTCTTTCTGCACATACCACCTTTCGATTAAATATTCGATTGTTCCATCCTCCGAATATCCATCCTCGATTGTTCCATCCTCCGAATATCCATCCTCCGAATACTCCAAAACTCTCTTCAAAGCGACCATTCGACCATTAGAATACACAATTCTCCACCATGGTCCGAACTAGAGCAAACGACAACAGTGAAGAAGAAAAAATGGAAGTGGACGATCCACGAGATTCTGATGACAACAATAGAGGAGGTAGGGAAGATGATGATGAGTTTGAAGATAGAATCATGCAAGTAATGGAAAGGGCCCTCGGTGACTTCAAGAAGTAAAGAAAAGGATCAGGGCAATAAGAGATGCAGAAAGTAGGGGCGAGGACCCGGACGATGAGAATAGTGACAATGAGAACCAAAACGCTGACCAAACCGAGAATGCAAGAGCCGAACGACTGGAAAGGAGGTTGTCCCAACCCAGAATAAAAATCAGAGGATTCAACAATGGTAGATTTCTGAACCCAGAACAGCTTGCTTTCAGAAGCAGCCTAATGAATTTTGGTATCAACTACGAATCAGCTGAAGAAATTATGAGGGGAGGGATGTCTAATATTCGAGAAATTACAGACCTCAACAAGGAAAGCATCAAATCATTCATGCATGGATTGAAATCAATCAGTCCAGACTGTCCTAATCCAAAAAGTATCCACTATGGTAACAGACTATCATCGAGGCTTCTCACATGGGCAAGTTGGGCTCGATATCAACCATTGATAGGAGTCAAGCCAAGGGCCATCGACTGGAAAGCAAACCCAAACAATCTGGAATTGCAGCAATTCAGAATCAAGATGATGGAGTCGAGCGTGAAATCACAAGAGAAGTCAACCCCACCTGAATTAAAGGATCTCACAAAATTCAGGGAATGGGAGGAAGGCTTTCGACAAAATTTGAGATACAGATTCAACTCTGAAGGTTTCCCAATCTTGTATGTGATAAGACCCCAAGAAAAGGAAGATGTTACTGATGAAGCCAGGTCTGGAACAGTCGGGCAAAGTCCATCAGATACCTACCCAACTTGGAGTGACTACAATGAAAGGTGTGGCGTTTTGTCAGGTCACCAGTATGATGAAGATAACAACGTCGTCTCGAGGCTGTTATGTGACGCAACAAGGAAAGGTCCTGGTTGGGAATATGTGGCACATTTCCAAAACACTGCTCTGAACTCAGGACATGCAAGAAATGCTTTCATTTCATTGATGCAACATGCTTACACTGATACCAATATCACTATGGTTCTGAACAAAACCTATCAGGAAATGAAAGATTCACATTACACTGGCAATGCTAAGAATTATGACTGGAACAAGCACAAGCAAAACTGGACTGCTTTTCATGGAACAATTCTGAGATTTGAAAAGAACCACAACGAAAGGAGATTTGTTTGGGATTTTATCAATTCAATCAGCGATGAGCGGCTTGATGCTGCAAAAGCAGATGCAATTGATGAGAGCAAAGACTATCGTGACAACTTCAATGAATGTTTGATCCTATTCACCAATCGTCTTGGATTGAAGAAGCTTGCAAATGGGAAGCATAAAAGAGGTTCCAGAAATGTGTATTCTGTGGGCACGACCAGCAACAAAAAGCAAAAAACAACTGGAACGTTCACAGGAAAAGTTGAATGCAAGCCCTATCCAACAAGTGTTTATAAAACAATGTCAAAAGAACAGCGCCAGGAGCTTTACCAGATGAGACAGGCAAAGAAGAAAAGAAATCTCAAGTCTGCTGAGACTAAAAAGAAAGAAGCTGAGAATGAAGGCGCAGGTGACAGTTTTGGATCAAAATCTAAGAAATGACATAATAACCGGACACTAGCACTAGAACACAAATTGTTAAAAATGGTGAGCCGGTCATTATACAGGATGAATATTCCCCTAGATTTTGATGATGGTGAAAATGAAGAAGGATACTGCGAGCTAGATTCACATGCTGACACCACTGCAGCAGGGAGCAATATGGTATTGCTCAATCCCGATCAGATCACAACACATGTTGATGTTGCGCCTTTTTCTGAAGAATACAAGCCAATCAAAAAGATACCGATTGGAAGTTGTGCTACCGCTTGGACAAATCCAACATCAGGCCAAATATATATCATAGTGTTCCATCAAGTGCTGCAATAAGTCTGTTTGTGCCCTGGATTTGCACCAAAAATACTCTCGTTTGTGCCATCTGGAGAGACAAACCACAACACTTCCAGCATTCTGTGGGGCAGAGTTGTTCCCAATATGCATTCTTTGTTGAGTCATGAGAAATATATTCATGGTCTGGACCTGATACTTTGGTAGTCATTACCCCATAAGTCAGTTTGTGCCCTGGATTTTATTAATTCCTTTCGTGTCCAGAAGTACCAAAGCTACACGACGCCAGTTATTCTATTTGTACAAATCAATGAGTCCCGTATCAACCAAAGTAATTGATTCCCACAGCATATCGATTCCCACAGCACATTGATTCCCATCGCACATTAACGGTGAGCAATCTCTGTTTTCTAATATTGCCCTTGTTCTTCGGTGAGCAAACTTTGGTTTCGGAAAGTATCACACAAGCTACGGGAGCAATTCCTGATCATAATGATAAACATATCATAGGATCTTCCTAACGGAACGAGAGAAGAAAACCGTTGTTTTGTGCTTCTCACACAATATATATATATACATACAGATATATACGGTCAACGACCAATGCATGTACGGAAATAATCAGTGAGTAATCTCATCACTACGCAACAGCAGTTGCAACGTATTTCATCTCAATAAAAGAGATATCTTGCATTTTGGCAAGATTTCACTTTATCTCATACTTTTAACATTCAACTGATTTATATCCCAAAATTCACACTAGTTGCTACCAACTACCTGTAATCTACATTACTAAGGTCTGTCTTGCTGTATCTGAACAAGTTCACAGTAAGAAGAGATCCGGCGTTTCCATAGTCTTGCCTGTAGTTGGATTATCCATTGTCGAAAGTATCCTGAAAAGAATTCACCGTGTAACGCGTACTGTACGAAAAGTCATAAGGGCAAATAACCTTATTCGTAAGGTTATTTAACTTGAGTGAATAATCGTCGGCGTTTCATGTGGTTTGTCTCTTTACCAAATTTCCCCATCAGCTCACTCTTCGAAGAATTAACAACTCTAAAACACCATCATGCCCTAAAATCTACGTACAACCTAGTACTAATTCTACATAATAAGGTACAATCACATGTGATATTCAATGAGAATATCACGGTGAATTATACGGTTACAAAAGACCGATCGAAGATGGTTTTGCGTGTGTTTTGTGTCTTAAGAATTACATGTGTTTTGTATGCTTGAAATTACACGATACGATGAGTAACCTGTCGATCGTCACCGACAAGGTCGAATGAACTGTAACATCGATTGTTCTACTCACTAAATCAATCGGTCATAAGACTGATTGCATTTGTTGTTTGTTACGACACACTTTTTCTAGTTTATCAGACCCACAGCGTCTACGGGCTGTGGCCAGCATCCTACAATGCTGAGGACGAATGGCGTTTCCACGGAGAAACGCAGTTGAGCTCGAAGACTAATCCGGACTAGCCTGATCAGCTACCGGCATCAACCCTCAAGGATGTAAAAGGGGTGGTTGCTTGTGGAGCCCTGGAATAGACCAACACCAGGGCGGCCTCCCTTGAAAGAAGAGGCCGAAGACTCGAACCAAGGTGGTGGCTCCACCGGGTTTCGAGATCCAGCAACAAGCAAGGGAAAAGACACTGGACGATTCAGCTGAACGAATCGCCCAGGTTGGCATCAGTTGAAAGGAATCAATATCCAAATTCGAGAACACTGATCTTTCACTGAAAATAGAACGACGTGAGCCAGAAGATTGAGCCTGAAGTATTCTGTGGTGAAACAGATAAGAAGGAACAGATTGCGAAGAGCATCTGCCCGCACGAAAACGAAAATCCAAAGATATGAGAACACCAAATCGCGAAAAGATCGCCGAGAACACTAAAAAAGGGAGAACACTAAATTCTCAGGAAACAATCAATCTTTGAAATTCACCACAGAAATACAGAATGAGCAAAATCCCGAGAAAGGATAGGAAAGCTCACAATCTTGATTTGCAACAAAAGCAAAAGCTCACACAAAATACAGACAAACCGGAACGAAAACTCGATCCGAACAAAAGTATAAACAAACCGGAACAAAAATTCGATCCGGATATAAGCAAATCGAATCAACAGTCATACAACATCTACCAACCATCTCACATCCAATCCTTCGATTGAATTACACTCTCTTCCACCACATACCACCTTCGATCACATATTCGATCGCACCTTCCATCGAATACCATCCAACGAATCGACCATCCATACTCCTCCAATATAATTCGAAACTCCATTAGAATACACAATTCATCACCATGGTACGAACTAGAGCGGACGACGACATGGAAGAAACAAAAATGGAAGTGGATGACGATGATGATTCAGACGATGACGATTTGGAAGAGAAATTGGAAGATAAAATCATGGAAGTCATGGAAAGGGCCTTTGAGGACCCAGAATCAAACTCAACCATGAAGAGAATCATCGACCAAGAAATAAAGAAAAGAGTCAAGGCAATGAGAGATGCAGAAAGAAAGGGTGTGAATCCAGATGACGCGGATAGCGAAAATGAGGATGAAGGAAACGATGCTGAACAAAATGCAGAGAACGCAAGAGCTGAACGGCTGGGAAGGAGGTCATCCCAACCCAGGATAAAAATCAGGGGATTCAACAATGGTAGATTTCTGAACCCAGAACAGCTTGCTTTCAGGAGCAGCCTAATGGATTTTGGTATCAACTATGAATCAGCCGAGGAAATTATGAGGGGAGGGATGTCTAATATTCGCGAAATCACAGATCTCAATAAGGAAAGCATTAAATCATTCATGCACGGATTGAAAGCTATCAGCCCAGACTGTCCTAATCCAAAAAGTATCCACTATGGTAACAGACTATCATCGAGGCTCCTAACTTGGGCAAATTGGGCCCGGTATCAACCATTGATTGGAGTCAAGCCAATGGCTATCGACTGGAACGCAAACCCAAACAACTTGGAACTGCAGCAATTCAGAATCAAGATGATGGAATCAAGTGTGAAATCACAGGAAAAGGCAACTCCACCCGAGCTGAAGGATCTCACAAAATTCAGGGAATGGGAGGAAGGCTTCCGACAAAACTTGAGATACAGATTCAACTCTGAGGGTTTTCCAATCTTGTATGTCATAAGACCCCAAGAAATGGAAGAAGTTACTGATGAAGCCAGGGCTGGAACAGTTGGACAAAGTACAACAGATACTTATCCAACTTGGAGTGACTACAACGAAAGATGTGGCGTCCTATCAGGTCCCCAGTATGATGAGGACAACAACGTCGTCTGGAGGTTGCTGTGTGATGCAACTAGAAAAGGTCCCGGTTGGGAATATGTGGCACATTTCCAAAACACTGCACTGAATTCTGGTAATGCCAGAAACGCTTTCATTTCTCTCATGCAACACGCTTACACTGATACCAATATCACTATGGTTCTGAATAAGACATATCAGGATATGAAAGATTCACACTACACTGGAGATTCCAAGGGTTATGACTGGAACAAGCACAAGCGCAATTGGACTGCTTTCCATGGAACGATCCTGAGATTTGAAAAGAATCATAATGAAAGAAGATTTGTCTGGGATTTTATCAATTCAATCAGTGATGAGCGACTTGATGCTGCAAAAGCAGATGCAATTGATGAGAGCAAAGACTATCGTGACAACTTCAATGAATGTTTGATTTTATTCACCAATCGCCTTGGATTGAAAAAGCTTGCAACAGGGAAGAGTAAAAGAGGTTCCAGAAGTTTGTATTCTATGGGCACAACCAGCAACAAGAAGCAAAAGACAACTGGAACTTTTACAGGAAAAGTTGAGTGCAAGCCTTACCCAACAAGTGTTTATAAAACAATGTCAAAAGAACAGCGCCAGGAGCTTTACCAGATGAGACAGGCTAAAAAGAAACGAAATCTCAAAGCTGCTGAGACTAAAAAGAAAGAAACAAATGAAGGCGCTGGTGACAGTTTTGGATCAAAATCTAAGAAATGACATAATAACCGGACACTATCACTAGAACACAAATTGTTAAAAATGGTGAGCCGGTCATTATACCAGATGAATGTCCCTGTAGGTTTTGATGATGGGGAAAATGAAGAAGGATATTGTGAGTTAGACTCACATGCAGATACTACTGCAGCAGGAAGCAATATGGTATTGCTGAATCCTGATCAAATCACAACACACGTTGATGTTGCACCCTTTTCTGAAGAGTACAAGCCCATCAAGAAAATCCCCATTGGAAGCTGTGCGACTGCATGGACAAATCCAACATCAGGCCAAGTATATATCATAGTGTTTCATCAAGCACTGTACTTTGGGGACAAATTGAAAAACAGCTTGATATGCCCAAATCAAGTGAGGGACTGCAATTTCAACTCTGTTGAAGAAACACCTCGCCAATTTGATCCACGATCCAAGCATGGAATTACAATTCAAACTCCACTGGAGGATGATGATCCGAAGAAAGTTTTTATCAAACTGAGTATGAGAAATGTGATCTCATATTTTCCCACAAGAAAGCCCACAAGAATGGAACTTGATGAATGTCAACATTTGATAGCAACAAATGATACTCCCTGGGATCCACATTCACTGAAGTTCAGGATGGCCGAGCTAGCCATTGACAATGGAGATCCAATTTCAGGGGACCAATTCAGCCTTCAAGCTATGTCAACCGAAGGGGACCAAGCAATGGAGGAAAGTTCTGTTACAACAGAACCTGCTAGTAATGTTACAAATAAACTTCCCAAGACCAGCTTAGGAAAAGAACGGCATCCAAGTGTCATGCAGCAATGCAAACTGATGAGGGTCCATCAAGTATCCACAAGGAGAATGCTAACTGAATGCCAGATTGCAACAGATGGAAATATTGCTCATCGGATTTCTTCAGTAAGGAATATTTCAAGCGCGCGAAGGGTAGACCAATTTTTGTTTGATGATACAGAATTTGACTTTATGGAAGCTCCTGAAGAAGAATCAAAACAGGCCCCTAGCTCGCAAGAAATTGACAATACACTTGAAAGGAGGTCTCTTGACAGAAGAAATCAATGGGGGCCATCAGTGATAACAATTGAAGGTCCGAACAAAGTTGACTGTGAACGCCTAGCCACAACTTGGAACATTAGTTTCAAGAAAGCTGAACAGACACTGAAAGTCACGACGCAGAAGGCACTCAGGAATTTGCAATCACCATTGATGAAGCGGCTGCCTACTCAGCGTTTCAGGAACAAAAGAGTCGCACAAGGAACCTGGTACACTGATACGTGGCATGCCAGGACTACCAGTATTATGAGGCAAGAAAAATGTGCACAGATCTTTACAAATGGAAATGGGTTTGAAGTATTTATACCAATACAGGACAAATCACAAGCCCACCAAGGACTGAAGACATTTATTCATGAAATTGGAATTCCAGAGCATTTGATTTCTGATGGTGCGCCAGAACAAGGATCCCCAAGAACCTACAAAACACACTGGAATTCAATTGTAAAGCGCAACCATATCCATCAGACATTCATCCAGCCACATTGCCCATTCCAAAATCGAGCAGAACAAGCAATTGGTCATCTTGGTAGCGCAATCACAACCAAGTCTGCAAAGAAGAAGTCACCGAGAAGATTATGGTCATTTTGTGGTGAACTATGTGCTAATATCAGGCAGCAAACGGCCTCCAACAACCCTTCTTCAATGGGGAGAACCCCATTTGAATTGGTCCATGGCTATAGACCGGATATTACATTATATACTTCATCAGAATGGTATGATTTTGTGTTTTATTATGAAAAAGGTGATTCTTCCACCCGAGGTGCTGAAAGGCTGGCGCGATGGTTGGGTCCCTGTGGGAATAGGGTAGGTGGGGGAGATTGTTTTTGGCTACTGCCCGAGTCGGCAATACCAATATCTACAAATTCAATAAGGCCTGTCAAGGAATATGAATGGAGGGATAGAGACGTCCTAAGAAGAATGGAAGCGATCGACAAATCAATTGAATCCAAGATTGGAGATGAAGTCAAGGACAGCGCATCATTCTTCCAGGAAAACTACCCAGAACCCCAAATAGAGCTATTTGAGAATCAACCAGGAAAAACACTGGATATGAAACTCGAAATGGCTGAGCCAGAAGCATCAGTAGAAGATGTTGATGAACCAGATGAATATCTGGGAAATGAAGTGATCATTGAAAGAGGTGATGAAAGACTCAGGTGCGTTGTCAAGGACAGGGTTCGCGACCTGCAAAATAGACCAATAGGAATCAGAAATGAGAATCCCATACTAGACACGAGGCTGTATAAATTGCAACTACCTGATGGCACCATGGAGGAATACACGGCAAATATTGTTGCAGAAAGCCTATACAGCTCTGTTGATGATGACGGGAGGATGTTCACTCTACTAGATGAGCTCATTGACCATGAATGCGACAACACTGCACTAACTGATGATGAAGCCACGACCATAGCAAAAAATGGCAGGAAAACTCATAAACCTACAACTAGAGGTTGGAGAATTTTAGCCAGTTGGAAAGATGGCACTGAATCGTGGTGTAAGTTAAGTGATGTGAAAGAATCATTTCCAGTGCAATTAGCCGAGTATGCGGTTAACAATAACCTTGAAAAATCACCAGCTTTCAGATGGTGGGTGCACAAAATTTTGAGGAGGAAGGATCGAATCCTTAAAGCGGCCAAAACAGCAAAGTATTGGTTGAAGACTCACAAATATGGAGTTGAATTGCCACATTCAATCAAACAAGCGCTGGCTATTGATAAGAAAACAGGCACTGACCACTGGGAAAGAGCAATTCATAAGGAAATGACAAATAATATGGCAGCGTTTGAATTTTCTGATGATGATGTTATTCCAGTTGGCCATAAACAGATAACAACCCACATGATTTTTGACATCAAGCTTGGGTCCCTAACAAGGAAGGCCAGGTTGGTAGGGGACGGCCACAAAGTCCCTGCAGTGGCCAAAGAAAATACTTATTCATCGGTTCCCAGTCGAGACTCAGTAAGAATATTCTTTCTGCTGGCAGCGCTGAATGATTTGAAGGTTCTCTCAGCTGATATTCAAAATGCATATTTGACAGCCCCGATTAAAGAGAAATACTTCCTAAAAGCGAGAGAAGAAGATGGTTTTCCACCTCACCTTGCAGGAAGACCTTGTAAGATTGTCCGGGCATTGTATGGACTGCCGGTTGCTGGTGCATCTTTCAGGTCATACCTCACCCAGCATTTGAGAGATCTTGGATATTCACCTTGCAAGGCAGATCCGGATGTGCACTTAAGGATTGAAACCAGGAAAGATGGATCCAGATACTGGGCAATGCTCATTGCATACGTAGATGATATCCTATGTTCTGGCGAAGATCCAAAGTTCCAGCTTGAAAACATTGAACGAAAGTTCAAATTGAAGGATGATACAATTGAAGAACCAACTCTGTATTTGGGAGCTGATATTGGGAAATTCTACTTTGAAGGTGATTCAAAGCCAAGATGGTCATTATCAAGCACTAAGTACACAGCGAAAGCTGTTGCAGCAGTTGAACAAGAGTTAGGAACTGAAAAATATGGCTACAAATATCTACCAAAATCAGCATCAAGTCCACTGTCACATGATTATCGACCGGAAATTGATATATCAGAAGAATTGAATCCTGAATTGCAAAATTACTATCAAGGTTTAATTGGAGTTCTCAGGTGGATTTGCGAATTAGGAAGACTTGACATAGTAATGCCAGTGTCACTGATGTCAAGGTATTTGGCACAGGCAAGGATCGGGCATTTGAATCAGTTGTTTCACATATTTGCATATTTAAAAAAGTACAACAGGTCAAAACTAGTTTTTGATGATACTGTACCAAGTGTTGATGAAAGTAAATTTCAAAAATGTGACTGGTCTGAATTTTATCCTGGTGCCGCTGAAGTAATCCCAGCAGATATGCCTGAAGCTTTGGGAAAACATGTGACGATGAGCTGTTTTGTCGATGCTGACCATGCCGGATGCAAGGCAACAAGGAGATCTCATACTGGTGTTATTATCTTCATTAATAATGCACCGATCATTTGGTTTTCCAAAAGACAAACAACAGTTGAGACATCAACTTTTGGATCTGAAATCATTGCTTTGAAAATTGCAATCGAATTGGTTGAAGGTCTAAGGTACAAGTTGAGAATGATGGGTGTTCCAATTGATGGGAGCACAAATATGTATTGTGATAATGATTCAGTTGTTACAAATGTTACACGACCTGAAAGCCCATGTAAGAAGAAGCACAACAGCATTGCATACCACAAAGCTCGTGAATCTATTGCAGCAGGAATTATCAGAGTTGCAAAGGAACCAGGTTCAACAAATATTGCTGATTTGTTTACAAAGCTAATGAGTGGCGCTGTTTTCAGAGAACATTGTTCTCGTTGCATGTGGTAAGAGATTTGATAAAAATCAATCATTCGATGGAATGTTCGATCGATCGTTCGATTGAAGTAACAAGTTGATTTTCTAAGTTCAATCACGGAAAAATGAACAAATCGTTCTGCATTGAGCATTTCGAAAATGGATAATTTGATCCATGAATACAATATATCAAACTGGCAAGGATCAGGGCAAAATGCCATGATGCGAGCCAGAATGAAAGGCAAAACGCCACCCCATTTCTTTTTGATAGGGCCTCTGATGGTAGACTGGATACAGTTTGGTATTCAACTCACCATGAACATATTAAGCCATAGAATCCAGCCGCTTAACGGTTGGAGGATTTATGACTGAAGGGGACTGAAAAGAATTCACCGTGTAACGCGTACTGTACGAAAAGTCATAAGGGCAAATAACCTTATTCGTAAGGTTATTTAACTTGAGTGAATAATCGTCGGCGTTTCATGTGGTTTGTCTCTTTACCAAATTTCCCCATCAGCTCACTCTTCGAAGAATTAACAACTCTAAAACACCATCATGCCCTAAAATCTACGTACAACCTAGTACTAATTCTACATAATAAGGTACAATCACATGTGATATTCAATGAGAATATCACGGTGAATTATACGGTTACAAAAGACCGATCGAAGATGGTTTTGCGTGTGTTTTGTGTCTTAAGAATTACATGTGTTTTGTATGCTTGAAATTACACGATACGATGAGTAACCTGTCGATCGTCACCGACAAGGTCGAATGAACTGTAACATCGATTGTTCTACTCACTAAATCAATCGGTCATAAGACTGATTGCATTTGTTGTTTGTTACGACACACTTTTTCTAATCCAACCACAATTGCCACGCGTAGAGTACAATCGTTCGTCTACTAACACACTAACGCAGCATTGCTGTTCTTCAGAAGCATTTGAATCAGACTCTCAGTAGACCGGATTCAGAAGGAAAATAATAGATTAACAGTCGCAAGCTCTATGGTGGCTTGCATAAGAAGAACAGGAAAGAAGGTGAACACAATACCTCTGCTGGCATATGCCAATTGCAAATCGTCTACGAAGTTGTCCCCTTTCACCATCTGATTCCTCCGACGGATCGGAATCATCTGGGAACAATGCTGGAGATGGCGGCACCGCAAACGAAATCAGTCTTCCTAGTTTTGATGACCATATGAAGTTGATACTCGTATCCATATTCTGCGTCACAAAGGAAGCAAATAGCTATCTGTGTGAAGCCCTCCAAGAAGGATGATTACACAAATGGACAACCTTCCTCAATGCACTCATCGAATATGGCTTTGCCCGCAAACTTACCTACATGGATACCAGTAGTAGACTACCAACCCAACTTCACCGATCCATTCAACAAACCATTTGAAAAGAATCCACCGTGTAACGCGTATCCGTACGTACTAAGCGGGCGTATTGCACGAAAAGTCATAAGGGCAAATAACCTTATTCGTAAGGTTATTTATCAATGAATAATCGTCGGCGCTTTTATGTGGATTGCCTCTTAGCGGGATTTTCCTCTCAGCTCACTCTTCAAAGAATTAACAACTCTAAAACACTATCATGCCCTAAAATCTACGTACAACCTAGTACTAATTCTACATAATAAGGTACAATCACATGTGATATTCAATGAGAATATCACGGTGAATTATACGGTAAAAGACCCATCAAAGATGGCTGGTTTTTGTGTGTTTTGTGTCTTAAGATTACGAACGATTATCGTGGCAAATTACACGGTAATATGCCAATAATCGATACGACGACGACGAAAGTAATTAACCTATCGTTCGATTGTTCGACTGATCGAATGTGTGACAATGATTATTCCTTACGATTAACTTTGTTTTATTACTGTTACGACACAGTTTTCCTACATTGAAGCACTCGCGGACTTTGCAAAGGAATTACACAAGAGCAAAAAGGATTGGAGGGCTGTAGAATCATATTCATACAAAACCTTCCATGCCTTCCGTATGACACGTGCACTACGTCTTCAAAACAAATCCATCTTGAATCCTCCAGCTCCTCCTCCAGGAACAAATAAGAACAAGTCCCCTCAACAAGTGAAGTATGAATCTTGGTGCCAAAAATCACGCGATGAAAAGTTGTTCACGCCCCTCACGAATGACTCAAGATTCGAACATTGGCTCGTTGGTTTCAAGGCAAAACTTGAGGCATACGACATTGACACCGAAACATTCCTCGATGAAACTTGGCCCCCTGCTGCACTGCAAGGCTACACACGTGACCTTTTTGTCAAACAATGTGCTTTCTTCTGGGTTCTTATGTTGGAAGTCTTCAAAAGCGACCTGTCTTTGTCATGCGTTCACAGCCATTCCCTCACACGTAATGGACGACAAGCATATTTTGATTTTGTGAACTTACATAGTGAATCAAAAGCCAAGGTATATGACAACTCAACCCAATTGCAAGCACTACTTAAGTTGAATCTCAACAATTGGAAGGAATCCAAGGTGAAGTTTATCACCCACTGGTTCAAAGAGTTGAACCACCTCAATAAGCTTCGTCCTCCCAACAAACCCCTTGAGTACCATACCGCAAAATCAGCGTTATGTCAAGCCTGCTATTTCAGCTTTCAACTAAGTGAACAGCTTGCCAAGGTCAAAGATCCCGGTGGCCCGAATAGTACCATCACGGATGTAGTAGCTGAAGCCGCTGCTATCCACAAACTCAAGATCACGCTCCTACTTGAGGCGACTCGCCTAGACTCTCAGTCCGCAATGTCTCCTCCGAAGTCCACAGTACGTGCATATGTACACGACTTCTCCTCAGGACAAGGGCACCACTCTAGCAACTATGCTCTCCCTATTGAATTCGAAGGTGACTATCAAGACTATGCGGTGTTCAAGGCTGGACGTTCACCTGACCCTACCACACGCTTGCCTACTGGGATATGGAAGGCTCTATCACATCAAGACATGAAGAATTGGTTGAACTTTTCCCCCGAAGGCAAGAAAATAGTGGCCGCATCGTTGCGGTCTGAATTGCTCCCAGATGGTCAGCTGGACCCCAACGCCGTTAAACCCATCACCCGGAAGGCATATACACATGAACATTCCGTCACATTCCTTGAGGATGACATCTCGAACGGTGATAACCATACCAATGCTTCAGAGGATCTCCATCCGGCTGTGGAAAATGACCGTAGAGGCGTCTTCCATGCATCACTTGGTGTCTACAAGTCTCAGACTTCCTCTCCCAAGGATCAACAACCCCTCAAGTCTTCTGTGTCGCCTGCTCACCCCGCCAGATTCCTTTCTGAGAATCCTGACATTCGATATAAAAGGGACGGTGACACTATGGTACCCGTGGGGAAATCTTCTTATTCTGTCAATTTTCACCAATGGTATAACCCCGAAGATGACTTAACCTTCCAACACGATAACCAAGTATCTTCATACACCTATCATGCTCATAAAGCTACTGTTTCTAACCCCGGATTCGCTATGGTAGACCGTGTTGCCAATGGTTGTATCATCGGTAATGATGCATGTCTCATCTCCAAGGATATCCCGCCCCGGTATGTCAATGTCACGGGCATCAACAATCACCAGGTACAGAATATTCCCATTGCAACATGTGGAGCGTATTCCGTCTCCAATAGAGGACCTATTATCCTCATTTTCAACAAATGTGCGTACACGGGAAGACACCCCTCTATCCTGTCTTCCAAACAGATGGAAGCATACTTCTCTACTGTTGATGACACATCCATCAAAGCAGGCAGTGGGCAAGTAATCACCACCTCCGATGGATATGCACTGCCCCCCAGCATTTGCCATGGCTTGCCATACCTCGCCATGTGAAAATATACCACTGATGAATTTGACACACTCCCACATGTTATCATGACATCAGATAAACACTGGGACCCATCCGTTCTCGATACCATTATCAGTGCTAAAGATGAAACCTTCCTTCAGAAGTATCCACCTCAGTCGCAGCAGCTTCCCTATCCAGAACACGAGGAATACGGAAACCCACGTTGTCTTGAAGGCTTGGATATCTCTGTATCCCCTGGTTCATCCACGATTACGTCCCTCAGTTTGTATTCCAGTCATTGCACTCGATCACCCTTTCTCCCTATCGATGATAATGAAATCAACGACCGCTCCTTCTGGCTTACACCTACCGATTATGTTCATCAGGAACGCCTTGCACGATGTATTCCACCTTCAATTTCTGATACGGTCCTTGCCTTTCCCACGGCCTGTACTGTTGATGATACACCCCGTGTCGCAACTACACCTCGTGAACATTATCCCAACAAACATGATTACTTATCTCTGAAGCCCTTCTTTTGTTGGGTTTCCACAGATTGCATCAAAGCTACTTTCGAGAATTCAACGCAATATGGATCCTTAGCGGTTAGCCCCAATGGTAACCTCTTCAAGCGTTTTCATTACCCTCAGCTGGCAATGAATGTTCGACCGTTCAATGACGACGTTTTGTCTGATGTCGTTTACTCCGACGTCCCAGCAATTGATGGCGGTTCCAAACTTGCACAGATTTGCTTTGGCCGTAAATCTCATATCATACATGTTGAAGAGATGCGCCGCACCACTGGTGATTTCCTATCATGTTTCTAGAATTTCGTTCAAAAATGGGGCAGACCTCTTTGCCTCTTATGTGATCATGGTAACTACCAATCTAGCAAGAGGGTCACCAATTATCTCAAGATGTTGTGGATTGGACTTTGGCAGAGTGAACCCTATCACCAACACCAGAACCAATTTGAACGGCATTATCAAACATTTAAGCGTATTGTCAATTGCGTCATGGACCGCACGGGCGCACCACCACATCTATGGTTGTTGTGCATGACATACGTCGCCGGACTCCTCAATGTTATTTCTGATCCTACTCTATCGGACAAACAACCCGTCTTCATTGCCATCGGTACCCTTGGTGATATAAGCGCGTATACCAGTTTCTTTTGGTTTGAACCCGTTTATTTCAAGACCAATGACTCCCCTTTCGGTACCCAGTCTACAGAGCGCCTCGGGCATTTCGTTGGCATTGCCAAACATGTTGGCAATGGACTATGTTTCCGAATCTGGGACCCAGTTACTAACAAGTTGCTTGACCGTTCTGGTGTACGCTCTGCTCTTACGCCTGAGTCACGCAACAAACGAGCTGGCCTCTTTACTGACGACGGCTGCGTCGCTTGGCGTAAAGCAAAAGATTCAGTACCTCGATTGTACGCAACCAGTGACGCCCCTACACTCACAAAACATGGGGAGCATACCACTGCAGATGCTCCTACTGAGAAGACCAAACCACAGGATGTTCCAACTACTCCTCATACTGCTGAATCCACTACGGACTCTGACACCAAGCAAAGCCACGACAATCCTGTGGCACCTGAAGGCAACACGCCTCCAGTCCCTACCAAGCAAAAGGCTGTGTCACCTCCTATTCAGATACCTGACAATAGCCAACCTTCCGCATCTAGTAATCAGGTTCTTATCAAACCACCCACCCACCCCTCGTTACCAAGCTTTCTTTATAAGAAGGTCGATGACAGCCCAAGCTGGTCCCCTTCTCCACTCCCTAACAACTATGGGGAGAGTTTTGATGGTCCTCCTACAACACACATCTTCAGCAAGACATCCGATGGCGTTCTCCTTACTGAAGATGATTTTGATCCAACGGAGCTAGCATACTTTGATGTTAGTGACGTCACGACTCCACACACCAACCCTGCTACTCCTACCGTAGACCCATCACAGGTAGTTGTTACCGATGAAGAAGGGAATGCACAATTTGACAATAATGGTAAACCTCTTACCATCCCGACGATCCCAATTGCCGATTTACAAGGACAATCTTTCCTTGTACCCAACCCCAATGGTACTCGGAAGCGCCTTACCATCATCAATGTAGAAGACAGTCTTGAACGCAATAAGGATTTCATCAAATTCAAGTGCAAGCACTCTGATGACAAACTTGATGATATCATTGCATACAATGATGTCATGAATTACATCCACCGTGATTCGACCCAAGAAGATGGAAAACTTTGGTCGTTTCGCCAAATCCTAGGACACCAAGGTCCATTGGATAACAAGCACCCTCAGTACAAAGGCTCCAAGTATAACCTTTGGATTGAATGGGAAAATATGGAACGGACATATGAACCATTAGCCAACATTGTGGCTGATGATCCTGTTACCGTTGCCAAATATGGGAAAGACAACAATATGCTTGACCTCCCAGGTTGGAAACATCTCAAACGAATCACCAATCTAGCACGACGAACCAAGAAGCTTGATCGACTCGTGCATCAAGCCAAACTTTGATCTTTCCGTACCACCCCACAGTATCAATATGGATTCAAGGTACCTTGTAACCACGAAGAAGCCCTCCAATTTGATCAAGCCAACAGAAACCACAAATGGGAAGATGCCATCACTCTTGAAATGGAACAGCTCAAGGAATACAACACCTTCATCGACAGAGGCATGTACAAGGCAAGCTCCATCCCAAATGGGTTTCAACAGATCAAGGTACACATGATATATGCTGTCAAACATGATAGTAGACACAAGGCTCGTCTTGTTGCAAACGGCAATCTTACTGAAGCCCCCGTTCACAGTGTGTACGCCGGTGTCGTATCACTACGCGGTCTACGTATGTGCCTGTTCCTAGCTGAGCTGAACAGCCTGGAAGCATGGGGTACCGA
Organism: Pseudo-nitzschia multiseries; assembly: GCA_037355745.1. Classification (NCBI taxonomy): domain Eukaryota; phylum Bacillariophyta; class Bacillariophyceae; order Bacillariales; family Bacillariaceae; genus Pseudo-nitzschia; species Pseudo-nitzschia multiseries. Next base: position 10,937,224 of record CM074783.1, read on the forward strand.
TATAGGTAATGCTTATCTCGAAGCAGTAACCTGCTGGAAAGTCTGTATCAAGGCAGGTCCAGAATTCAGATCACTAGAGGGTCATCTATTGATCATCTACAAGGCTCTATATGGACTCAGATCATCGGGCAAATGCTTTGGTGATTTACTAGCAGCTTGCCTCATTGAACTTGGCTTCGAAAGATCCCGCGCCGAACCGGAAATCTTTCTCAAGCCTGGAATGAACAAGCATGGAGAACGCCTATATGAACTCATATGCACATATGTCGATGATCTATGTCTTTGCATGGCAGATCCCAATTCGTTTCTGGAAATCCTACAGTCAGAGCCATACAACTTCAAACTGAAGGGATCCGGACCTATGAACTTTCATCTGGGCTGTGGATTTGAGCGAGATGCACATGGTGTTCTTTGCATGAATCCCATCAAGTTCGTCAAAAAGATGGAAGCATCTTATGAACAAATGTTTGGATGCAAACCTAACACTAGGTTCCAATCACCCATTGCCGAAAACGATCATCCTGAATTGGACTCCTCGGCATTCCTTGAAGAAACTGGTATCCAGAAATACCAAAGCATGATCGGCTCACTCCAATGGATCATTGCCATTGGACGATTTGATGTTCAAACAGCCGTAATGACACTCTCGAGTTTTAGAGCTCAACCACGAGAAGGACACCTTGATCTGGCTCACTCCAATGGATCATCGCCATTGGACGATTTAATGTTCAAACAGCCGTTATGACACTCTCAAGTTTTAAAGCTCAACCACGAGAAGGACACCTTGATTGTGCCAAACGTATCTACGGATATATCTCCAAGTTTAGACATTTTAAGATCAGGTTCTGCGTGGAACCTCCAGATTTTATATTGACTAAACCAGACACCATCAATTGGTCCAACACCGTCTATGGGGAGCATTCTGAAGAGCTACCCGACGATGCTCCTGCACCACTTGGGAAGACAGTACTAGTGTTGACACACTTCTATGATGCAAATCTCATGCATGACATCCTCAGTGGGAAGGCAGTAACCGGCATCCTTCACTTTGCGAACAAAACTCCTATGATGTGGTTCTCAAAGAAACAAGCCACTACAGAAACGGCCACATTCGAGGCTGAATTCGTCGCAGGAAGAACTTGCATCGAACAAATCGTTGACTTACGTCACTTGTTCCAATACCTCAGAACACGAGTCCACGATATTTCCTATTCATGGGGAGACAACGAGAAGATGATTCAGACGTCAACCTTCCCTTACGCAAGGTTGCATAAGCGTCACCATATCCTATCATTTCACTACGTACGAAGCATGATAGCAAAAGGCTTCATTCTAATGCTGCACATTCCTGGCAAAGATAACTGTGCAGTTATCCTCACCAAGTATTGGGGACACTCAGTTGTGTATCCACTGCTCAAGCCCATCTTCCACTTCTGTGGAAATACCGGCGACCTCCTCCAAGATGATGGAAGCATCATGTAAACAGGATAATCTTTCGCAAGGAAACATGGGGAGTATTAAATTCCTTTCGTGTCCAGAAGTACCAAAGCTACACGACGCCAGTTATTCTATTTGTACGAATCAATGAGTCCCATATCAACCAAAGTAATCGATTCCCACGGCATAACGATTCCCACGGAGCAAAAATTCCCATCGCACATTAACGGTGAGCAATCTCTGTTTTATAATATTGCCCTTGTTCTTTGGTGAGCAAACTTTGGTTTCGGAAAGTATCACACAAGCTACGGGAGCAATTCCTGATCATAATGATAAACATATCATAGGATCTTCCTAACGGAACGAGAGAAGAAAACCGTTGTTTTGTGCTTCTCACACAATATATATATATACATACGGATATATACGGTCAACGACCAATGCATGTACGGAAATAATCAGCGAGTAATCTCATCACTACGCAACAGCAGTTGCAACGTATTTCATCTCAATAAAAGAGATATCTTGCATTTTGGCAAGATTTCACTTTATCTCATACTTTTAACATTCAACTGATTTATATCCCAAAATTCACACTAGTTGCTACCAACTACCTGTAATCTACATTACTAAGGTCTGTCTTGCTGTATCTGAACAAGTTCACAGTAAGAAGAGATCTGGCGGTTCCATAGTCTTGCCTGTAGTTGGATTATCCGTTGTCGAAAGTATCCAACCACAATTGTCACGCGTAGAGTACAATCGTTCGTCTACTAACACACTAACGCAGCGTTGCTGTTCTTCAGAAGCATTTGAATCAGACTCTCAGCAGACCGGATTCAGAAGGAAAATAATAGATTTGCACCAAAAATAACCTCATGTTTGCCCATTGGAGAGACAAACCACAACATTTCCAGCATTCTGTGTGGCAAAGTTGTTCCCAATATGCATTTGATGAGTCATGAGAAATATTTTCATGGTTTGGACTGGATACGTTGGGATTCATTACCCAATAAGTCAGTTTGTGCCCTGGATTTGCACCAAAAATAACCTCATGTGTGCCATTTGGAGAGACAGATCACAGCATTTCCAGCATTCTGTGTGGCAAAGTTGTTCCCAATATGCATTTCATGAGTCATGAGAAAATTCTTCATGACCTGGACCGGATATAGTACCCCCCCCCCCCTCTTTCAGTGTAAATACAATACATTGCCTGAAATACTGGATAGGATGCAAAATAAGGGCTACTAGTAGACCCAATTTTCCAGTGTAAACACACTTATTTCTCCAAATCCTGTTCAGTACCCAAATGCACTCATTAGATGATGACACACCAAGTATCACAAATAACTCACTTCTGTTTCTTTCATGATTTGTCTTATCCATCATAGGAACAATATTCATGGACTAATCACAAAAAATATCTGATTTTCTAATTTCTAATTGCAAATTAGTGTGTATTTTTCCTCCAAATCCAGTACCCAAATGCACTCATTAGGTGGTGACACACAAACCATTACACATAACTCACTTCTGTTGTTTTAATGATTCATCTCATCCCTAACAGGAACAATATTCATCGACTAATCACAAAAAATATCTGATTTTCTAATTTCGTATAAAATATGTAGAAATTGTCGTAGATTCAGTACGCAAATTCAGTACTAAGAAGAAGTTACAGACAGACCTTTGTACTAGCCACTTGTTTGAAGATTTTTTTTAAATTGGAAGACAGACAGATCTTCATACAATCCAGACAGACAGACCTTCGTACGAGCAACTCGTGCCATTTTTTAATTTTTTTTAACAGCCACTCGTTCAGTATCTATAGCTAATATGAAAATAGTGTAGAAAACCACTTTCGTTGATTTCCTACACAAATTCATTACTAAACATACTCTAGTAAGAAAATAGTGTAGAAAAACACGTAAGTAGATTCGCTATGCAAATTCAGTACCAAACATACTCTAGTGGGAAAATAGTGTAGAAGAACACTCAAGTAGATTGCTTTCCTACACAAATTCAGTACGAAGAACACCCTTGAGCTAGAAAGATCTCACTGCTGACTCCGCGGAATAAAAAATTGCCGCGGGCCAAAAATAATATGAAGTACAATTTTCATTCGCAGGCCAAAAATAATACAATTTTCATTCATAAATTTGAATGACCTCCAACCCCGACTTATCGAGTAGAGTTGCTTTAGGCACTCCATCTGTGAATGCGGGATTCCACTTAGTAATCCAACGATCCCTTGATCATTGATCAGCATTAGGCAGGTAATCTATGCTCAACTATTTTTGTCCAAATTAACAGCCTTGTACTGCAAAAAGAAGTTGATAGCATTGGACAAGAGATTATTTGCTGGAAAGATATTGTTTGGAGGGCCCCCAAACATAGACATCTTGAAAGCAAAAAATCTGCATCCCTTGCCTCTATATCAACAGGAACTTGTTACTGTTTTTTGTGACATGGAGTAGGAGTTAGAAGTCTTCAAATTGACAGCAAAAGGACGGCAACGGTGAACAACGTGAGACACGACGATATCGGCAACAACGATCTGACAGCGAAAGGACAGCAAAGGTGGAATGATTCAACAGCGAAAGGACGGCAATGGTGAACAACGTGAGACACGACAATATTGGCAACAACAATTCAACAGCAAAAGGACGGCAACGGTGAACAGCGTGAGATAGATAAACAATGATCATGCTCTGCCAACCAAATTACAGATGATGTATTTTCTAACTTTGGCTTTTCTTCTTACTAGTTCAGGGATGACAACAAGGCGAGCAATCGTCGGCACGGCAACAAATCGTTAGCACCACCAAATCAACGACAATGGTGAGCAAAATATTTGGAGTCAACACGAGTTGAAGGCAAGCGAACGTCAGCAACGGCAATGGTCACAAAGGCAACAACGACAACAGTGAACACAACACATTGACGGCAACAACGAGTGGCATTGTTCCTGTAGGTTTGCATATACTAAATTGTATTATTCTTTTGTTATCCTTTACTCTACATCAATGGATACTCACCCCGCTGCTTGCTGCTGACTTTCTGCTGCTCGAAACGCCGCTCAAAACGCCGCTGCTGGCTGCTGGCTTCCTGCTGCTCCAAAACGGTGCTCAAAACGCTGCTGCTCGCTGCTGGCTTCCTGCTCCTTGAAACGCCGCTCCAAAACGCCGCTGGCGGCTGGCTGCTGACTGCTGGCTGCCGCTCCAAATGCCGCTGCTCGCTGCTGGCTTCCTGCTGCTCCAAAACGCCGCTGCTTGCTGCTGGCTTCCTTCTGCTCCAAACGCTGCTCAAAACGGCGCTCAAAACGGTGCTTGAAACGGCGCTTGACGGCCGTTTGAATACCCTTTCAAATCAAAAACAAAGTAGAGTAACGTGTAGGTATTTGATTTGGTGTCATTTTGTACTATTTGTAGTACCGTGGTAAGCCCTCATGGTCTGTTCTACGGTAGGAAAAATAGAATGGTCATCAAAATGGAAATGGTTTTCATTCCTGGTCAGCAAATCAGTAGAGTAACATGCTGGCATTCAAACCTGGTAGTGTTTGTACATGTCTGCCTCCATTCTCTCCTCTATCCAAGGGGAAAGAGATGGGTTGGAGTAGGGCCCCTCATTGTTGTTGTCTTTGCCATTTGAATACCCTTCCCAATTGAAAACAAAGTAGAGTAACGTGTAGGTATTTGAGTTGGTGTCATTTTGTACTATCTGTATGGTGGTGAACCTTCATGGTCTGTTCTAGTGAAGGCAAAACAGAAGGGCCGTTGCAGGGTCATCAAAATGGAAGTTAAGAATGGCATGGGTGATTTTGATGATCCAAATTCCTATAAAAAATAAATCATGTCTTTGAGGGTTTTTCTGCTGTGTTTGCAGGGTCTTTTCATTTGTTCTTTTTTTGAAGAGATTTCAGTGTACGGAGCACACCACGTGTTCATTACCTGTAGACTTGTACATGGTGTTTGTACTGTGTATTTATTGTGGTATTTTGTACACAGTGTGTTACTAAGTGCAGTTAAAAGCATGTTGCAAAGATGAGAGAAAATCATTTGTGCGTAAGAAGTTTGACACAAAGTATTGTTCATCACGGCAACTTTGTGATAACCCTAACCCTGAATTGTTGTTTAATTGATTATTTTTATTCCAGCAAGTCCGGAGTGAGTTTTAGGTGATGATCCAGATAGGGATCGATGAGATATTGTCTGGAAAGGAGAAGGGCGCAACACGCAAGGTTTTTTAGTAAACACGCGGGCTCAGAAGGTAGGGAATTTTGAAAATAAGGCAGGGAGTTCTGAAAGCACTGCACAATACCCTGCGGGGGGTAGAGAAACAGTTCTCGGACATTGTTTACAGCAAGACAAAGAAAGAATACAGGAATAGTTGTTTCTCCCAGTCTTATGAACCATTTGTCATGTAATCTGGGTACATGCTATTCTTATTACTACCGGTGTTTGGGGGTAGATGATTTTTCATCTTCCTTATTCATTAGAAAACCAAAGAATCTAGAGGATGCTAGTGAACAATTAGGTCTAACAAACACCCTTCAAGGTCCACTGAGTAGTGGCGTATTACCAGAGGTGCTCGCCAATCAAGTTATGTACGACCCTTCTGTCAAACTGATGGAGGGTGCCTTGATTGGTTGGGAATTAAACAATGATGATGATGACTCTGTTTCTGATGATAATTGTTTTTGTTCTAATGATGACGATGAGGAAGAAGAAATTGACAGCACAGACAAAGTTCCCCCCTCTTTGAGTGTGAATAGTTGAAGGCAACAACATTGATGTTGATGATTCCCATCGTGATTCAAACACGGCAATTACGACACCCAATGTTGGAAGGGACATATCAGACAAACTGAAGGTCAAGATCAACTTAATGAAACTCATGTGGTGTCATAGCATACTACCATTACTAGTTGCAGAGAAGGAATTGTATGCAGACGTGAATGGGCTATTGAATCCAAGCGGCTTAATTTATTTTCATGGACAAAAGGCAATCTCATAAAGACCAGGTCAAGAGTCATGAAGGGCATTCACGCAACTGTGCCTGAAATAGAAGGTGATGGGTTTGAACCTCATCTTATCAATTGGTGTTATAAGAAATCGATGTGTGGTGATGTTGCCGGTCGTAAACAAATCTATGTACAATTGTTCCAAAAAGCACTTCATTCCCTATTAACGAATGTGACTTTTGTAAAGGAAGAAAATCTGTCTTTCTCCCATGCTGAAGATCCTACCTTAGTACCACCACCAGCCCAGTATGCAGAACTACAAGGGAATATTGATATAGATGAACTCCACCACGGTGAATGGTGGATCAATACATGGGAAAAGAAATGCAAAACCGAATCCAATGAAATTTTGGTGCCTATTATTCTCTACAGGGATGGAATCGCAATCGACAATAGTGGTCAAACCACTCCTCTTTACCCCACTGAACATGACTCCTAGCATATTCAACACATTAACTCGTAATTCTCAGCCGGATGCCTGGGAGACTAGTATATACTTTCACCCAACAGGTACACGTGATAAAGGTGACAAATCGATTGACAATAAGAACAAGAATCTTTACTCTTGCCTTCACGGGGCACTTTCATCTTTGAAAGATGCCTGTAACCTAACGGATGGTATCAAATAATAATAAGAGTGAATCAATCCTTACTATCTCAGCAGTATGTTAGTCTATTGAGCATTTTCAGCGGAAGTCGGGTTGTTGAGATGACTTGGTCACAATTCAAGAATTTTCACGCATCCAAAAATAAATATTTTTACAGATGCTTTGTGACGCGTACGAACCGTACGGTATGTATTGACCCCTGGTTATTCGTACAGGATCACTCACTCATATCTTTGGTGTGTAACATACGTACATGAATCGCATATGTGCCGTATTCATCGAAACGAGAAAAAAAGGATACGGTACGAGTTTAAGTGTTAATCGGAGCGGTCAATTTGAGACAGCTTTTTTTTACAACCCCATCCTACACCCATCGATTTTGGTCCTGTTAGTCTTATTGATCTTACTCTCCATCTGGAACTTCTCGACCAAAGTAATCACCGCGCCAGAATTGGCAAGAGCAAGAGCTTTCCATAGATACCCAATTTGTAGGGGTTGCGCACGCCAGAACCCCTTCGGACTTAATGCTTCTTCCGGTCAAGAAAATCACGAAAAATTATTAAACACTCCATTAACACACCCATCACAATACCAAGTGGTCTCAACCCAACCATTCCTTAACCAGACCACCTCAGCCGCTCGCTACTCAGGGTAACCTTCCTTATACCAAGATCAACAAGACCTGCAAGTTTCGGATCGATTGGACGAGTCCTATAGGATAAAAGAGCTTTAACAACAGCAACAACGGATCGACGAGGAAGGGCAAAAAACTGAGAAAACTCTGAAAATCCTCCCATATCAGGAACAAGGATCCCTCTGCTCGCGGCAACAACAAGACAACCCCACTACAGGGTAAATCGATACTTATCAAGGAGAAGCAGACCCCCAAGTTGCGACTTGATCCGCCCAGTCAATTTAAAAAAACAGCCACAGCCACACTGACACCCCCAAGGGCAAGATTTTGAGGTGGAAAAATCTCCCCATAGCAGCAACAAGGATCCCCCTACTCACGGCAACAACAAGAAAGCCCCACTACAGGGTAAATCGATACTTATCAATTGCAAGATGCCCCCCAAGTTGCAGATCAATCCTCCCGGTCGTTTTGAAAAAAAAAACTCCAGCAACAACAACACCCCCCAGGGCAAAAAATCTCCCCCTACAACACATACAGTTGGTGCTGTGGCATGAGGCGCCGCCCTTCCCCCTTGCATGTTAACAAATAGCGCGGCTGTTATTCTAAACCATTTGCACACTGGTACTATCACTACAGCGGCTGCTATGTTAATTGCGGGATTTACACAGGAGGAGAGCAAGAATTGGTCCCTACAGAAGAGAGTATTGCGGAAGAAGGCAAAACTCTTGGAAGAACAACAAAACAAGAAGGCTGCACCCCCTCCCGCCCCCCCCACCTCGGCCACCACCACCGCCGCCGCCGCCTGCTGTTGTTGTTGTTGCTGGATCAAATGGTAGCAGCGTTTCGCCTGTAACTAATCCAAGTGGACTGTTGGACCCCCCCTCCCCAAAAAAAATGACGAATAACAACAACAACAACAACAACAACAACAACAAAAGAGCCCATATGGCCTCAAGCAACACCAATGGAAGCACATCCTCGACGACGGCGACGGCGCTGGCAACAGGAGCAGCCCCACTAGTAGCAAGCACAACAGCGACTACAGCAGCGTTTTTGGAAAAGGAAAACTCCCCCCCCCCCCCAAGAAACTAACTCCAACTCCATTGTCTTTGAAAAAAACAAGAAGGACTCCCCACCAAGCCCTATGTTCTAAAGCAAATGAGCAAGCTATCAGGATTCGATTTAATCATGCCTGGAGGGTAGCAGAGGAAAAGTTGGAGCAGCAGCAGTTGGTGGAGCTCCCCAAGGGAGTAGAACGGGTCTCATCAAGGGTTATCTGTGACGAGGTAAATACAATGTACGGTACAAAGATCAACCCAGTCACATTGCGGAATCGTCTTTGTCAAGGACTCAAGGGTCCACCACGGAGGGGGCGGCGGCCAGTACTTCCAGACGCAGTGGAGGATGCTCTTGGCGAAGCAATTGAAACTTATGTTACGTTGACAGCGGCTTGGATGAAGGACAAACCAAATCGTCAGATGGTCATTCACAAGCTGACGGCATGCATCACTACCGGTTTTATTCCAGAACCGCTTACCGACTCTGTTTCTTTATTCAAGCGCTTGGAACCTAAGTTTGCAAATGCAGTGGAAGTGTCAAACCAGAATTTGCAGATGGAGGAACGTCAGGCAACGTATGCAACGCGTAAACATATTAACCAATGGTTTACAACTCTAAAAACTTTCTTTCTTGATATGGGCTTTGCCCGCTTGCCAACAGACAAGGAGGTTGCTGGGGGGCACGAAGGAGAGCTCTATTTCCCACCTGAACAACTTCAAAGGATAATCAATGTGGATGAAACAGGCCTGTCACTTGATACGACCACGAGTAAGTCCGGCGGTCGGCCCGTGACACACTACGGACCAAGCAACAAACATCTTCCTGTTGGTGCAAACCAGGCTAACAAGAGTAGTCACCGCATAACTCTTATCTGTGGGAGTTGCACTTTGGGCGATCCCATCCCCCCGCATTTTCAGTTAAAAAGTATGGCTAAAGATGATGCAAACAAGAGGATTCAGGATTCGTTTTTGGAAGAGCTTGAACACAATTCCGTAACCGGGACATGGGGCTTCACGGAACGCACAGAGCGATGGAGTACTGTGAATTGTAATGGCAGTGCTGGAATGGATGGTACAGAGTTTACAAAGGTAGTGAAGGATGCATATATGCCGTTGTATCCAGACCTCGCCCCCGTTCCTGGAAAGCGAGTAGTGATGCTGGTAGATGCGGGTCCGGGACGCGACGATGATGACCTACAGATTGTTATAGCAGCAGAAGGACTATACATACTCACCGGAGTTCCAAATACGACTCATATTTGGCAACCAACAGATATGAACTACGGACCATTTAAAGCTTTTTTTCAAGAACAAGACGAAATTGAACAACTCGCGACTTGCAAGAAAACTCACAATGCAATCAGACAATATTCCATGGCTTGTATTTGGAGGACGCGAGACACCAACTTGCACGTTGACAAGCGCATACTACAAGGCTTTTTCTGTCGAAAAATCAAAGGCTATCTGGCGCCAAATCGGCATCGTCCCTTTTCACACGCAAATGTCTAGGGAATCGCAATGTAGCTCGTGAGGTGACGGCCTTACTGGATGGTTCTGTAGACCATACAGCGGATCCAATGACGGCAAAGTTGCTTGACCTCGAACCTTGCAACAGCAACGCAGTAAACTATCTCACTGAGTATGGTTTGAAAGGTGAAGCATTTGGTGCAAAAGCACCGCGAAACAATGAGAAAGACAAGATTGCATCTACAAAACAGGATTCGAAGGAAAGAATATTGAAAATTGCAACGGCAAGGATGGCAGGACAGAAATTTCGAATCACGGGCGGGTTCGTCACAAACTCATACGACGTTTGGAAAGCACAGGTGTTGAAGGAAGACTTGAACAAAATCGCCGTACTGAAGACTACAAAGGCGTGCGCTGCTCATTTTGCAAAGAAGAAGGGAGCAGCTGAGGCCTTAGTTGCAAAGTGTGGGGGCGAATTTGCTAGGCTAGGATTGCAAGCATTGAAGGTAGTGTATGAATGGAAGCTTGGAAAGAAGGTTGCTGCTGGAATGAAAAAAGAACATCATGTTTTTGCTGCTCTAGTTAATGCAAAGGATGATCCGCCGGCCGGCGCGGTCGAGTGGAGTGGAGTGAGGAGGTGGACGGCGCTGAATTGGAGCGGCTGGAGAAAGAAGAGATCAAAATGAAAGAAACAGAATTGGGGAAGGCTATGGCAGAGAAATTAGAGAAATGTGTTCAAACAATTAAGGAAGTGACTCCAGAGATGCTGGAGATGGCAGCCCTGGATGATGGGAAGATTGAATACATTAAAAGGATGCAAGCAACAAGGGTGCTGGTGGAGCAGCAGGAACCAACGCGCAATTTGGAGCTTAGAGCAGTGTAATGGGGCGGCGTCGACAATGATGATGACGATGACGACGACAACACCGCGTTTTGCGTTTCGCCCTTCAACGATGATGCAATGGTTGAATTGTGTCACCCCCCCTAGCAGTGTGGTGCAATTGAATTAGTTAATGTAGTATCTGTTATTTGTTTGTAATTCAGTTGCAATTAGATGGATTAGGAAGGAAAGAAGTGAGGAGTTTTGTTTCGAGTTTTTCTGCAATGGAGGTGCAAAAAAATTGTCTCGGAAATTTCGAACCGATACGAAATTGGTTCGAAATGAGTCATGACACCAATTTAAATCATTAGTGTTAATTCAAGGTTTTGCTTACAGTACAAATTCTACGTAGCCCTACTTTGTCTCTTCGTCATTCGCACCTAAACTCGTACCGGTAGACGAAGCAATGTCTTATTATTTTAATCTTAACTCTAACGTTTCTAGAGATCGCTAGCATCGATTTCTCTGTCTCGTTTTGTTTCGCATTAGTAATCCGGTACTCGTACGTAAGATTACGGTTCGTACGGTACTATCGTATGTAGGTACAATATTGCAATCATGCAATCATAGGGTATACGTACGAACGGTACCCGGTATATTTCCTGGTCCTGCGGAGCGCCACGCTGGAAAGTGCCTCTACGGTACAAGTACGATTACGATACCTATGACTGGCACACTCGTACCGTACGGTAAAATTACCGGTTCGATAGTCGAAACCTACCGCACGGTATTTTTCCGTTCCGTTGCGTACGAGTACAGTACAAGTCATACTAGCACCGCACCGGTACCGTACGGCTACGAATTTCGTACCTATCGGTAGGAACCAGCATCGGCAGTCAAACCTTAAAATTGATCTTTCCTACCGGTACGGTACGATTGGTACGGCAGTATTACGGTCCGTAAAGTACGTACCGAACGGTACAAAACTACGGTACTGCATATTCGTACCGGTACTCGTATGTACCGGTAGTCGTAGGATGTCGGTATCAGTTCATATCGTCACGGAAGCGAAAGGACTCGAATAACCTCCAGCGTTTTCACCTCGGGTTTCCAGCCGTCGGCAGTCTTGGTCATATTAGCTTGAAATTGAATGCATTCTCCCGTGACAGACAATAATTCATAAAAATACTGTATTGAGGTTGAGTCTCGTTGATGGAACAAAAACCAATTTGTTACATTACATCTCGTCTCGTCGCATCGCATCGCATCGCATCGCATCGCATCTTGTAGCATCGAGTCGGTCTCAACAAACAACAACACAACAGTCAAGCCCAAACGATTGCTTGGTGACACACAAGAACGAGCCTTGATACGATTCGATTCGATTCGATACAATATAATACAGCAAAGTCCCTCTCGAACGGATACCAACGTTACACATTATTATTTTTGAACAATAGTATTTTTTCCAAGACCTAACAATTGCAGGATCGCGACAACAAATTAGACCGCATCGCATCATGTCTACGAAAGGAGGTCAAAAGTCTGGGTGAGTGTTCGGGTTCGTCTTTGCGTTCGCGTTTGCGTTTGCGTTCGGGTTTCGGCAAAACAATGCCTCTGATCTGCGACGGGAATGCTGTTTCTATTCGATTCGATTTGATTTGATTAGATTAGATTCAAATCCAATCCAATCCAAGACCAGCAATTGTTGCACAGTTCCGTTCCTACCGTACCACCGTGTTCGTCGCACCAAACATTTGGTAGATTCGCTCCGATGAAAACGAAAAGGCATTTTGACTCCGGTTCCGTGGCGCAACCATACCGTACAGCACGCTCGCATTGAATGCACACAACACACACTCATGCTCTTTTAAACTTTTTGCTTGTTCGTTCGTTTGTCGTGTTATGTTACGTCACGTCACGTCGTGGTTGTTATCATCTTTCGCGGGCATTCAATCCAAATACAATTCGATTCGATTTAAATTCAATTCAATTCAATTCAATATTCAGGGCGGAAGCCAAGGCCTCGAACGGAGGAAAATCCACCGCCCCCACCAACGCCTGGGCCAGATCCCTGCTCCCGAAACGAAACGCGGGTCGAAACATGGGTCCACCCCCGGGCATGGGCAACATCAAACCATCGGCCTTGCCGCTGCAATCTAAATCCTCGTCGTCCGCATCCACGTCCGCATCCGTGTCCGTGTCCGCCTCGGTGCTGTTGCAGCACCGCGACCGCCTCATGAACCTGGGCCTCACCCTCATCGGACACAGGGTCGTTTTGGAACAGACCAACGGAGCCATCGTGGAGGGAATCTTCTACGTCTTCACCCCGCACAAGAGCCTTCCTTCCAATCAGATCAACAGGTTCGTGCTCAAGGAGGCTGTCATTCAACAACAACCCGAAACCGAACCCAAAATGAAGGACGGGATCACCCTGATCGTTCCCGCGCACAAGGTAGTGTGCGTCCACGCCAAGAACGTGGCGGCGCTCCTCGCCGGCCGGAACGCCAACCAAAACGGGGGATCCAACGCCAACGGAACGGGTGGGTCATTCGCCACCGACACGCAGATTTCCGGAAACGCGAACGGCCGGAGCCAGGAACTGGTGGCCGCTGGAAACGCCTGGACCTCCGGTGGTGCAGGAAACGGCAGTGGCAGTGGCAATGGCAACGGTGGCCACCGATCCCAGGGCCTCGGCAACATGCCAAAGGTCACCAACTCGCGCGCCGCCGCCCTGGCGGGAGAGGGCAAGGGCAATTCGGCCAACAACGCGAACAACCAGGGAGCGGCGTCCGCCACGAGCGGCAACATGGCGGGATCGATCGGCCAGTGGGACCAGTTCAAGGCCAACAAGGAGCTCTTCAACGTCAACGCCACCTTTGACGAGAACCTCTACACGACCCAGCTGGACACCTCGCAGATCGATGCCAAGAAGCGGGCCGAGGCGGAGCGCATCGCGAAGGAGATCGAAAACACGACAACCACCAACATTCACATTGCCGAGGAGCGCGGATTCAAGGTCGAGACGGATTTCGACGAGGAAGATCTGTATTCGGGAGTCCTTACCAAGGACGGAAAACAGAGACACGAAGGAAAGGTTACCATTTCCAAGAAGTCGGCCGCTAACAAGGAGGAAAGCAAATCTAAATCCAAATCAACCGCCACCGAATCCTCGAAACCGGCCGTTCCGACCACCAGCGCATCGGCACCGCCACCGGCATCGACCGCACCAAAGGCGAGGGTGCTCATGAACTATGCCGCGGCAGCCGCCAAGGCGGACGCCGCCAAGAATAAGACGGCGCCACCCGGATTTTCCGAAAGCAGCAACGCCAGCGCCGCTGGCACTGCCGCTGGCACTGCTACTCCGGCACCGACCGAAGATGAGACCGAGAAGAAGGAAGAAAAACCCGAGGAATCTCCCAAACCGGTTGCCACGGTCACACCCGAGAAGGAGGCGACGAAAGCAACGAAACAACCCACCACCAAGGTGGAGAAATTAGCTCCTCCCAATGACGAGGAAGAAAAAACAGAAACCAATCAGCCCGAAGCCAAGGAAGAGCCCGCTACCAAGAACGACGAAGCCGCTACCAAAGAAAAAGCATCCACGGCCACCGGAAGCGAGGGAGACAAGAAAGAGAAAGACGCGGAAGAAACCAAGGACAAGAAGGAAGAAAAGAAAGAGGTCAAGAAATCAAGCAAGCTCAACGCCAACGCCAAATCGTTCACCTTCAATCCGTCCGCCAAGACGTTCACGCCCTCGTTTGGTGGAGGCGGTACCACCACCAGTGCTCCGGCACCCCAGCATCCCGCCCAGCACGCGGCCACGGATCCCAACATGCAAATGTATCCGGGTGGCCACCCAATGCAGCCTCCGCATTACATGCAGGCTCCAATGGGACAAGGAGGTCAGTATTCATATCCATAGGCTTTCGTTCCGTTCCGTTCCGTTGTCGAGGAGTGGTTTTGGATCTTGCTTGGGGTGTTTTTGCGATGGATCTTGCGGTCCCGGTTTTCGCTGGAGTAATCACCGTCTCTGTCTCTGCCACTCACTCACTCATTATCTTTTTGCTCAATTCAATTCAATAGCCATGATACCAATGATGAACCCCCAGTACCCCGGCATGAGATTTCCGTCGTACATGGATCATCACATGCCACAAATGCAACACACAGCATCGCACGTGCAACAAACGCAAGTGACATCATCGGCTCCGAGCAGTGGAAATGCCCCCGCACCAACAACTGGTGGTGGTGGCGGGAACACCAACACCGGGAATGCCAACAATAACGAGGAGGATTCGGCACGCGCACCCCGCGAGGGAGAGGACGCGTCCGCCAACCAAAAACAGCAAGGCGGTGGTGGCCAGCAACAACAACCGCCGCAGCGTTCCCAGCAGCAGCAACCGGACCAACCGCCGCAGCCGCAGGGTCCACCCCAGCAGCAGCAGCAGCAACAACAACAAATTTCCATGTACCCGCCCAATGCCTATTTCGCTACCATGCCACCGCGGGGACCGGGATACCCACAATACGTGGCAGCGCCACAGCAAATAGGAGGCCGTCCGGGGGTGCCCCCGTACCCCATGTATCCCATGCAACCGGGAGGCGTGCCACCGAACATGCAAATGCGCGGTCCGAACGGTGCTCCGTACTACGCGGCACCGAACGGACACATGCCGTTTCCACCCGGGGCACACATCGGATATGGCCACATGATGGACGATGGAGGCCGAGGCCGCGGAGGTAGAGGTTCGAACGGTGGTCGAGGAGGCCGGGGCCGTGGTGGTCGCATGGGACGAGGAGGACGCGGGCGATCCAATAATTACAACAATCCCAACCACAACCACAATGCCGGGGGCAAGAACACGCAACAACAACAACAACACTACAACCACCATCAATCCCAACAGCAGCAGCAGCAGCAGCAACCTCCCCCGCAACAGCAAGTTCAATCCGGCAACAACGAATCCTCGAACAAGTCGGATTGAATGGATGGAATTGGAAATAACTCGCCAGCGATTCCTCCTGGAATGGAATGATTCGACCAAGATTGAATGCACCATTACTCTCTAGAAAAGACTTCGTAATTGATATAGCTTGTCAGAGTTATTTTTCATCATACTATACCATGTACTGCATTTTATTTGTTTTGGGTATCAGAACCTTAATCTTCCCTCTTTACTCTCTTTCTTTCACGCTGTAGATTGTCATTATTATTAATTCATTATGGTATAGGACAATACGTGTACTCGGACATTCTTCTCATAAGAAAGGGTGCTGTCGAGTCAAAATTCGATTGCCTTCGGAATAACAGACAATGCCTATTTTTTGTTTTGGTCGAAAGAGATCGAATACGAACCCGTGTTTGGGTCTTGCACTGCATTAAAGTTGTCCAAGCTCAAACCAAAGTTACCGAGCAATGAATTCCCAAGATCTTTCAGCTTGGACATGGTTTCCGCCTACAAAAAATCGCGTGACACAGAATTGTCGAAAACGAATGCCAACGGTTGGGATCGATGAGAGACACGGTTCATAGTTCATACTTTATAACAAAAGCCATCGACCGATTCATTCTGCAGATCAAACAAAACAATCGTCTCCCGTACCTTTAATTTTTCCAGTCTTTCGTCTTCGAGTTTTTGGAGTCGCTTTACGGATCTGCGAACCGTCGCATTGGACGGCTCGAGTTCCAATGCTTGTTTCATGTCCCGGAGTGCTTCGTCGGTTCGTTCCGTTTTCTCAAAAGCAGAAGAGCGACGAATGTATGCCTTTGTGTACCGTGGATTAAGCAAAATCGAAACATCCGCGTCCTTTATCGCTTCCTCAAACCGTTCCAATTGAATGAGAGATGCGGATCGATTGTTCAAGAAAATGGCAAGTTTGTCGCCGTGTTCTTGTGGCTCCAATTCAAAAGTTGCCGGGCCTTTCGACGAATCCGATTGGGGTTTTTCCTTTTCGTCGTCGTCGTCGTCGTCGTCGTCGGTGGGTTTTTCTTTGTTGCCTCGTTTTCGTTCCCGGGTTTCCTCTTCCATTCTCACTCGCGCTTTTTCTCGTTCCGCCTCGTTGAACTCGTCGCGCCGCACCAGGATGTCCTCGACCGTGACGGGACAAGGGCACGCATCGATTGCTTCCGTGTACATGTCGTATGCTTCAAGGTAATTTTTCTTTCGGAATTCGTCGTTGCCGCGCTGTTTCCATTCTTCTGCTTTATCGAGTGGGGTCGGAGGCGCCTCGGGGGGCGATTGCGATGATGGGGCAGCGGCAGCTTCCGCTTCTTCCTCGCACGTACTCGCACTCGGGACATCGGTGGTCCCGCCTCCAATCTCGAAGATCACGTCCCCCGAATCGCCCGCGACCGCATCGAGATCGAACCCTTCGCTTGCAAAGTTCGCCATTGGGTTGCTGTTGGAAACAATTGTCACGTGTGTATATTATTATTATTATTATTATACCCGTTCTTGGTCGCCGAGTGTCTTGTCACACTGCAGGATTGAGCGGTTTCGTTTATCGTGCCCTCGTGGTCGGCGGGAAATGGGAAAGAAGAGGAAACCCGAAACATTAACGTCGAGGTGAAACAATGATCCTGAAATTTTCCAATTTTTTCCGCAACGGAAGGGATTCCTCCTCCCCCCAGCAAGCCTTGGGTCAACCCACAAAAAAAATACTGGTACTTTGTACCTTCTACTTCATAGGAGTAATACTCGTACTCGTAGTATTCAATATTATGGAAAAATGATGTAACTCCTCCAAACCATTTGATGCAATGCATACCGTATCTCTCATGTGGTGTTACAACTTCATTTTCAATACATTTAGGGAGATTGGCAAAGCTTACAAGTTTTGCTCTTCGTCCGAGAACTGTTTCGCAGGGTTCGAATCAACTTATCCCGCACAAATGTTGTGCATGATTTTAACATGGCAAAATTTCTCAACACCCTGAAATTTGCAAGTAGTACATCGCGACCTTCGTATGAGGGTGTACCTAAACTCAGCACTATTTCTGTGCGCGTAATGCACGTTACTCTAATCATGATTAAGAATAATACATTTCAGTCTCTAGCAGAGACCAATTATTATTCCATACCAACAACAATTTCTTCTATTCATGAATAAAAAAGAAATCTTGACTCAGTATTAATTACAAATTATTATGCTACAGAATAACAATTCGGTTTTGCTCTCCTAATTGTGAATTCTTTTTCTGGACTACGATATTCCTTTTGTAAATGTAAATTCTATTATGCTTGATTTAATCCCATTGCAACGTATTATTATTCCTCCAATATTTCTAATATTCTCAATATTGAGTTCTCAATTACTAGTAGTTTTTGTATTATGTATGTACTGTTATTTTCTACATTAATTCAAGGGATAAATTGACATTCATCAATGCTATTATTACCGGATCAATATAGATATTCCTTTTCTTTTTCTTTTTGGGTCCACTACAACTACTGGAGCTACCACTAGTATTATTTGCATTGCCATGCTTATTGGTGTATCTTGTCGAACTTTCATTCCTAGTAAATCTCTCCCTCATCATTTCCTCCAATTCCCTTCCTGTATCTGGCTGATTGCGCAGCTTGACAAATTCATTGCACAAATCACTGAACAACTCTCCTCCTTCCTCCATCTATCCATTTCTGCTTCCACTGTCCGAATCGCAGAATTTCCAGAATGGTGATATCACCCTTTTGCTGCTGCTGGTTCACCCATACATGATGCTCATTGTATATCACTATCAGTGCAAATGCTTCATCGGCTACAGAAAATATATCACTCAGCAAGTTCCTCTCCTTCCGTTGTTTGAAATTGGAGTTTGTCGGATTGATTGCCAACATGATTATTGTAACAAAATAATAAAAATCTTCATTTTCAGCGTTGATGTATTTCCTGTATTGAGGGTTTAAAATACCTGTATCCTCATTTTCTGTGTCTTGAATAACTCCAACAGTACCAGGGAAGGTGATAGGGACTCTACTTTTGCTTTTATTGGCTGTACAAAAGTATCATCAGTGTCACCGGGCGGCGTGGTAGTGGCTTCGGACCAAAACTAGATTCCAAAATGCCTACTTATTTCAACAACAAATCCCCCAACATGTATCTACCTATCCAGTTTTTTCTTGCCAAGGTTTGTGAGTTGTGCCTCAATGCAGTCAGTACTGTCCCTACTCTCTTCCTATAAAAGGAACAGAATGAAGCCAGTGGAATATTTTGTGGCACCGTAACCCTTTGTTTTCAACTGCCATTTCTGTTACATGCGCGGTTACCTTGTCATTGATTGGGAACTTCATGGTATGGTACCAATCTGTTTTTATGCATTCCCTTAGCTGCCTGTCCACTGTTTGAGCCACATCACTCAAAACCTTAAGATTGTTATCTGTTATATGCACATCTCCGCCAGTAATGATACTCACTTTTTCTCTTGTGTCATCAGCATTGCAACTCCCATCTCCCTTCATGGTTGCCTTTGTATGTTGATGTACCAATACTACCTTTCCCGCACCCATATGTTGTTCCCTCTGCTGTTGTTGTAAGTGTTTGGCCACTCCCTGTGCCAATGTGTCATATGGGATTTGTTTCATGACACGGCTCACGACATCCTCCATATTGCAGCACTCTCCGTTGGATGTTTTCTCTACCACATTGGTCGTTGTCCCTTCTTTATGTTGGTTCATTACTGTAGTGGGGGGTGTTTTGGTAATGCTCAGTGCTGCTTCATTACTCTGGTTGATGGTTGTGTGCACTTCCATGTTTGGAGTGGTAGTAGTAGTGTTGTTGGTAGCATTTTTTTACTGTTGCCCTTGGCTGCATTAATAGTTGTGGTATGACTGCCACACATTTTGTTAGTAATTGCCATGTTTGTTTTCACTCTTCTTTTCTAACCGTTGTTGTCCCCTGTAGTTTGATGATCACCCGGACGGATGGTTTTGTTGTTTCAAAGGGTTTTCCCCTCTCATTTCTTGCTCTGCCGTGTCTTTCCGAGAACCTTCATATTTTTTTTGTAAATGCGGTGCCGACCAAGGAGCATGTGTTTCTTTTTGTGTGGTTTTGTGTGTATACTACAGTTTTTCTGTTTTTTTGTGCAAGTACAGTGTTTTGTGTGTGTACGGTGTTTTGTGTTTCATGTTTGTGTGTGTGTGTTTTGTGTTCTGTGTTCTGTGTTTTGTGTGTGTGTATATACGGTGTTTCATGTATATTGTGTGTGTACAGTTTTCCGTGTGTTCTGTACTATGATGTGCGCCCTAACTTCTTCTCTGTGCTGTCTGACTTGTGCGCGCCCTTAATTTTTGATATGAGTAGATCACGTACCTGCGCAAGCCACCCCTCCCATGCCATAATTTTTCAAATAGGAAATATTGGATAACAGTAACACTAAGAAGGTTATGCATTTAAATCCTCTCGTCATCTGTAGAATCTTGTAGACTGCACCAAACATACTGTCTTGTGTGCCATTTTGATAGACAAACCACAACAATTTTTATATTGTAAGTGTAGATAATGTTCGCAATATGCATTACATGTATCATGAAAAATAAATTCATGCCCTCCTTTACCTGATACTGTGTGAGTCATTACCCAACAATAAGTCATATTGTGCCCTGGATTTGCACCAAACATACTATCTTGTGTGCCATTTGGAGAGACAAACCACAATATTTTCTGTATTGTGTGTGGCAAAGTTGTTCCCAGTATGCATTAGATGAGTCCTCAAAAAAGTATTTGTGCCATCCTTTACCTGATACTGTGTGAGTCATTACCCAATAAGTCATCTTGTGCCCTGGATTCCCACCAAAAAACAATCACTTGTGTGTCATTTGGAGAGACAGATCACAGCATTTCCAGCATTCTGTGTGGCAAAGTTGTTCCCAATGTGCATCAGACAAGTCATGAAAAAATTATTCATGGCCTGAACCTGATACTTTGGGAGTAATTACCCAATAAGTCAGTTTGTGCCCTGGATTTGCACAAAAAATACTCTCGTGTGTGCCATTTGGAGAGACAGCATTTTGGAGGGCAAAATTGTTCCCAATATGCATTTGATGAGTCATTAAAAAAATATTCATGCCGTCCTTTACCTGATACTGTGTGAGTCATTACCCAATAAGTCAGTTTGTGCCCTGAATTTGCACAAAAAATAACCTCTTGTGTGCCATTTGGAGAGACAAACCACAACATTTCAAGCATTCTTATTATTTTCCTTCTGAATCCGGTCTGCTGAGAGTCTGATTCAAAGGCTTCTGAAGAACAGCACCGCTGTGTTAGTGTGTTAGTAGACAAACGATTGTACTCTACGCAGTGACAATTGTGGTTGGATACTTTCGACAACGGATAATCCGACTACAGGCGAGACTATGGAAACGCCGGATCTCTTCTTACTGTGAACTTGTTCAGATACAGCGAGACAGACCTTAGTAATGTAGATTACAGGTAGTTGGTAGCAACTAGTGTGAATTTTGGGATATAAATCAGTTGAATGTTAAAAGTATGAGATAAAGTGAAATCTTGCCGAAATGCAAGATATCTCTTTTATATTAAATTCCTTTCGTGACCAGAAGTACCAAAGCTACCAGAGGGTAGATTTCCTATTCGTATGAATCAATGAGTCCCGTATCCATCTAAGTAATCGATTCCCACGGCATATCGATTCCCACGGCGCATCAATTCCCATCGCGCATCAACGGTGAGCAATCCCTGTTTTACAATATTGCCATTGTTCTTCGGTGAGCAAACTCTGATTTCATAAAATATCACACGAGCTACGGGAGCAATTCCTGACCTTAATGATAAACATATCATGGAGTCTTCCTAACGGAAGTTTGTCTACTAACACGCTAACGCAGCGTTGCTGTTCCTCAGAAGCCTTTGAATCAGTCTCTCAACGAATCGGATTCAGAAGGAAAATAATATTTTATTGAGGTGAAATACGTTGCAACTGCTGTTGCGTAATGATGAGATTACTCGCTGATTATTTCCGTACATGCATTGGTCGTTGACCGTATATATCCGTATGTATATATATATTGTGTGAGAAGCACAAAACAACGGTTTTCATCTCTTGTTCCGTTAGGAAGATCCTATGATATGTTTATCATTATGATCAGGAATTGCTCCCGTAGCTCGTGTGATACTTTCTGAAATCAAAGTTTGCTCACCAAAGAACAAGGGCAATACTAGAAAACAGAGATTGCTCACCATTAATGTGCAATGGGAATCAATGTGCTGTGGGAATCGATATGCCGTGGGAATCGATTACTTTGGTTGATACGGGACTCATTGATTTGTATGAATAGAATAACTGGCGTCGTGTAGCTTTGGTACTTCTGGACACGAAAGGAATTTAATAATTCTTTGGGGCAAAGCTGTTCCCAATATGCATTTGATGAGTATTAAAAAAAATATTCATGCCTTTTACCTGATACTTTGGGAGTCAGTACCCCATAAGTCAGTTTGTGCCCTGGATTTGCACCAAAAACACGCTCTTGTGTGCCATTTGGAGAGACAGACCACAACATTTCTAGCATTCTGAGTGGCAATGTTGCTCAAACTATGGATGAGGTAGACTATGAAATGAATGTGACAAGAATTAAGCTGATACTTAAGGCATTAGGAATTTTGGAATCTTTTTGGCCCATGGTCATGGACCATACGGTAGTACATACTGTAGGCCAGTATGTACATACAAAAAAGGTATAATAATCTAGTAGGAAAATAGTGTAGAAAAACACTTATGTAGATTTGGTACACAAATTAAGTAGTAAAAATAATCTATCAGGAAAATAATGTAGGAAAACACGCAAGTAGTTTCTTTGTGCAAATTCAGTACTAAAAAGAAGCTAGTACGGAAATAGTGTAGGAAAATATGCAGGTAGATTTCGTAAAAAAATTTATACTAAAAATAATCTAGTACAAAAATAATGTAGAAAAATACTTACGTAGATTTGGTACGCAAATTCAGTACCAAAAATAATCTAGTAAGTTAGCCAGTACTTTAGCGAGCCGGCGCACTTTCTAGATTTTCAACGGATACTGACATTTTTCAAAAAAATTCAAGCACTAATAGTGCACAAAGGAGGTGTGATCCGGATCATCAACCGACATTTAAAAAACATATTCAACGGCATGCACTAATAATACATGAAGCAAGCCGGCCTGAGTTAGCGGCTACTTTAGTGAGCCGCCCCACTTTCTAGATTTAAAAATTTCAAGCACTAATAGTCTACGAAGGAGGTACGATCAACACAGCGAAAAGTTATTTTACAGTGTGATTTTACAGTGTGATTTTACAGTGTGATTTTCACTGTCGCATGCAAAAAATTATACTCTTTCCATTCATAAATGATTTGAAAGACATGGAAACCCAACTTATCTGACTAGAGTTGCTTTAGGCACTCCGTCCAAGATCATGGGGTCCCACTTAATCTGTCGATCCGTTGTTGATCCTTGATCATTAGGCCAGCCAATCTGTGCTCAGATATTTTAGTCTGAAATAACAGCCTTGTACTGCAGGACAATATAAAGCATTGGACGAGAGGTTAGTTGCTGGAATGATAGTGTTTGAATTGGCCCACAAACATAGACCTCTTGAAAGCACAAAATCTGCATCCCTTGCATCTACTGTTTTTTGTGACATAGGAGTAAGAAGTCTTTCATTCAAACGTCAAATCAACGGCAGCTGCAACAACTGGGCAACAAGAATTGGAACAATTGTTGGCAACACCAGATTGAATGCAACACGCATCCGTAAACTGTGAGAGATAGATAGACAATGATGCTCTGCCAACCAAATTAAAGATGTTGTATTTTCTCACTTTTGCTTTTCTACTTAATTCAGGGACGGCAACAAGGGACAATCGAAAAGATGAGAGAACATCAATTCCACCACAGCAAGAGCAACAGCAGTAAGAGTAACAGTATAACAAAATATTTGGAGTCAACACAAGTTGAAGGCAAGCAGACGGCAGCAACAGCAATGGTTGCAATGGCTACAACAACAACAGCAGCAACACAACACAGCAACAACACAAATTGAAGGCAAATGGTGTAGGTTAGCATGTAAATTCTATTATTCTTTTGATATCGTTGACTCTACATCAATAGATACTCACCCCATTTTTTTCAATTATTATATATTGTTGTAGGATACTAGAATAGTCAAAGTAACAACACCGATAGACCATAGCAGCAACAGTGGCCACAGCAACAGTGAGAGCTAGAGTAATACTTTGTATGATTTTATACACTTTTCCATGCTGTATCCCCCCCCCCCCCCCCCTTTGCCTTGTCTCATCTCGTCTCATTTTGGTTTATTGTTGTGTGTTGGCATTGATCTTTGTAATTTGCTATCCAGGTTGCCATTTTCCTGGGCAACAAATTGGTAGTAGTTGTACAGGTGCACCCTTATCCTCCCTTCTATTGGAGGCGGAACACACGGTCAGTGCCGTTGGCGTCATCCTGCTCTGCTCATATCTTCATAACTTCTATCATGTCTGTAGAATTGCCATTTGAATACCTTTCCAATCAAAAACGAAGTAGAGTAACGTATAGGTATTTGAGTTGGTGTCATTTTGTACTATTTGTACTGTGGTAAGCCCTCATGGTCTGTTCTACGGTAGGAAAAATA